>JAVSCE010011171.1:0-559551 GCA_032199065.1 Smutsia gigantea
CTCCTGCTCCTCCTCCTGCTCCTCCTGCTCCTCCTCCTCCTCCTCCTTCTCCACCTGCTCCTCCTCCTACTCCTCCTACTCCTCCTCCTGCTCCTCCTCCTCCTACTTCTCCTCCTCCTCCTGCTCCTCCTCCTCCTGCTATTCCTGCTCCTGCCCCTCCTCCTCCTCCTCTTGCTCCTCCTACTCCTCATCCTCTTCCTACTCCTCCTGCTCCTCCTCCTCCTGCTCCTCCTATTCCTGCTCCTCCTGCTCCTCCTTCTCTTCCTCCTCCTCCTCCTCCTGCTTCTCCAACTCCTCCTCCTTCTCCTCCTCCTTCTACTCCTTCTGCTCCTCCTGCTCCCCCTCCTCCTACCCCTGCTCCTCCTCCTGCTGCTCCGCCTCCTGCTCCTCCTGCTCTTCCTCCTGCTCCTCCTTCTCCTGCTCTTCCTGCTCCTGCTCCTCCTCCTGCTCCTCCTGCTCCTCCTCCTCCTCCTCCTGCTCCTCCTCTTCCTCCTACTCCTCCTCCTCCTGCTCCTCCTCTTGCTCCTCCTCCTCCTGCTCCTCTTCCTCCTCTTCCTTCTCCTCCTCTTCCTCCTGCGCCTCCTCCTCCTACTCCTCCTCCTCCTCCTTCTCCTCCTCCTGCTCCTCCTCTTCCTCCTGCTCCTGCTCCTCCTCCTCCTCCTGCTCCTCCTGCTCTTCCTCCCCCTGCTCTTCCTGCTCCTGCTCCTCCTCCTGCTCCACCTGCTCCTCCTCCTGCTCCTCCTGCTCCTCCTCCTGCTCCTCCTTCTCCTGCTCTTCTTGCTCCTGCTCCTCCTCCTCCTCCTTCTGCTCCTCCTTCTCCTGCTCCTCCTCCTGCTCTTCCTCCTCCTTCTCCTCCTCCTCCTCCTGCTCCTGCTCCTCCTCCTCCTCCTCCTCCTTCTCTTCCTGCTCCTCCTCCTTCTGCTCTTCCTGCTCCTGCTCCTCCTCCTTCTCCTCCTTTTCCTGCTCTTCCTGCTCCTGCTCCTCCTCCGCCTCTTCCTGCTCCTCCTCCTCCTCCTCCTCCTCATGCTCCTCCTCCTCCTCTTGCTCTTCCTGCTCCTGCTCCTCTTGCTTCTCCTCTCCTCTTGCTTCCAGAAGCTCACTGCCTTGAGTGTCCTTCTCATAAGTTGAGGAAAAGGAGAGGAGTAATTTATGGTTGAGTTGAAACAGTTAAAAAACTGGACAATGTGAAACAGTGGTTTTCAGACCCTGGACAAGAGTGCAGAGGACAGAAATCCCTGGGAGAAAACCAACGTGGAGGCCTGTCAGTTTTCCCACCTTTACTGTCAGTAACTGGACATCAGCCCTGGAAAATCTAAACAGCCCTGTGGAGCAAACTGAATTCTGAATTTAAAAGTACTCCAATAAGGGAAATTCCAGGTCCATATAAATTGACTACTGAATTCTATTAAACTTTTTAAAGGACTATTACCTATGTAATTCAAATTTTCTCATGCCGTAGGGGATGAGAGACCACTTCACAGACCTTTAGGAGGCCAATGTGATACCCAGAAGGAAACTTGACAAGGGCATTACAACCAAAGAAAATTATAGTCCAGTACAGGATACAACACATACTCAGTGTAATAGTAGCAGACTCACCCCATAATACCTCAAAAGGCCCATGCATCATGGCAGAGACCTGCAAAGCTGTTTAAAGATCCAAAAGCCAATCTGTGTAATCCACCACATTAATAAAATAAAGAAGAAAAACCATTTGATCATGTCAAAATAGGGAGCAAAAACATCAGCCAAAATGAGATACCAGTTCATGATCAAAACTCTCAGCAAACTGGGAACAGAACAGAACTTTCTGCAGCTGATAAAACATGTCCACCAATAACCTGTGGCTAACATTGTATTTCATGGTGAGCACCGAATGCTTTCCCCTGAGGTTGGGGACAAGGCAGAAGGGGCACAGTCACTTCTGTCTTTCATTATACTGCAGATACTAGAGGTTAAAGTAAGGCAGAAAAGAGAAATGAAAAGACATAGAGAAAATTAAGTAAATTAGCACAGCTCCCAGGGTTGTTGTGCAGAAATGAGTGGAGGCAGCAGACCGGACTCCTCTTTGGGAAGGCCTGCCTGAGAGGCTGGCCCTCCGGTGTCATCTGGGAACCAGTTTTGGGCAGAATTCCCACCATCTAACTGAGAGCAGTAGCTGCACCTTAACTTCTGCACAATTAATGTGAGTTTTGCTGAGTACCCGCTTTCCGTCTGCAAGTCTGGAATTCTGGCACATACCAAGCATGGGCTGTGTATGTGACCAGCTTCCAATAGGAACACTGGACTGGGTAGGGGTCTGTAATGAGCTTCCTGGGTGGCCACCCTCACCCGTGTTGTCACGACTCATGGCCGGGAGGATTCAGCTTGTCCCGCGTGCCTCCCCTGCGGGTGCCCCTTGGGGGCTTGCACTTGGGCTCCCCCAACTCCACACACCTTGATTTTGCTTTGTGTCCTTTCACTGTGATCTGCTGGCCCTGGGAGGCCTCCCAGTGCATATTGGAACCTGAGGGTGGTCTTAGGGACCCCCTGATACAATTGTATATGTAGAGTATCCAAAGGAGTCTAGTAACAGCTACTAAAACTATTAAGTGAGTTTGGCCAGATTGCAGGGTACCAGGTCAATATCCAGAAACCTATCATGTTCCTAGCCAAGCAAAAAAAAAAAAAAATCAGAAAATAGTTTGTTGATACCATTTTTTAAAAAGTGCAAGGCATGCTGTATACAGAAAACCATAAAATGTTTCTGAAGAAATTAAAGAACCTACATAATGAAGGGCTGGGTCATGTATCGGGCCACTCAGTCAGGTGACATGACACCTCACACTCCAAAGGGGAACAAGCTTCTTTCCAATGAAAAAGTTTTAGGTAAAAAAATAAATAAATATGAACGTTTGGATTATGTGCATACCCAAATGGAGAAAAGTGAATCTTGACTCCAACTCATGCCATATAAAAAACAGATGTAACATGTAAACCAATGAAATCTTTAAGAAAAATAAGATAATTATCTTGGGTAGGCAGAGATTTCTTCAGCAAGACAATGAAAACTCTAACCACGTACTAAACAGAAAAATTGGACTTCAGTGAAATCAAGAATTTCTTTTTATTGAGAGAAAACATTTAGAGTGAAAAGGCAACTCCCTAGGAGGGGAAGGATATTAGTAACGATGCCCCCGACCAGAGGACTCACTCTGGAAGACACAGGGAACACTCACCCACCATTAGGAAGATGTCTGGCAGGATACTTTTTTTTTCTAATTTATTTATTTTATTTTATCTTTAAAAAAATTTTATTAAGGTATTATTGATATACTCTCTTATGAATGTTTCACATGAAAAACAACGTGGTGGCTACTTTAACCCATATTATCAAGTCCCCACCCATACCCCAATGCAGTCACTGTCCATCAGTGTAGTAAGATGACACAGATTCACTGTTTGCCTTCTCTGTGCTACACTGTTTTCCCTGTGACCCCCCACAGCATGTGTACTAAACATAATACCCCTCAATCCCCTTCTCTCTCCCTCCCCACCCGCCCTCCCACACCCCTCCCCTTTGGTAACCACTAGTCCCTTCTTGGAGTCTCGGAGTCTGCTACTATTTTGTTCCTTCAGTTTTGCTTCGTTGTTATACTCCACAAATGAGGGAAATCATTTGTCACTTGTCTTTCTCCACCTGGCTTATTTCACTGAGCATAATATCCTCCAGCTCCATCCATGTTGTTGCAAATGGTAGGATTTGTTTCTTTCTTATGGCTGAATAGGATTCCATTGTGTATATGTACCACATCTTCTTTATCCATTCATCTACTGATGGACACTTAGGTTGCTTCCATATCTTGGCTATTGTATATAGTGCTGCAATAAACATAGGGGTGCATGTCTTTTCTGAATCTGAGAAGTTGTATTCTTTGGGTAAATTCCAAGCAGTGGGACTCCCGGGTCAAATGGTATTTCTATTTTTAGTTTTTTGAGGAACCTCCATATTGCTTTCCACAATGGTTGAACTAGCTTACATTCCCACAAGCAGTGTAGGAGGGTTCCCCTTTCTCCGCATCCTGTCCAGCACTTGCTGTTCTTAGTCTTTTGGATGCTGGCCATCCTTACTGGTGTGAGGTGATATCTCATTGTTTTAATTTGCATTTCCCTGATGATTAGCGATGTGGAGCATCTTTTCATGTGTCTGTTGGCCATCTGAATTTCTTCCTTGAAGAATTGTCACTTCATATTCTATGCCCATTTTTAATCAGGTTATTTGCTTTTTGGGTGTTGAGGTGTGTGAGTTCTTCATATATTTTGGATGTTAACCCCATGTCGGATATGTCATTTACAAATATATTCTCCCATACTGTAGGATGCCTTTCTGTTCTGTTGATGGTGTCCTTTGCCATACAGAAGCTTTTTAGTTTGATGTAGTCCCATGAGTTCATTTTTGCTTTTGTTTCCCTTGCTCGAGGAGATGCATTCAGGAAGAAGTTGCTCATGGTTATATTCAGGAGATTTTTGCCTACATTGTCTTCTAAGAGTTTTATGGTTTCATGACTTACATTCAGGTCTTTGATCCATTTAGAGTTTACCTTTGTGTATGGGGTTAAACAATAATCCAGTTTCATTCTCTTGCATGTAGCTGTCCAGTTTTGCCAACACCAGTTGTTGAAGAGGCTGTCATTTCTCTATTGTATGTCCATGCCTCCCTTATCATATATTAATTGACCATATATGGTTGGGTTTATATCAGGGGTCTCTAGTCTGTTCCATTGGTCTATGGGTCTGTTCTTGTGCCAGTACCAAATTGTCTTGATTACTGTGGCTTTGTAGTAGAGTTTGAAGTTGGGGAGTGTAATCCCCCCAGCTTTATTCTTCCTTCTCAGGATTGCTTTGGCTATTCAGGTCTTTTGTGGTTTCATATGAATTTTAGAATGATTTGCTCTAGTTCATTGAATACTGTTGGTATTTTGATAGGAATTGCACTAAATCTGTAGATTGCTTTAGGCAGGATGGCCATTTTGACAATATTAATTCTTCCTATCCATGAGCATGGGATGTGTTTCCATTTATTGGTATCTTCTTTAATTTCTCTTAGGAGTGTCTTGTAGTTTTCAGAGTATAGGACTTTCACTTCCTTGGTTAGGTTTATTCCTAGGTATTTTATTCTTTTTGATGCAGTTGTGAATGGAATTGTTTTCCTGATTTCTCTGTCTGCTAGTTCATTGTTAGTGTATAGGAATGCCACAGATTTCTGCGTATTAATTTTGTATCCTGCAACTTTGCTGAATTCTATATTAGATCTAGTAGTTTGGGAGTGGATTCTTTAGGGTTTTTTATGTACAATATCATGTCATCTGCAAACAGGGACAATTTAACTTCTTCCTTGCCAATCTGGATGCTTTTATTTCTTTGTATTGTCTGATTGTTGTGGCTAGGACCTCCAGAACTATTTTGAATAGAAGTGGGAGAGTGGGCATCCTTGTCTTGTTCCTGATCTTAAAGGAAAAGCTTTCAACTTCTCACTGTTAAGTATAATGTTGGCTGTGCGTTTGTCATATATGGCCTTTATTATGTTGAGGTACTTGCCCTCTAAACCCATTTTGTTGAGAGTTTTTATCGTGAATGGATGTTGAATTTTGTTGAATGCTTTTTCAGCATCTATGGAGATGATCATGTGGTTTTTGTTATTCTTATTGTTGATGTGGTGGATGATGTTGATGGATTTTCGAATGTTGTACCATCCTTGCATCCCTGGAATAAATCCTACTTGACCATGATGGATAATCTTTTTAATGTATTTTTGAATTCAGTTTGTTAATATTTTGTTGAGTATTTTTGCATCTATGTTTATCATGGATATTGGTATGTAATTTTCTTTTTTGGTGAGGTCTTTGCCTGGTTTTGGTATTAGAGTGATGCTGGCTTCATAGAATGAATTTGGAAGTATTTGCTCTTCTTCTACTCTTTGGAAAACTTTAAGGAGGATGGGTATTAGGTCTTCACTAAATGTTTGATGAAATTCAGCAGTAAAGCCATCTGGTCCAGGGGTTTGTTCTTAGGTAGTTTTTTGATCATCAATTCAATTTTGTTGCTGGTAATTGGTCTGTTCAGACTTTCTGTTTCTTTCTGGGTCAGCCTTGGAAGGTTGTATTTTTCTAGAAAGCTGTCCATTTCTTCTAGGTTATCCAGTTTGTTAACATATAATTTTTCACAGTATTCTCTAATAATTCTTTGTATTTCTGTGGTGTCTATAGTGATTTTTCCTTTCTCATTTCTGATTCTGTTTATGTGTGTAGACTCTCTTTTTTTCTTGATAAGTCTGGCTAGGGGTTTATCTATTTTGTTTATTTTCTTGAAGAACCAGCTCCTGCTTTCATTGATTTTTTCTATTGTTTTATTCTTCTCGATTTTATTTATTTATGCTCTAATCTTTATTATGTCCCTCCTTCTACTGACTTTGGGCCTCGTTTGCTCTTCTTTTTCTAGTTTCATTAATTGTGAGTTTAGAGTGTTTATATGGGATTGTTCTTTCTTGAGGTGGGCCTGTATTGCAATATACTTTCCTCTTAGAATGGCCTTCACTGCATCCCATAGATTTTGCTGTATTGAATTATTGTTTTCATTTATCTCCACATATTGCTTGATCTCTGTTTTTATTTGGTCATTGATCCATTGGTTATTTGGGAGCATGTTGTGAAGCCTCCATGTGTTTGTGGAATTTTTCATTTTCTTTGCATAAGTTATTTCTACTTTCATACCTTTGTGGTCTGAAAAACTGGTTGGTACAATTTCAGTCTTTTTGAATTTACTGAGAATCTTTTTGTGGCCAGGATGTGATCTATTCTTGAAAATGTTCCATGTGCACTTGAGAATAATGTGTATTCTGCTGCTTTTGGGTGTAGAGTTCTGTAGATGTCTGTTAGGTCCATCTGTTCTAATGTGTTGTTCAGTGCTTGTGTCTCCTTACTTATTTTCCGTCTGTTTGGAGTGAGTGGAGTGTTGAAATCTCTAGAATGAATGCATTGCATTCTATTTCTCCTTTTAATATTATTAGTATTTGTTTCACATAAAATGTAGGTGCTCCTGTGTTGGGCGCATAGATATTTATAATGGTTATATCTTCTTGCTGGATTGACCCCTTTATCATTATGTAATGTCCTTTTTTGTCTCTTGTGACTTTCTTTGTTTTGAAGTCTATTTTGTCTGATACAAGTACTGCAACTCCTGCTTTTTTCTCCCTATTAGTTGCATGAAATATCTTTTTCCATCCCTTCACTTTCAGTCTGTGTATGTCTTTGGGTTTAAAATGTGTCTCTTGTAGGCAGCATATAGATGGGTCTTGTTTTTTTATCCATTCAGCGACTCTATGTCTTTTGATTGGTGCATTCAGTCCATTTACATTTAGGGTAATTATTGATATGTATGTACTTACTGGCATTGCAGGCTTTAGATTCGTGGTTACCAAAGGTTCAAGGTTAACTTCTTTACTATCTAAGAATCTAACTTAACTCACTTAGTATGCTATTACAAACACAGTCTAAAGGTTTTTTTCTCATCCTTTTTTTTTCCTCCTTCATTCTTTATATATTAGGTATTGTATTCTGTACTCTTTGTCTATCCTTTGATTGACTTTGGGGATAGTTGGTTTAATTTTGCATTTTCTTAGTAATTAACTGTTCTACTTTCTTTATTGTGGTTTTATTACGTCTGGTGACAGCTATTAAACCATAGGAACACTTCCATCTATAGCAGTCCCTCCAAAATACACTGTAGAGATGTATTGTGGGAGGTAAATTCTCTCAGCTTTGCTTATCTGGAAATTGTTTAATCCCTCCTTCAAATTTAAATGATAATCTTGCCAGATACAGTAATCTTGGTTTGAGGCCCTTCTGCTTCATTGCATTAAATGCATCATGCCACTCACTCCCTTCTGGCCTGTAAGGTTTCTGCTGAGAAGTCTGATGATAGCCTGATGGGCTTTCCTTTGTATGTGATCTTATTTCTCTCTCTGGCTGCTTTTAATAGTCTGTCCTTATCCTTGATCTTTGCCATTTTAATTACTATATGTCTTGGTGTTGTCTTCCTTGGGTCCCTTGTGTTGGGAGATCTGTGCACCTCCATGGCCTGAGGGACTATCATCTGGGGAAGTTTTCAGCAATTACCTCCTCAAAGACTGTTTCTGTCCCGTTTTCTCTCTCTTCTTCTTCTGGTACCCCTATAATGCAAATATTGATCCGTTTGGATTGGTTACACAGTTCTCTCAATATTCTTTCATTCTTAGAGATCCTTTTTTCTCTCTGTACCTCAGCTTCTTTGTATTCCTCTTCTCTAATTTCGACTTCATTTACCATCTCCACCACCGTATCTTATCTGCTTTTAAAACTTTCCACTGTATGTTTCATTTCTGATACTGTGTTCCATAATGACTGGATCTCTGACCAGAATTCATTCCTGAGTTCTTGAATATTTTTCTGTACCTCAATGAGCATGTTAATGATTTTTATTTTGAAAACCCTTTCAGGCAGATTCATGAGGTGGACTTCATTTGAATTTTTCTCAGGGGTTGTATTCATAATTTTACTTTGAACCAGACTCCTTTGGCATTTCATATTTGTATATGGTGCCCTGTAGTGCCCAGAAGCTCTGCTATCTGGAGCTGCTCAGCCCCTGAAACAATGTCGTGGGTTGCAGGGTAGTGGTGTTGGTGCCTGGGGGGAGGAAAGAGCTGTTTCCTGCTTCCTGGATGCTATGCCTGTCTCCACTGCCTGAACCAGTGGGCTGAGCACACAGGTATAAGCCTTGATACTTTGCGTTTGTAGTTGCTGTAGACGGGGCTTCCCTCTGGCTCGCCTAAAGCCAGGGAAGGGTTTGCCAGTTTGCGAGCCAGATGGGGCTGGCCAGGAGAAAGGCTCAGTAGGCTGTGTTATCACAGAGGGGGTCCTTGGAGCTCTGTAGCCAGCCAGGGAGCTGGAGCTCCTGAAGATTGTGAAAGTTTCAAACCTCCTGCTGGGCAGAGTGCACCCGGACAATTTTGTCTACCTGTCCTTTCTCCTGAGCAGTAAGCTCTGTGCAATCCTTGCCCCTTTAACAGCCCTCTTGTTAAGGGCTTCCTTGTTAGGAAGTCTCTCAGACTGCCCACCTTTCTTTTGTCCCTGAGCAGCCAGATATGGATCCCTGCTTTCCACAAGTGGCTAATCTCAGTCTCTCTAGGTATTCTGCGTGTCTTAGCTTTCCAACCCCCTAATCATGAGAGTACCATGAAAACACAATGAAATGTAGGATTGTGCTCCCAGATCAGATCTCCAGAGTTAGGTATTCAGCAGTCCCAGGCCTCCACTCCATCCCTGCTCTTTTCTCTTCCTCCCACTGGTGAGCTGGGGTGGAGGAAGGGCTTGGGTCCCACCAGGCCACGGCTTTGGTATGTTACCCTGTTTCATGAGGTTTATTCTTTTTCCAGGTTATGCAGTTTGGTGCAGCCCTCTTTCCTGTTACTGTGTCAGGATTAGTTGTATTAATTGTATTTTCTTATTATATGCAGTTTTAGGAGGAAGCCTCTGTCTCACCTCTCATGCTCCCATCTTTAATCCTCTCTTGCTACTTTTTAAAAATGAGGAGAGCTGAACACAGTGAGCGATACACACATGAAAATGTGGTCCACATCATTAGTTATCAGGAAAATGCAAATGAGAACTGGCAGCGCTGGTCACCTCCACAGGGGAGCAAAGACTCAAAGGGTGAGGGGCCTGCTTGCGGGTGAAGATGAGGGGCAGCTGGCCCTCAACTGAGCATCACCACCTGTGATGGGTGCCCCATGGTACCCCCTTGCAGAACGTGCGTGGCAGCATCTTAAAGCCAAGCACCCCTGTGCCCTCAGAGCCAGCACTCTGGTTCCGGTCAGCAGTCCGGGGATAGGATGTTCTGCTCATGGAAAGACACGCACAGTGACATTTTTCATAAATCGAAAAACTAAATTGCGAACAACCTGAATGTCAACAGTAGAGTGGGTAAATGGTAGAGCCTTACACGGAGGTCCACACAACAGTGGATAGGAACCAGCAAGCCCAGTGTGGCCCTTCCCCTGCTGCCAGGCACAGTGTTGAATGAAGGAAGCCAGGCCCAGGGGCTTGGCTGTGTGCCTCTGAATGTCTGAGTTCCAAGGAGAGGCAAGACGACTGCACTAGAGGCCAGGGAGGCTACCTCCAGGGCCCGGGCATGGCAGGGGATGGGGCAGAACCTACCGGGGACTAGAGATTCTTCATCTGTTGATCTGGTTACCCAGGGTTAGCAGGCTGCATGCTTACCACGTGTGCCCTCTATCATCTGACCCCTGAATCTTTTTATGGAGAAAGGAAAGAGCCAGGCCTCTCATCCAAATGGACTGGAAGAGGCCAAGGCTGGGTGGAGAGTCCCGGCTGGTGTGAAGGCGATGCTGTGCGATGGGGGTTCCTGGGGAAAACTGTGGGGCCGGGGCGGCTGCTGCAGTGGCCTTTGGGAGGGACCCTCTGGGTGCAGCCGGACGGAGTCCCTGAGCGGACCGACACCAGGGTTGCCACCACACCGGATGGTGACAGCACGTTCGTGCGCTGACCTCAGGACAGGCCCCCTTCTGCGATCTTTCCCCACACTGACTCACTCCCTACCCCTACCCTAGGGCCTCTGCTCAAGATCTGCCCACTTACCTGGGGGGAAGCAGAAGCTCCGAACCTAGGTCATTTTCTCCTGGTTGCAGGACTTGGAACCCTGCTCACCCTGGCCCCAGGACCCTTGCGCTTCCGTACCAAGCTGATGCTCTCTCCTCCAGCCTCTTGTTTATAGCCTCCTGTCTCCTTATACGTGGGATTCTGTTTCCAAACCTTTAGCTCTTGGAGCAGCAAATTTGGAGGGAAATGGATTCCATTTGGGTCCTGGTCTGCAGTGATGAGTCAGCATCCCAGGGGCCATCCCAGGGGCCATTCCAGGTGTGCACGGAGATGGCGCCAGGAACTGGGTCCCTGACATACGGAAGCAAGGCTGTTATGGCTAACATCCCGTCATGGTACAGCAGAACAATGCCTCAGTGCCCCTAAGGAAGCCCAGGTTCTGGAAGCCCCAGTCACCCCGTTTTGTGGGACTGCATCTGTCACCATGGAGTGTGAGCAGCTTCTACACCTGAGCCACCCCTGCTCCCTTCTGTGCCTGATAGGCACCTCCTTCCAGCCAAGGTGCTGGGATGTCCTGCCCCAGAGGGCCTGGGACACTTGGGCCCTTTTCCAGTGAATGGCCTTCCTGCCGGGGCTGAGGGAGGCTTTGCCTCATGGCCAAGCTCTCTCCCCAGCTCCCAGCTTCTCCATCCTAGATGAAGGCCTCAGGGAGGTGGGGCTGGGTGCTGGGGTCGCTTTCATCCTGTGGCAGGACAGATCCCTGGAGGGTCACAGGCTCCCAAACAATCCTAAGAGTGGATATAGCAAAGCAGACAGGTGAACGTGAAAAATGAAGTGATGTACTGCCCACAGCCCAGCCCAGTTGTGCATCACAATGTCCTCAGGCTACCAAGGAAAGCGAATCTTACCCCAGCACCCTGCTCAGGGGGGCAGAGGGGTTTCGTTTCCCTTGGGAGATGCGAGTGTGTTCACATCCGTGGGTCTATGAGGTTTCAGCTAACTGGGCAACTTGGGTGTGCGGGACAGTCTGGTCCCCAGCGAGGAGGGTGGGGAGGTCAGTAGGGCTGCACTGTCGACGGCTTTCCCAGTTCTTTGTTTCAGTAGCTCTGTTTGGCCTAGATGCTTGAATTAAGGTCTTTCGAAATCTTTTTTAAGCAGGAAGAGAAAATGTCACTGAGCATGACTAGTTGCTGAATAAACGTAACCCCCCTTGAGAATCAGACCCACGGGTTCCCCATCTCCTCACAGGGAACACAAGGTAAGGGAGAAAGGCTGCTTCTCGGGCTGTATCAAGGGTTGTATGTGGGAAAATTGATGGCTTTATGTTCCCTCTCGATGCTTTTACCTTCTTTCTCCAGCTATTGAAAAAGACTTCCTTCTGGGCGGGGATTCCCAACTTCCCAGTGGCACCATTCAGCTCTGAAGTCAGCTGGAGTCTGACCGTCTCTGTGGGGGTGTGCAGGGGCTTGGCTTCTGATCAGGGCTCCTGGCAGAACACTTAAGAAAGTCCTGAGTTTCTGTTAAACGCTTCTATACACAGATCAGTAAGTCTGCATTTGAGCTCAGTTCTCCTAAGCAGAAGGCTCCACCTTGCCTGCTTATGGCCGCTGGAAAAGGAAACTGTTGGCATTTTCTCCCAAATATGTATCTGAACTTCACAAGCATTTGCACTTTTCACCAGCAACACAGGCCAGGTAACCCTTCCAGAGGTAAGGAAATTCCTGACCAAGGTCTAAGGCTCAGTGGGGCAGGGGCTTGGTTTAACAACAGGAGTGAGACCCGCCCAGACTTTGCCGGTATTCTCTTCGCTTGCCCCCTACAGGCACTGACCGGGCTGGAGCTGACACTGCTCTGGTGATGGGCTCATCAAAGATGCCCTCGGTTCCAACATGATCAGGAGACACAGGTGGAGGTGGAGACGGGATCCACGGTAAATGTCAGTCAGCAGACAGGGGACCTCTGTGCCGGAATGGTGACCCTGTAGTCTGGATGGTGGGCTCTGGGCTCAGTGCTAGAAGCCAAAGAAGTGAGTGAGAGGCTGTTCTGGCGGAAAATGCTGGGAACTGGTATGACTATTGTGTAAACTGAAAGGACTAGAGCTCTCCAAGCTTGACTATATTGGGAAATAACATTGGCCAGAAACAATGTGTGGCATGTAGTAGGTCTGCAAAAGTTTTTTTGAATGAATGAATTGATGGAAAATCAGATCCACATAGGAAACTTCATAGGCCACAAAAAGCTCATTGTTCGTGTCTCCAGAGACCCACTCAACCAGGAGCTGGCAAACGTTTTCTGAAAAGACCAGCTAATAATACTTTAGGCTTTGCAGGCTGCAGGGTCTCTGCCATAACTCCTCAACTCTGCCGTGGTAGTGAGGAAGCAGCCACAGACGATATGTAACAAATGTGCATGGCTATGTTCCAATAAAACTTTATTTACTAAAACAGACTGAGGGCCAGGTTTGGGCCATTGGCCATGGGCATGGCCCTGCACCAGACAGACTCTTCGCTTCTACAGGACAGAGACTGCATTTCTGTGTCGTCTCAGGACCCAGAACTAGGTTTACTTAAGTGCAAATGTACTACAACTGCCCCTGCCTTTCACTGTTGCACTTAAAAAAATATATATTTTAATGCCATCAACCTACTATGTTTTGTGTTAGGGGTAAGTTGAAAGGCTGAAAAACCAGCTTTGCTTCAGAAGGAATAGCATGTGAAACTATTTCTTTTCTGGAACTTGGATTTGAGAGCCAGACCCATGAGAACTGTGGTCTGGTGAACAGCCACCAGGAGACCCCAGGAAATCAAGCTGCCTTGAAGGTGTATAACGCCCCAGGATGTGCTGTGTGCGCACATGGGGTGCAGGGGCTGGGGTCCTGGATGGAAAAAACTGGAGCTGCCTCCTCAAACCATTCTCTTCAGGAGGTTTTGTGTTGCTGACGCATATTCCTCTGGCCAGTGGATACTGAATTTTAATTATGTGTGATGTCCTGTGGACCAAATCAAGAAGCATGGCATCCTAGGAGAACAAGCTGATGTCCCTTTGGGCCACATTATTTAAATCATTGATCAACATTTGTTTCGGGGAGAGGCTGAGTACTGTGAGGGGCACATGGCAAGGCTGAGCCTCCTCTGGACCACCCCTAGGTCCAGCTGGCACTCCTCATCAAGTCCTCCCGATAAAGGGGACATCCGCCTCCTCACGGGACAGTTTGTCAGCCATGTGTTGTAATGCAAATACATCCCTTGGCTCCAATGAACATATATATATATCCACATGGTGGCATATGGAGTACTATGCAGCTGTGAAAAACGAATCATAGCTGCATGTGTCGATGTGGGAAAATCGCCAACAACTGAACAAAATAAGCAAGATGCAATGTCCAGGGTGATGATTTCACTTGCCTAAACTTCAAAAGCAGCAAAACCAAAGATGACCCTTGGGGAGTGATTCAGGTGTGGTCAAGCGGTCAAGGAGATGAGGGTTATGAACACAGGCTTCAGGACACGGTTGTCTCTGGGAAGGGGCACAGTGGGAGGGGTGCCCAGAGGTGTGGACCATATCAGCACCTCACACTGGGTGGGGGGCTTATAACTTAGTTATTGAAACAGGTAGTCATCTCTAAAATGTACATACACATTACATATATCTCATAGAATACACCATCATAAAATAGCACAAGACAGAAATATAGAGACCCTTGGCTGTTCGTATCTTGGGGCACAGCACGCCAGGGGTCGGGACAGCAGCACAGAGATGGGGAATCTCTCTCTCTGACCATTAGGGTGGGCAGTCTGGTTTCCTAGTGGCTTCCCCACTGGGTGGTGACCACCTTGTGCTTATCTGACCACTGACCGCAGGCTCCCTGGGCCCGTGTCCCACCAGACAGCCCTTCCCCACACCCGAGCTAAGCGTGGTGAATGCTCACTGATCGGGTCAGTTGCTGTACGACTCGCACATACTGGACTTTTCTTAGGAAAGCCTGGCCTTCGAAATCCCACATGGAGAGGGACCAACTGTCCAGTTTGCCCAGGACCGAGGGGTTTCCAGGGACGTGGCTCGTGCCACATCAAAACAGAAAACCTAGACAAACTGGGATGAGTTGCTTATTTTTCTCAGACTGTGTTACACAAATAAAAGGGCTTGGTTTTGCTCTGACACACTTTGTACCATAAAAGCACTTCAAACGTCTTGCATGCCTTCTGCAAATGATTATTTTGGAGGGTCCAGGGAAGGTTTGTGTCTGGCCTCAGGGCTGCAGTTCCAGGCAAGTTCACTCAGGACTCAGTGAGACTGAAAAATGACAATGGAATGTTGTGGGTAAAAGGGTTTATACTCAGCTTTATTCTTGAAGTGGCAGGCCAAGCGCTAGAATCCTGTCCACCTCAGGCAAGTCTGCATGCAGCAAGCCGGCTGTGGCCTCCAGGCCTCTCCGCCCCACAGCCCCAGAGCCCTGGCTGGAGCCCTTTATGCAAAGTCATCATAGCCCATTGCCCACAGGTGTGCCCAGCCTGTGCCTGTGAGCACTGCACGTGCACAGTGGGCAAGCAGACCTGGGGCAGGTGAGGATCCTGGCTATAGAACTTCCATTTTCTCTACAGTTTTGACTTCCTTCTCTGCAGCCACTGAGCACCTGCAACAGCAGCCCAACCGTGGCTCTGGGGACTGTAAGTATTTTGTTGAGTGACTCTGAGCTGGTCTTGAATCTTGCTGAGGGCAGATTAAGTTAGTAAAATAAGGCTTTAGGTCAATTACTGCTTCCCAAAAGGCTAGGAGTGAGAATGAAGGAAAATGCTTTTTGAACTGGGAATCAACTGTCACACCAGCTTTCTGTAAGCAGCGGCCATCAGCGCCCCCTGGAGGGCCTTTTAGAAGGAGATGCTGCTGATTCTGTGATGTGGGGAGGCCTGAGAACTGCATTTCTAAGCGAAGTCAGTCCTGCTGCTCTGCGGGCCACACTCTGAGAACCACTGTCATAGTGCTACGGGATTACGTCTGGAGTAGTGTTGTCAACCTTTCTCTTGTGGCCACCTGGTCTCAACTACTCAGCTTTGCCATGCATGGTAGCCCCAGAAGCAGCCATAGGCAATATGTACATGAGTGAGAGGGTTCTAATAAAACTTTATTTACAAAAACAGCCTGTGGGCCAGATTCAGCTCACGGGCTGTAGTTTGCCAACCCCTGTGTGACTTTCTTATAATATCCTTAGCTTCTCTGTGCTCTCCGTGTCTTATGTACTGGAGATCAGGTGGCTCCGAGCCAGCTGACAGCAGGCCATGGAGGCCATGGGAAGGATTTATTTATTTAGAATCCAGAGGGGGTGTAGCAAAGTGCATGAGCTTTTGCTGCCTTACCACCTTGCCAAAGCTGAGTGGCTCACGGCAGCAGCCATCTTAGTGCTCCCTAGCCTGCAGGCCAGCTGGTGGTTATTCCCGTCTAAGCTGGTTTGGTCTCTGCCGGGCTCTCCTGTGCACTGGGGGTCACTTGGCATGGGATGAGTGAAGATGGCCTCCCTCACGTATCTAGCAGGTGGTTGGCTGTGGCCGGGCACCTCAGTTCTCCGACATGTGGCCTCTCCTCCAAGAGGCTAGCTCAGGCTCTTTCACATGGTGGCCTCAGCATAGCAAGAGGGGTTCGCTGTTCCTCTTGAGGGCTGACTGCATGTGGTTCCCGCACAATCACTTCCATTGGGTGTTATTGTCACGGGAATCACGTGGCCAGCCCAGAGTTAAGAGTGGGGAGATGGGCTCTCCTTTGTAACAGGAAAAGCTGCAAAGGATGTACGGCTGTTTGCAATTTACTGCTCAGGCTGAGAGGTGGGGTAGGAGATCAAGTGGCCTGGGATTGAGTTCTTGCACCAGCTGTCCAGCTGGAGATCCTTATGCCCTTAGTGACCCCCAGCTCCACAGGGTTGCTGGGAAGCTGCAATGAGTTCACTTACAACTGTGTCTGGCCCAAGAAAGCCCTCTCTGCATGGAGGCTGTTATGAATCTCAGTGAAGCCCACAGATGTAACAGCAGCGGCGGGCAAGGAAGTGATGGCACCCGTGGCCCCCTGGAACGTGCCTTCCACGTGCTTCGTCAGGGACTGCCCGCCATCTTGGACTCTGGGCTTTTACTTGCCCCTCCTCTGCCTGGAATCTGCCCGAGTCCTCCAGGGCCAACTCACAATGTCACCTTCTATATATAGCCCTTATCACATTGGATTTAAAGTGATTTTTTAAAAACAAACATGCTCCTTTAAGCTGGGGACTCCTTGAGAGCAGAGCCAGTGCCTTGTGGGGAGCACCCAGTGTTGTCTTTGAGAACCTCCCATCACAGTCTCTTTAAGTCACTTGGGACAGGTTTCTCCCCACTTTCTATTAGCAACATTGAAAGCCAGCCAAGCTAATTTCCCACTGAGGGAGGACTTTTAACAGGGACTATGTAAACACCACCTGTTTTGTTCCCTTACAGCTATATGTGGTCCCTTCTGGGACATTGCTACATGGAGCTTGGTGCAATATTCTTAAGAAAAACAAACAGTAGCCACATTCAGTCAACCCTGCCTGCTTCCCAGGAGAACGAGTCCCATCCTGAGGCATCGGGATGATCTGGCTTGACAGGTGGCGGTGGGGGGAAGGAGGGCTCGCCACGCACTCTTCCTGCATTCAGGAGGTCCAGAAGCTTGCTAAAGTAATACAGTGAGTCAGTAGTCCATACACGCTTGTGGTACTGAATTGTTTTATTATAAAAGGCATCCAAGATTCTAGAAATTTTGCAGGGGCAGCAGACAGATACATCATTTCTCTTCCTATAAGGACCATTTTTAGATGGATTCCTTTTTTTTTTAAGTATCATTGATATACAATCTTATGTTGGTTTCAAATATACACCACAGTGGTTCAACAGTTACCCATATTATTAAATCCTCACCCCTTCTAGTGCGGTTACTATCTATCAACGTTGTAAGATGTTACAGAATCATTAACTGTATTCTCCATTGTATTACCATCCCTGTGACCAATCTATATTGTGCCCCTTTATGCCCCTCCTCCCCTTGGTAACCACTAGTCCCTTCTCAGTGTTTGAGTCTACTGCTGTTTTGCTTTGTTGTTTTACTCCACAAATAAGTGAAATCACTTGGTATTTGTCTTTCTCTGCCTGGTTTATTTCACTGAGCATAACATCCTCTAGATCCATCCATGTTGTTGCAAAAGTAGGATTTCTTTTTTATGGCTGAATAATATTCTATTGTGTATATGTACCACATCTTCTTTATCCATTCATCTACTGATGGACACTCAGGTTGATTGAGATGGATTCCTTTTTAACAAATGGACTAGGTGAAGACATGGTTGTTCGAACTTGAGAGGTGAGAGATACAAGGGTAAAAGCAGTTACATACATGTCTAACTATTCATCTATTTGCCTATTTATCATCTGCCTGTCTGTCATATATCTGCCCATCCATCATCCAATCTACCCTTCCATTATCCATCCACCTGTCTTTCCATCCATCCATCCATCCATTCTGGGCTCACACAACTCTTCACAAATACTTCAGCCTATTGACTTATCTTCCAATTTATGCCACTCCAACACCCCTTAACACACATGCACACACCTATGCCAACCTCTGTCCATTTGAGACACCCCAATTTCTCCAAATATCATAGAGATGAATCCTTGATGTTATAATCATGATCATTCCTTAGATATGTATGGCACTTTACAGTTTACAAAACACACGCCTTTACATTAATGACTTTCTGTGCAGCCCATCACTCACGCGGACACAGGACCCATTAGGCACACCCAAGCTGCAGGTGTGAGGGGGCTGTCAGGCATGATGCCTCCCATGGTGCAATAGAACAGGACGATGTATGGGGATGACCTGCATGTGTTGGTCATTCTGATCTTTGACCTTATGATGGCATGGTTTAGAAGAAATCACTTTTGCATAAAAATGAGTGAAGCAATAACAGTATCAGAGCCATTGTGATGGTTTCCCTGGTGAGGAAATTATTTCAGGGACCTGGGAAATCTGGTTCTAACTGCTTCACTCCTTGGAATTGTCCTTCCATCAGCTTTGGCAGGTCTGGGCATGAAGGCCCTTCCCTCTGTGCCAGTGGTTCTCAACCACAACTATTTTGTATGCTTCCCTTTCCCCAGGCACATTTGGCGAGGGCTGGAGACATTTTTGGTTGTCCTCACTGGGAGAACACTACTGGCATCTAGTGGGTAGAAGCCAGGATGCACTAACCGTCCTCCAGTGTGCAGGATGCGCCCATGGCAAGAAGCCATCCAGACCATGGTGCCAGTCGTGCCAAAGCCAAGGAGCCCAGCTCCACGTGCTCACTGGACAGAGCCAATGGGCCCACCTGGTGGGCTGGCGGAACAGAGTTTCCGACGCACTCCCTCTGTCTGCACGGCAGTGTTACTGCAGTGCATTTACGCCGCAGTCAGAGCTCAGTGCCCCGGGCACGCCAAGTGACTGTCCTGAGAGGGTCCCCAGCAGCCCAGTTCAGTTCTGCTGCAGACCTACTATGCGAGGGCACCAAAAATTGTAACATTGATTCCAGCAAGGACGCTGGCTTGGAGGAGCCCAGGCCTGGACGGGAAGCAGGCAGAGAATCCCAGGGGAGAGGATGCAAGGACCAAAGGTCGGGGAGTAGGCTGCGCTCCAGCTGAGCCAGGCTGTGTGGGTTCTGGACAAGACTCCACAGCAGAGCCGCAGCTGGGCTTAGGACCACAGGTGTGAGGTGCCTGACTTCCCCTTCCCATCATTAGGTGTCAGCAAGGAACCTCCCAGCACCCATTTCTGAAGCGCTGCTATTATCTAATCTGCCGGGGGCACTGTGGGCAGGGTGAACTCCCGGCGTGCGCTGTACTGGGAAATGCAGGCTATTAAAGTGGTGCTGCTGTTGCGAGTGAACACACAACTTAGATGTTCCAAGGCTGCCTTGTCAACCAGCCTTGTGCATTTTTTTCAAATTTTATGAGCTTTTTTTTTTTGGTATTGTTAATGTACAGTCACTTGAACAACATTGTGGTTACTAGACCCCCTATTATCAAGTCCCCCCCACATACCCCATTACAGTCACTGTCCCTGTCCATCAGCGTAGTAAGATACTATAGAATCATTACTTGTCTTCTCTGTAAATACTGCCTTTCCTGTGTCCCCCCCCACTACATTATGTGTGCTAATCGTAATGCCCCTTTTCCCCCTTATCCCTCCCTTCCCACCCATCCTCCCCAGTCCCTTTCCCTTTGGTAACTGTTAGTCCATTCTTGAGTTCTGTTCAGTTTTTCCTTTGTTCTTACACTCCACAGATGAGTGAAATCACTTGGCACCTGTCCTGCCCCCCCTACATCCAGCCCACTTCACCGAACACAACACCCTCCAGCTCCATCCATGCCACCGCAAACGGTTGGATTTGTTTTCTTCTTATGGCTGAATAATATTCCACTGTGTATATGTACTACATCTTCTTTATCCATTCATCTACTGATGGACACTTAGGTTGCTTCCGTTTCTTGGCTATTGTAAATAGTGCTGCAATAAACATAGGGGTACATCTGTCTTTTTCAAACTGTGCTGTTGCATACTACAACTTCTGCTTTTTTCTCACTATTAGTTGCATGAAATATCTTTTTCCATCCCTTTACTTTCAGTCTGTGTATGTCTTTGGGTTTAAAGTGAGTCTCTTGTAGGCAGCATATATATGGGTCTTGTTTTTTAATCCATTCAGTAACTCTATGTCTTTTGATTGGTGCATTCAGTCCATTTACATTTAGGGTGATTATCGATAGGTATGTACTTATTGCCATTGTAGGCTTTAGATTCGTGGTTACCAAAGGTTCAAGGGTAATTCCCTTACTATCTAACAGTCTAATTTAACTCACTTTGTATGCTATTACAAACACAACCCGAAGGTTCTTTTTTTTTCCTCCTTTTTCTTCCTCCTCCATTCTTTGTATGTTATGAATCACATTGTGTACTCTTTGTCTGGCCCTTGAGTGACATCTATTTAGCCTTAGGAATACTTTCATCTATAGGAATCCCTCCAAAATGCACTGTAGAGGTGATTTGTGGGAGGTAAATTCTCTCAGCTTTTGCTTATCTGGAAATTGTTTAATCCCTCCTTCAAATTTAAATGATAACCTTGCCAGGTAGAATATTGTTGGTTCAAGGCCCTTCTGCTTCATTGCATTAAATACATCATGCCACTCCCTTCTGGCCTCTAAGGTTTCTACTGAGAAGTCTGATGATAGCCTGATGGGTTTTCCTTTGTATGTGATCTTTTTCTCTCTCTAGCTGCTTTTAAAAGTCTGTCTTTATCCTTGATCTGTGCCATTTTAATTATTATATGTCTTGATGTTGTCTTCCTTGTGTCCCTTGTGTTGGGGGATCTGTGCACCTCCATGGCTTGAGAGACTATCTCCTTCCCCAGATTGGGGAAGTTTTCAGCAATCACCTCCTCAATGACACTTTCTATCCCTTTTTCTCTTTCTTCTTCTCCTGGTACCCCTATAATGCGAATATTGTTCCATTTGGATTGGTCACACAGTTCTCTCAATATTCTTTCATGCTTAGAGATTCTTTTTTCTCTCTGTGCCTCAGCTTCTTTGTATTCCTCTTCTCTAATTTCTATTCCATTTGCCATCTCTTCTACTACATCTAATTTAAATGATGCTTTTAAATCCCTCCATTGTATGTTTCATTTCAGATATGGAATTTCTTAATGATTTATTTAATCTCCGACTTAAATTCGTTCCTGAGTTCTTGAATATTTTTCTGTACCTCCTTAAGCCTGTTTATAATTTTTATTTTGAACTCTCTTTCAGGAAGATCGGTGAGTTCAGTTTCATTTGGCCCTTTTTCTGGGGTTTGTGAGATTTTGGTCTGAACCATGTTCTTTTGACATTTCATATTTCTGTGCGTTGCCCACTAGTATGCAGAAACTCCAGTCTCTGAAGCTACTCAGCCTCTAGAGTGAGGTTGGGGGTCATTGGGGAGCGGAGCTGGTGCCTGGGGGGAGGAAAGATCTGTTTCCTGGTTCCCGCCTGCAGTGCCTGTCTCCAGTGTCAGAGCCAGTGGGCCAAGCACACAGGTATAAGCCTCTGTGCTTTGTGTCTCTAGCTGTTGTAGGCGGGGCCTCCCTCTGGCTGGCCTGATGCAGTGCAGTGACTGCCAGTTTGCAAACAGGTGCTGGCAGGCTAGGAGGAGGTTGCAGCAGGCTGCGTGTCACAGTGGGGGGCCTCGGAGCTGAGTAGGCAGCCAGGGGGATGGAGCACCTGAAGCTCCTCAACGTTCCCAACCAGCTGGGCACAGCATGCCCAGACAACCTTGTCCAGCTCTCCCTTCTCTCACACAGTAAGCTCCGTGCAAACCCTGTCCCTTCAGCAGCCCTCTCGCTGCTAGGAAGCCTCTCAGACCTCCTGTGTCTCCTCTGACACAGAGCAGCTGGGTGTGAATTCCCCCCTCCACAAATGGCCAGAATGTCAGTCTCCCAGGCCCTTCCCCTGTCTGAGCTCCCCAACGTCCAAAGCACCACACAATATAGGATTCTGCTCACAACGCAGATCTCCACGGCTAGGTGTTCAGCCTTCCCAAGCTTCCACCCCTCCCCTGCTCCATTTCTCTTCCTCCCGTCATTGAGCTGGGGTTGGGGAAGGGCCTGGGTCCCGCCGGATCAAGGCTTTCCTACATTACCCTCTGTTTCGTGAGGTCTGCTGTGTTCATGAGGTCTGTATGCAGTCTGGTGCAGCCTTCTTTCTTGTTGCTGTTTTAGGGTTAGTTGTATTAATTCACTATATTTTTGAACTATTTGTGATTTTGCGAGGAGTTCTCCGTGTCACCTCTCACGCCGCCATCTTCCACCCTTGTGCATTTTATGTTCAGGGGTTTTGTTCCATGTAGGGTATCGAAGACACACCCTCCTGCCAGGCGGAGAGGTGGGGCACAGAAGGTGTGTGCGGGGGCCCATTCACCCAGAGTCAACAGTCCCACCCTTGACTGGGATAATCAGGTCGGATCCACCCAGGGGAGATCTCTGTACGCCAAGACCAGGGTGTGGAAGGGCCGTCCTGCTCAGCTCCCTCACTTTCTTCCCAATTTAAACAGTGCCTGACCCCAGGAGGTGCTTGGGAAATATTTGCTGAGTGAATGCCAATCACCCCTGACTCAGAATTAAATATCCCAACCCTACCTTTAGTTGACTCTACGAGATCATTTTCAGGGGGATAATCCTATCTGTTTAATTTGCAGTGATTTTCTTGGCACTAGAACCAGGGGGGCTGAGACTGGGGGGACAAAGTGTGTCCCCCAGTTTCTGAAAGCTCGCATTCTGCCACTTCACTGTCACAAAGCACCAACGTTAGTTTGGTAACGGCTTTTTTCATAAAAGCAGAAATCCTCTTCAGAATCTTTCTGTTAGCAAAATCAGGCCCCGATGCCTCCTCCTGCCATTTCAGCTCACAAGAGCTCTCACGGGAATGCTCTGCCACCGGGGAGCGGGTAAGCCTGGGTACTGGGCAGAACTCCTTGGTCGCTAGTGACTAGCACCCACGCAGCTCTGTTCAAAGGACTTTGTCGGCTCCCGGGCTGAGCAGTGCAGGGTGGGACGACGTATGCGCCCGATGCCGCCACAAGGATTCCATGCTCTGCGCCTCGCCTCTGCTTTCCTGTGGGCGGGCTTCCCCCTCGGGCAGCCCTGGCTCTGTGGCGACGGGGCAGCTCCAGGACACAGGAGTCCAGTGGACCAGACAATCTTTCCTGATTGCTCTGGCCAGGGTCCCAGGAGGGGGCCTTGGCTTACGTCACATGCCCACCTTCTGACCAAGGCCCTGGGGGCTCCTGTAGCAACCCGCCACAAACCCAGTGACCTAAAACAGTACAGTTTTGTTATGGTACAGTTCTGGCCCAAATCACAGTGTCGGTAGGGCCACACTCCCGCTGGAACCTCCAGGGGAGAACCTGTTTCCTTTCCTGTGCAGCTTTGCCAGGCTGTCTGCTCGTGACCCCCTCCCCCAGCTTCCCAGCCAGGAGGTTCAAATCTCTCTCAGACTCTGGCCCTCCCGTCTCCCTCCTTCCCTCCCAAGGACCCTCGTGATTCACTGGGCCCAGCGGGTAGTCCA
This sequence comes from Smutsia gigantea, assembly GCA_032199065.1. NCBI lineage: Eukaryota > Metazoa > Chordata > Mammalia > Pholidota > Manidae > Smutsia > Smutsia gigantea. The sequence continues at coordinate 23,753 of JAVSCE010011171.1, forward strand.
TGGCAATCTCCCACCTCAGGATCCTTAGCCTAGTCCCACCTGCAAAGTTCTTTTTTTTTTCTTTTTTAATATAATTTATTTTATTATCATTAATCTACAATTACATGTGCAATATTACGGTTATTAAACTACCCCTTCATCAGGTCAAAGTTCTTTTTGTAAGGTTGCACGTTCACATGTTCTGGGCTTCAACGTGCAGCCAGGACTGAGCTGACCACTAGCCCAGGTATGGAAGACCTCACTGGTTGGCATGGGTCACGTGACCACCTCATCTAAACCCAGAGGATGAGGATGCAATGGGAACCGAGAAGCAGAGGCTCCACGAAGCCAATGGCAAATGTGGAGAAGCCCTACCTGGGGCAATGGGCGCCCCCTCTTCTCATCAGATCGCAATGGCTTTGTGCAGAAGTGGCGACATGGAAGGACACCAGTGGGCTGTAGGAGGGCTCCACTGCTCCTTCTCTGGACCATCTCGTCTTCTTGCTGGCCCTATTTCTGTGCTTGGTACAGTTCCGGAAAGTTGGGAGTAGGTCGGTCCTCCCCTTTGTGCACCAGTCATAGCTCAGTTTCTTCTCTTGATTAGCTGAACATTTCTCTTCCAATTTCCTTCCCACCTTCCTTACGCTTTTATTTCTGTGTGTTGATACTAAATATGTAGACTCACATGCAAGTTCCAGATCTACAAGAATTTGGAGTAAAGTAGGAAAGCGCTCCTTGATTGAATGTGCCGTCCTGCCCAGCAGCCCTGCCCTCCTTTTCAGCTTGGAGGAAAATGCCCTCCCTGCTCTGAGCTGGTTTATTCCACTCCAGACCTCCCAGATGAAAATGTCCCAGCAGGGAGAGCGGTGCAATTACTCATGGCCTGATTTTCCTCCTTTTGCTAAAGACACAGAAATGGAAGCCAGCATCTGATGATCTAGAACAAAACGAAGGAGAAACTGCATTTTTGTCACTGAGCTCAGAAGCTCCTGCAGCAAAGGAACACTGGGAACTGCGTGACCAGCCCCAGAATGAATTCATTTCTGTGCTCTGCAGGCACTGAGCTGAGGGTGGAGAGCTCAGCTCTCTTTGGATTCCCCCTTCCAGGTCTGCTGCTGGCCAGTCGGGGGCTTGGGGTTCATCCTTGCATATCAAGAGGATCAGTCATTGCAATAATCATAATGATAATGGTGAGGGCATGATGTTCACACACCACCTCACCTCAGCAGGAGGCAGATAAGTAAGTTCATACAAGTGTCCTATAAATCTCCAACTTTCCTGCAGCCAGCCCAGCAACCTCCAGCCAAGGTCCTGCCTTCCAGAGGCTACCCACGGTTGAAGATAGGCTACCAGCGCACTCACAGGACACGACAAAAATCCCAAAGCAGGAGATTAGGAAGGCCAGACCAGAACTACAAAGGGAGTTGACAACCCTGGCGACGAGGCTCTGGAAGAGAGATGTGGACTCTGGCTGCAGAAGCTATGGTGGTCTGTTGGGGAGACGGGCTTGTGGAAAGCACGGAGCACTGTGTGACATGGGCCTGGACGTAGCTGCTGTGAAGAGACCAGTGTGTCTGGACAGTCATTTGGTAAAATGTTTATGGAGGCTCCAAAAGTTCCTGGTCACTCAGCCAGGCACTCTGAAGATGTATGTATGGTAAGGGCTAGTCCAAAATGCAGGATGAACTACCAACAGCTTTCTTCAATGAACTGGAACAAATAATTCTAAAATTCATATGGAACCACAAAAGACCCCGAATAGCCAAATCAATCCTGAGAAGGAGGAATAAAACAGGGGGAATTACACTCCCTGACTTCAAGCTCTACTACAAAGCCACAGTAATCAAGACAATTTGGTATTGGCACAAAAACAGACCCACAGACCAGTGGAACAGAATAGAAAATCCAAACATTAACCCAAACATATACAGTCAATTAATATTTGATAAAAGTGCCTTGGATATACAATGGGGAGATGACAGCCTCTTCAGCAGCTGGTGTTGGAAAAACTGGACAGCTACATGTAAGAGAATGAAACTGGACTACTGTCTAGCCCCATACACAAAGGTAAACTCAAGGTGGATCAAAGACCTGAATGTAAGTCATGAAACCATAAAACTCTTAGAAAAAAACATAGGCAAAAATCTCTTGGACATAAACATGAGCAACTTCTTCATGAACATATCTCCCCGGGCAAGGGAAACAAAAGCAAAAATGAACAAGTGGGACTATATCAAGCTGAAAAGCTTCTGTACAGCAAAGGACACCATCAGTAGAACAAAAAGACATCCTACAGTATGGGAGAATATATTCATAAAAAACGTATCTGATAAAGGGTTGACATCCAAAATATATAAAGAACTCATGCACCTTAACAAACAGAAAGCAAAGAATCCAATTAAGAAATGGGCAGAGGACATGAATAGACACTTCTCCAAAGAAGAAATTCAGATGGCCAACAGTCACATGAAAAGATGCTCCACATCGCTAATCATCAGAGAAATGCAGATTAAAACCACAATGAGATATCACCTCACACCAGTGAGGATGGCCAACATCCAAAACACAAACAACAACAAATGTTGGCGAGGATGTGGAGAAAAGGGAACCCTCCTACACTGCTGGTGGGACTGCAAATTAGTTCAACCATTGTGGAAAGCAGTATGGAGGTTCCTCAAAAAACTCAAAATAGAAATACCATTTGACCCAGGAAATCCACTCCTAGGAATTTACCCTAAGAATGCAGCAGCCCAATTTGAAAAGGACAGATGCACCCCTATGTTTATTGTAGCACTATTCACAATAGCCAAGAAATGGAAGCAACCTAAGTGTCCATCAGTAGATGAATGGATAGAGAAGATGTGGTACATATACACAATGGAATATTATTCAGCCATAAGAAGAAAACAAATCCTACCATTTGCAACAACATGGATGGAGCTAGAGGGTATTATGCTCAGTGAAATAAGCCAAGCCGAAAAAGACAAGTATCAAATGATTTCACTCATATGTGGAGTATAAGAACAAAGAAAAAATTCTGAAGGAAAAAACAGCAGCAGACTCACAGAACCCAAGAACGGACTAATAGTTACCAAAGGGAAAGGGACTGGGGAAAATGGGCGGGAAGGGAGGGATAAGAGGGAAAAAGGGGCATTACGATTAGCAGATGTAATGTTGGGGGGGCACGGGGAGGGCAGTACAACTCAGAGAAGACAAGTAGTGATTCTATAGCATCTCACTACGCTGATGGACAGTGACTGTAATGGGGTTGGTGGGGGGGACCTGATGAAGGGGTAGTTTAATAACCGTAATATTGCACATGTAATTGTAGATTAATGATAATAAAATAAATTATATTAAAAAAAAAACAAAATGCAGGATGAAGGCAGGTGATAGGACTGTCAACAAACACCGGAGGGACTGGGTCTAGTGCCACAACTGGGGCAGGTGAGGGAATCCTAGCAGACTGTCGTGGTGGGACTCTGAGCGATAGAGAATGTTTCCAGTAGTGCCAGACCACAAAGGGATGTTTACTACTTTCAGAAAAAAGGTCTAATACAAAAGTGTAGATGTCACATGTTATGTGTAATATCGGAATATGCACACAGCACACGTACAGCTAGACTGCTCTCTGCTGCCGCCGTCCAGAGCATCAGATAGAAAGTGGCCCCTGAGCAGGTTTTACAACCGGAAGGGTAAATACCCAATGTTAACAAGGCTGTCTGTGATCGGTAGTATCTCGGGAGGTTTCGTTTTTCCTCCTAGCTTTCTTTATTTTCTGTAAAGAACATATAGACTTAATCTGAAAAAGAATTAAAATCACTTTTAACGTGAAGAACACTTCTGTCGTGGTAAAGAGTTAGTTAAAAATGCAATATTTGAAAAAGAAAATGGATTCATTTATTTTGAGGGCAATTAAAAAAAACGTACATAGATTTGAAACAAATATTAACATATAACAGGGCAACTGTAGACGGTAGGATTATGGGTGACTACAGTTTCCTTCTTTATATTTTCTGTCTAAAAGGAGGGAGGGAATGGTTTTGACCTGGGGTCCAGAGGCCAGTGAGGTCTCCGAGGGGAGGCAGGATGGAAGCTACGGATGAGGGGGACCCTGGCAGTGACCACCCCCAGGGTCACAGGCCCATCCCAGGGTCTCCCTGCCCAAAGCCCCTGTCTCAGTGAAGGGAGGGGGTGGCTTTAGCTGGCCCTAGTGAAGCAAGTCAGGGACCATGCCAGGTGGAGGCCACGCTGCAGCAGAAGCCTTTATCTGGGGACTGCACCCCGGGCCACCCTCCCCAGTGCAGCCACGTGGAAATGGTCAACTAAGAGCCCGCCCGTTCCAGCAAACTGTGGGCAGGGCCCAGCTCTGGACACACCTCCGGCTCTGAGAGTGGAGCTGAGCCCCTGGTGCAGCACCTGCCCCCGGATGCGCACCTGGCCTCCAGCACAAGTAACCCTGTCGTGTCTCCCGCAGCCCATCCAGGTCACACCCAGGTCACACGCAGCATGATGAACATACCCCTTGTTTGTGACTGTGGCTCGGGCTTCAGCAAGGTGGGATTTTTGGAAAAGAAGCCCCCCTGGCCACGTTCCCAACCATCCTTGGGAGACTTCGGCAGGACATGAGTGATGGGGTGTCCTCCCTGGGGTGCCACTCAGCCTGGGGGTGGCCTCGGGGCCCGACAGCCCGATCCACAGGACAGGAGCAGGAGTTGGCCCAGGTGAACGTGCCTCAGAATCACGGGGGCGCTTGGCCTGGCAAAATGCAGGGTGCCGGGCCCACCCCTAGAGCTCCTGCTCCAGCAGGTCTGGGCCAGGGTCAGGCATCAGTATTTCAAACCACTTTGCAGCTGGTGCTTATGCTGCTGGCCCAGGAGCCATGTTTGCAGGCCTCTGGCATCAGTCAGTGCAGCAGACAGTCGTACAGATAAGCTATGCTCTCCATTTACCATTTGATTTTCCTGCCTTTAAGAGTGGTGTGGGTGCTGAAAAGTAGTTCTTTCTTTAAGGAGTCTGCCAGTACTAGGTGTCAACTGACACTCAGCTTCCATGACAGGAAGACAGTATGGAGGGGTGGGGCCTGGGGCAAAGGCCCTGCGGAAAAGGGTGTCCCCTGCTCCCCTCTGCTGCTTGTTGCCATGCAGGAAAGTGGACCCAGTGTTGCCAGGTCTTCCTGCCTTTCAAGAGAAATGCCCTGGCTGCAATAAAGCCCTCCAGGCTGCCTCTAAGCTGAGCCCACTCCAGCCTGGTTGGGGGGCTCAAGTTGGGGAGATTCTCACCCGAATCTCAAATGCAGCCCCAGGGCACCCTCCCTCAGTCATTCATACTCCAGGCAAAGACAGGCCCTACAGGGGGGCCGAGAACTGGGCTGACACTTCTCATCATCACTGTAGCAGGCCAACAGTGTCTCCAAAGGTGGGTCCACCTGGACCCGGGGAACGTGACCTTATTTGGAAAAGGGTCTGGCAGGTATAATTAAGGATCTCGAGATGAGGTTGTCCCATATTATCCAGGTGGGTCCTGAACCCAGTGGCGCACATCTTCATAAGAGAGGTGAGGGAGACTGGAAGCAAAGAGGGGAAAAGATTTTTCTCCAATCATAAAAATGTGAAAACTATTCTTGGTTCACAGGCCTCACGTAACAGGTGACGGGCCAGATTTAGCTCTTCGGCAGTAGTTTGGTCACTCCTCTAAGATTTAGAGGGTCCTGAACCAGGTCCTTGGTTTTGAGAAGCCCCACCAAGAAGGGCTTGGCCTCTGCCGCCCACAGATCTCTTTCTTTGCTTTGTGTGAGGTTCCTAGGGCCGCTCTAACACCACAGATAGGATGGCCTAAACCACAGGTGTTTCCTCTCCCAGGTCTGGGGCTGGAGGCCGAGACCCCCGGGTGGGCAGGGCCAGCTCCCCCCAAGCTTCTCCCCTGGGCGTGTGGATGCCGTCCCCTCCCTGTGTCCCCACGTGGCCATCCCTCTGTGCGTGTGTGTCCTGACCTCCTCTTCTTACAAGGACACAGTCACATTCGATCAGGTGGGTCCATTTTGTCAGAGCTTCAACCTAGGAATTCGGGGACGTGGCTTGGTTGGTGGTGTGCTTTAAAGCACTAATAGAAGGCAGGCTCCCTTGGGGGACAAGGCGTTGTTTTGCCCTGTCTGAACTGGGGCATATAATGAGGGCCTTTCCCTTGGATGCCAGCTGCTCCCTGGCTCTGTAGCTCCTGGCCGTCCCCTCCAGCATTGTCATCTAGAGCCAGGTGGGCCTGTCCTGTGGATCCCAGAACCTGAAAGAGGCAGGGCTGAGGGCTGGGAGGAGTGGGCGTTGGGACAGGTCACACCACACCCAGGGGGAACCAGTTTGGTGTGTTAGCAGTTTCAGTTGAAACCTGAGCCATGGGGCTGCTCAGAAGAGCTGCACTGAACTCCGAAACTAAAGCCTCTGCCGCTAGTGTTGGCCACAAACTTCTAGTCCCAGGGAGGCTTCGGAGTCCGATGAACGCTGGCTCTGAGGGAAGCCTTAGCTCAGTGGGAGAGGGTGTGCTCTGCCCCGGGTACTCTGCCATCCCTCAGGGCCTCCCAGCCCACTGCACGTAGGCTCACAGGCCCATGATGACAGCGTCAAGCCAGTGCCATCGAAGGACAGCAGAGTGTTCCATCAGCAGGTGTGGGGGAGGCATTTAATGGGAACCGTTTCGTGTAGACCCTAGAGCCACTCTACAGGCAGGGCAATGATTAGCCCCTTTGCACAAATGATGACACTGGGGCGTCCAGGAGCAGTAGCTTGGCTAAGGTCGCAGGGCAAGTGGTTGCTAGACAGGCCTGGCCCCTGGTGGTCTTACCCTGCAGCCCCTTCTCAGCACAGCTGTGGGGCATGTCCTGCTGGGAGATCTAACCCTGACTGAAGCGGGACCTCTTCCCTCTCTGAGCCCCACCCTGGGCAGGCGCCCAGGAAGGAGTTGGTGGTGAGTGCTGGCCGGACTGAACTGGATTAAACTGGATCTTGGAGCCTGTCAAGGGCGCAGGCTGGTGAAGAATGGTGGGGGTGGGGGCAGCCCCCTGTACAGACTGCAGGGCCCTCCTTAAGGCTGGAGTGGGGCCAGTGGGGCTGGCTGCAGGGGCTGCTCCTGGCCACCCGGGTCCGTCACATCTTTAGGCCCGAGGAGGCCACTGATGAGCTAATGGAGCAAGCAGCAGGGCTCCACCACCGAACTCAGAGTCCCTGGGGCCCTGCAGGTGACCCAGGGGGCAGGCCCGGCAGCTCACGGCATCCCCAGCACACGGAGGAGCCTGCCGGCGTGGCCCCGGAGCATAGCAGCGTCAATCACAGTGCAGCTGTGAGCTGCCGCCTCATGGAAAACAAAGCCCTGTCAGGGCTGATGAATCCCTACACATGGGCAGGTAGGGCAGAAGCGGGCCACAGCTGGGCTCCATGTGGACCAGGGCACAAAGCCCACAGCCGTGAAACAGCAGGTGCTCACTTAGAAAGAGAAGAGAGGTGGGCTGTCGATCGGCCTGAGGAAACGTGCTGCTCCCAGACTGTCTTAGTCCAGGCTCATAGGAGATACAGATATAAAGAGATTTAATGTGCGGAGATAGCTCCCATGATTACGGAGGCTGACCTGTCCCAGGATCTGTAAGGCGGGTGGCAGGCTGGAGCCCCAGGAGCGCTGATGGTCGAAGGTCCAGGACAGAGGGAGGAAAAACCAGTGTCCCGGTTCAGAGGCCATCAGACAGGTGCATTTTCCTCTTACTTGGGGAAGGTGAGGCCTTTTGTCCTATTCAGGCCTTCAGCTGATCGGATGAGCCCCACCCACACTGGGGAGGGCCATCTGCTTTACCCAGTCTGTGAATTTAAATGCTAGTCTCATCCAAAAATATCCTCACAGACACACCCAGAAGAATACGAATGTCTGGGCCCCAGTGGCCCAGTCAAGTCGACACATAAAATTAGGCCTCACACAAACCGTGGTGCAGCCACGCAGCCTGTCTCCGGCACTTCCCACCTCTCCTGGGCCCTCAGCCTGCCTTTCTGCCCTGGCTCTCTCTCTATTCACCCTTTGATAGTATCAGGGTCCAAGCAGGAAACCGAAGGAACCCTCACATGGGGTAATTTTGGTGAGACACTCCTGGAGAGATTCATACAGATGGGAGCTTAAGTTTTAGAAGGACAACACGTGGTGTGCAGAGCTCTGGCCAGTAATCGGAGCCACTACCCAAACCAGAAAGAGAACATGGCCGCTAGCGCCCAGAGAAGGCCATTGGCAGGAGCGAAGGCCTGGGAGGGACCATCGGACGGAGCGGGACGCCAGTACTCCATCTCCTTCTCCCACCTCCCTCTGAGCTCCATCTGGGGCCCTCGTGGGCAGAACCCAGTGAGTCACTCCAGGGAAGGGATCGGTGGCTACTGCCTAGGGCAGAGAATGGTGGAGAAAAGTGGAAACTTCTGCAGGAAATGGAAGGCAGCACACAAGGAATGCCTCCTAACTGTGGAAAGATGGACTTCTCCACATCAGGGGCTCTGCTGTGAGCCCCCCCATCATGCCATGGTCCCATCCCTGCCAGTGCCCCTCGGTCCAGGTGCCAACCTGCAGGGTCCTCCCAGAGGCTGGAACAGACTGAGAAGTGCAGGGTTGACCACCCTCCTGGAATAAATCTGTGTCTTAGCTGGATTTCTGAGAGACGTGTCCCAGAAGAGAAGCCCATGGGCGGAGCAACCCAGTGTACAGGGAACAGCTCAACCACCATCAGGACCCTAGTTCTGGCCTTGGCTTTCCCAGCATGTGTGACCCCCGGTGGATTACTTGTCCCTGCAACAGTCTTGGTTTCCTCACCAGAAGGATGACCTCTGTATCGCCCTGGGGGTCACCATGGGAACAAAATGCATTAATGCCTAAAGTGCTTGTCACAGGGCCCAGCAGTTGCTGGCATTCAGCAGAAGCTGCTTATTCGCAGGTCTCTGCTTTCCCATCTGTAAAGTGGGAGTTTGATCACAGGAACCCCGGAGACCCTTCCAAGCTCTGTGACCTCTGGCCACACGCAAGGCCAGGGAGGCTGAGGTTGGATTTTGTCTCTGTGTTTTTAGGGGGAGGGGGTCTATAGTTGGATCACAAAGCTGCCCCTGCTACCTAGAGTCTGTGCCCTCCCTCCTGCAATTCCTGCCATGACCATCCCTGGGTCCTTCATGATGGTGCCTGCTTTCACGGGTCCCATTGCGGGGCCCTTCCCCACAAATGCACATCTGGGGGGCTCCCTGTTGGGGTCTGTGAGTAAGGGCACTGTGCACAGGCGTGACCCTGTCTCTGTGTGGACACACACTCTCACTTTTCTGGGGGAAATCTAGCCCTCACAGACGGCCGCCCCCAGTCACACCTAGTCACCCTCTGGGGAGTGACATGCTTAGTGGTGTCCCTGGCCATGTGTGATACCCTGGTTTTTACAAACACTGTCTCAGCCCAGTGTTGAGGTCTTTGCCAGAAGCTGGTCAGTTCTCTTCTTGAGCAGCTGCCAAGCCCACACCCCAGCTGCCCCTCTATTGCCTGTCATGCTCCAGGGCCACCATACACATGTCCTAACTGACCCCAAGCCAAGTACTGGACAATGCGGACAGCCTCTATGCCCAGGAGCCTGAGAAATTAGTCACAAAAAAACAGTCCACAGGGATCCCTTGAAACCTTGTTAACCACACCACTGGCCATCCACGACCTAACCCGAGGCAGCCCCAGCTCTCTGTTCCCTGTCCCCAGGGGCACCCCCATGGCCTTGCCCGGCAGCCTTCTCTGGTGTGGGCTGTACCTGACAGAGTGAGCCTTTCATCTACCCAGTGACCCTGTGTTGGTTCCCACCATCAAAATAACATTGAATCTGTCCTGTAAGGTTCTGTCCCATAAGGTCCTGTCCTGTAAGGTTCTCTCCCATAAGATTCTGTCGCATAAGATCCTGTCATGTAAGGTACTTGGTAAAGGTGTGAGACCCAGAAACACTGTCCTAGGGCTCCTCAGGGCAGAGCTGGGGTGAAGAGTGGCAGGCTCACTGACCCTGTTTTCTGAAGGACCCAAGGCCACAAGTGGGAGTCATGCGTCTGTGGAATTGAGGGAATCCCCGCCACCTGCCATCTGTTGGCCAGCTGCCAGAGCTTCCCCATGTTTCTCTGCAGATCCTGTTTGAGACCTTCAATGTGCCTGCCCTGTATTTAGCCAACCAAGGAGTTCTCTGGCTCTATGTCTCCGGCCAGACCTCGGGTGAGCGGCTCCGTGGAAGCCCAGGCCTGTCCCATCCCTTTGGAGGCCCCCTGCTTCCACCAAAGAGTAAAAGAAAAATCCACAAAACACACTTGCCAGCCCTTTTCCCGACTCCCCTTTTCATCACTCCTGATTAAATAATTTGCTCCCATTTGACTCACTTTTTTTTCTTAATAGCTTTATTGAGGTGTAACTGATGTACAGTAAACCGCACATGGTTGAGGTGTACATTTTGATAAATTTTGACACATTGATACAATCAGGAAACCGTCGGCACCATCAAAATAATGAACATACTATCGCCCCTAAACGTTTTCTCCCATCCGCCCCAAGCTGCCCCCTCCAGTCTGTCCTCAGAGGAGTTTACATTTTCTTGAATGTTGTATGCATATTCTTATGTGTTTCATGTGCTTTTTGTGTAGTTTTTTGCACTCAGTGTAATAATTTGGAGATTAATTCATGTTGTTGTTTGTATCAGTAGTTCACTTCTTTTTATTGCCAAATAGTGTTCCATTGTGTGGGTGCACCAGGCGGTGCTCATCTATTCATCTGTGAAGGGAAATTTGGGTTGTGTCCAGCTGGGGGCTGCTGGGAACATTTGTGTACAAGTCTTTGCATGGATGCATGCTTTCATTCCCTTTGGGTAAGTACCTAGGAGGGAAATGACTGGACCATATGGTAGGTGTATTTTAGCTTTGTACAAAATCTGCCGGACCAGTTGCCAAGAGGTCGCATGCACCGTTTTGCATCCCACCAGCCTTGTGAGAGTCCCAGTTCCTCCACAGCACCTGGTATAGCCAGTCTTTAATTTAAGCCATTCTAAGAGGTGTGCAGTGGTACCTCACTGTGATTTTTGATCTGTATTTCCCTAATGCCTAGTTGGGTTGAGTAATCGTTCATGTTTTTATTTACCATCTGTATATCTGCTTTGGTGAAGGGTCTGTTCAAATGTTTTGTCCAATTTTTCATTGAGTTGTTCATCTTTGAGGTTTGAGAATTATTTCTGTATCCTGGCCACAAGCCTTTTATCAGATATAGTTTTGCAAATATTTTCTCCTAGTCAATGGCTTGACTTTTCATCCTCTTTGTTGTCTTTTGAAGAGCAGAAGTTTTTAAATTCAACAATGTCTGATTTACTAGTTCGTTTTTTGGTGGCTCATGCTTTTGGTGTCCTAAGAAATACATGCTGAACCCCAAAGTTTCCTACTATGTTTTCTTCTAGAAGGTCTAAAATTTTTAGTGTTACATTTATTTCTATGATACAGTTGGAATTCATTTGTATACGGTACAAAGTATGAATGAATTGTGTGTGTGTGTAGGTGTCCCAACTGTTCCCATACTGTTAGGACTATGCTTTTCTCCATTGAATTGCTTTTGCACATTTTTATTGAAAATCACTTGTCCATGTACGTGTGGGTCTATTTCTGTACTCTCTGTTCTGTTCCATCAATCTATTTGTCTAACTTTAGGTTAATAACACATTGTCTTTATTACATTAGCCTTATAAATCTAAGTTAGGGCTATACTTTTGGTCTCTTGTTCTTGATAATGTTTTGGCTGTTCTAAGTTCTTTGCCTTTCCATATGAATTTTAGAATCAGTTTGTCAATTTCTACCCAGAAGACCTCTTTGGGTTTTGATTGGAATTGCATTAGATCTATAAATCAATTTAGGGATAACTGACATCTTAATATTGCATCTTCCAATTAATAGGTATGGTATGTCTCCTAAACCTTCTTTAATTTCTCTCGGCAATGTTGTGGTTTCCAGTGTAAAATCATGCATACGTTTTGTCAGATTAACCTTTAAGTGTTTCATATATTTTGATGTTATTGTAAATGGCATCAATTTATGATTGTGCATTGTGAGTATGTAGAAATACAATTAATTTTTTTGATATTGATATTGTATCCTGGTACCCTAGCTAAACTCATGTGCTGGTAGCTTTTTATAGATCACATAGGATTTTCTGGTTAGGCAAATCATGTTGTTGATAAATAGACAATTTTACTTCTTTATTTCTAAATTGGATGGTTTTATTGTTTTGTTTTGTTTTTTCTTGCCTAGTTGCTCTGGCTAGAATCTCCAGTACAAAACTGAATAGAAATGGTAAGAACATACATCCTTGTTTGTTCCTGATGTTAGAGGAAAATCATTCAGCATTACACTGTAAAGTACAATGTTAGTGGTAGGTTTTTTGTAGACATTAGACATCCTTTATCAGTTTGAGGAAGTTCTCCTGTATTCTTAGTTTGTAAGGTTTTTTTTTTAAATCATGAATAGATGTTGGATTTTGACAAGTGCATTTTCTGCACCCATTGATATGATCAGATGGATTTTCTCTTTTGCTTATTTTGGTGAATTACATCAATTGATTCTTGAGTGTAAAACAACCTTATATTTCTTTGATAAAATCCATTTGGTCATGACACATCATCCTTTTAATGTATTGCTGGATTCAATCTGTGAAAATTTTGTTTAGGAGTTTTGTGTCTGTCCATGAGCAGTCATGGCCTACTGTCTTTTCTTGTCGTATCCAGTCTCATCTCTCAGGGACCACTATCCTTTGTTGATAGATGTCCAATATCTTGAAAACTGTTGTTTCCTGTATTTTGTCCTTTTCTTCAGGTGTTCCAGGTGGGAGAGGGAATCCACTCCTTGTTCCCATCTTAAATAGGCATGGAGGTCTTCCTGACCCACTTTTGCTCCATTTAAACTTGAAATTCTTGGTTACCAGATTCAACACATTAAAGAAGCCAACTGTGCAGACAGCTGATCAGCTCTAGAAAGCTCCAGAAGTCACTATTTCAAACAAAATGAGTCCATGTGTTCCCATTACCACATCCCATCCTTTTGGACCAGCACAGAGAAAGATCTAATTTGTCTTTCTAAATACAATATGTATCTCTTCTACTGCATTCAGACTCTTCTGACATTTGAGTGCTACCCAGAGATTCCTAGTGCCTGTACTGAAGCAGACAGTTCTTTAGAGTAAAAGGTGTTAAGACCACGGTATTATTCCTCCTCTTTTAACTCTTTGGTAGCTGCTGCTAATACTTGTATGTGTGATTTAATAAGAAAACCTTCAGGTCTCCTGTCCAAAACAGTCAGCCCTTGATCTGACCCAGAGAGGCTTCATCCTAGCACACTGTCCTGCAGATCGAAGGAAGTTTGCTCCTCTGCCCCTTTGCCTTTGCCTCCAATTATTTCCCCCTCTACCATCTCTTCCTTCAGACTTGACAATTGATAAGGGATGCCACAGTCCAAACATTTATGGTGCCGGTGTGTTCTTTTGTCTAGGAAATACCATCGAATCTGGAGAAGGAATGACATACTTTGTGCCCATCATTGATGGCTATCCTTTGCATCAGTCAACCTTCCAGATGGGTCTGGCGGGCCAAGACCTAACCTTGTATCTCCTGCAACTATTGACAAACAGTGGACACTCACTGGTGAGCATAGGTAGGAAATTGCTCTTCTCGGCCAGCTAAACCAGTTCTTGGGGTATAATATCATTCTCGGCTTTGCTCAACCTCCAACCCTCAATTTGTAAAACAAAGGCTATTTGACTATCCTCCAAATTCTAAAAAAATCCTATCTATGTTTAGGGACATTTGGTGGGTTGATGATGACAATGAAGATGATGGTGGTGATGAAAATTGGTGATGGTGGTGGTGATGGTGATGGTGGTGGTGGTGGTGCTGGTGCTGGTGGTGGTAGTGGTAGTGGTAACAGTGGTGGTGGTGACGGTGGTGATGGTGGTGGCGGCGGTGGTGACAGTGGTGCTGCTGGTTGTGGTGGTGGTGGTGGTGGTGACGGTGGTGATGATGGTGGTGGCGGTGGTGACGGTGGTGCTGCTGGTTGTGGTGGTGGTGGTGGTGGTGGTGGTTGTGTTGGTGACGATGGTGATGGTGGCGGCGGTGGTGGTGACAGTGGTGCTGCTGGTTGTGGTTTTGGTGGTGGTGGTGGTGGTGATGTTGGTCATGGTGGTGATGGTGATGGTGGTGGTGGTGGTGGTGGTGATGGTGGTGTGTTGGTGATAGTGACAATGAGGGTGGTGGTGGTGAGCTTAGCTTTACAGAGTACTTGCCCTGTGCAAGGCATTGGGTTGAGTAAACATTTCACATGTACTCTCTCATTGCTTCATGCTCCAGCACCTGAGAGGCAACAATTATCTCCACTGAAAGAGGAATTGGCTTAGGAAGGTTAGGTGATTTCAACATCCCATATTACTAAGTGTAGCAGCTAGGATGTGAGCTCAGGGACGCCAGACAAGGACATGCCTGTCCCACTTTTCACCCCCTTCCTGGACTAAATTCCCAGCCTGTATAACTTGCATGACACCCATTCCCAACAAACCTGTAACACCCTTCATTATACTTTCTGGTTTCCCAAGCAAGAGGTCTGTGTCCAAAGCCACATGAAGTATGAATAGCAGCAGAGGAACGCAGGGAAAGTGAGGTCAGCTGGGACAAAAGCAGGCATTTTATTGACAACTGACACTCAGCAAGATCTTTCTGTGCATATTTCATCTCATTCTTACCACAACCCTCTGAGTGGGATTAATTCCATTCTTGAAGATGAGGAAAGGTCAGGTTGAAGAGAGAATGAACTTGCCTAAAGCCAGGCGTTTGGTCAATGGCCGAGGTATGGTCTGGACCTTGTGTTGTCTCGCTAAAGCCCAACCTAGGTGAGGAAGGGGAAAATATCAGGAGATGCGGCATCCCAGAAACCAAGGAAAGAGAACGGAATGGGTAACAGCATCAACTGCTGGGGAGAAAAAAGTCAGAAAAAGACTGAAGAGTGTGGCAGGGTTTGGAACCAGGAAGACATAATTAACCTAGGCAAGAGCAGGTGGGGAGAGTGGCAGAAGGTGGGAGCCAGATGTCGGTGGACTGAAGAACCAGTGGATTTCCAGGTGAGCTAGTGCAGGGAGCTCTGATACAAACTCAAAAATAATATAGATAAACATAAAACCATAACACCAAAAGACATAGCTGGGTCTTAACACCTACTTGTCAGCCACCCAGAAGATGGGAGGAATGTGACCTTCCAGATATGTCCAGGAGGGGGCGCTGGCTTGGGTAATTATCCAGGGGAGGGGGCAGCTATGAGCTGTTTGTAGCCGACACTTAGAGCAGGTGGGGGTGGGGGTACCAACAGCACCTTCTATTTTAATGATAATAAAATTGAATTTGATTTTCCAGCCCCCTAGAAACACACATCACTTATATAAAGGTATCAACTCATAAAATGCAGACATTTTTCAAATGTTTGTGTTTTAGTTCAGGATATCCCTATCCTACCCTCTGTAACCTGGCCCCAGCACTCATTACCGATGAAGAGGTCCTGGCACGGGAGATGAAATAGAAGTGGCAGCTACTTTATGCTGTCTTGTCCCCACTACAAGGAGCTGAATCTTCAGAAAGATGATCATTAGGGAATGAAATGCTTTTGTGAGCTCAATTCACTCTCAACCCCTCTTGTCTGGCTCTTTTCCTTTCTCCCACAGCTGACCGGGAGTGCCTCTGGGACATGAAAGAGAAATGCTGCTCTGTGGCTGTGGATTTGAACAAGGAGAAAGAGGGAGCTGACTCGCCTTCCTATGCACAGAAATATCAGCTTCCTGATGGCCAGGAGATCAACCTTAGGCAGGAGAGATTCCTCTGCCCTGAGGTCTTTTCCAGACAAACCTGGTAGGCGAGCCCTGGGAAGGGAACAGAGATGAGCCCAGACCTTAGGTGGTTGGGCACGCCATAAGGGGGAAGGAGGAAGGAGCTGGGGAAGCCAACAGGAGATTCTATTTTAAGAAACAAATTGGCACCTTGTTTCAAAAGTGCCTGATATCAGCTACCACTTATTAAGCCCCTACTATATGCCTGTCATGTTGCTGACCATTGTACGTGGGTGGTACCTTTAATCCTTCCTTCATCTCTCCCATTTTCCCATTTTAGCTGAGGAGACCTGGTGAGGAGCGTGATCTCATTTGTCCAGTGGGATTAAGTACCATCCTGGGCTTCAAGGCTTCTCGTTCACAATGTCTTATTTATTCTCCACCTACTTGACAAAACAATTGAAATATACCAATCAAGACAACTAAAGCAGAAAAGCAAAATCTGTAATTTGGAGGGAGCGTCATACATCTGGCCTAGAGATTTTAAAAGAGCGCTGAGTTGACTAAGCTCTTGGTAGGCAGAACAGGAAAAATGATGGATCAAAAAATTCCCATTGATTGAGAAAATCCATCAGTGGGGGTCATGAAAACCAACTACTTCTTGGTAGCAGCTTTAAAATAACAGGTCACATTCATAAGGGGACAGAGGGGAATAAAGTGACAGAGCTAGTCACTTTCCCAGGATGCGTGCCCGGTGAGCCATGGCATTTGCATCGGTGTAAGTGAGCTGGGGTGTCTGTTTTCCCCGTTAGACTGTTCAGGGCTGAAGGCTTCCAACATGGCACATTTCTCCCAGGTATTAAGTGGATAAATGAAGAAGTCATTGAATGAAGTTCTTCACCCATGTGTTAAAGTTCTCTTCTGGGTCTGGTGGATCGCAGTGAGTGTGGGCATAGCCACCATCATGCCGAGAGGGGGCAGTTTGCTGCATACCCTCAAGGGGCCAGGTATGTCCTGACGATTCCTGTGAATGAGCCTTTCCTGTCTTTACTCCAAGGTTCTGCAGTAGGTGCTCTCACGCATGGGGGAAACGAGGCTCCGACAGCACCACCCACCCCTCCCAGAAGCTCACCATACTGAACAGACAGTAATACAGCACACCTATCTTTCAAGGGCTGTTCTCATCATACTTGTATTTATTTATATGGACAAGTGATGAGTCAAGAGAAGATGTTAACCAGACCTGTTATGACCATTTCACAGTATAGACAAATATTGAGTCATTCTACTGGATGACTGAAACTAACATGTTGTACATCACTTACACCTCAGTAGAAAATAAGTACAAACTTTAGAAAGAAAGGAATAATCAGTATAATTTTCCAAAGGCTACCTAAGCAAGGACATTGCCTTTACAGAGACCCTTTCATAAAATCATGGATACCAAGGCGTGACGAATTAGTAGCTGTCAGTAGCATTTGAATAGAAATTCTCTTGGATGAGAGAGGAAAATTAATATTTATTTGTCAGTCATTAGCGATTGTGCCTGGGCAGTTCACATTCATGGTCTTTCCAAAACATACAGGGCCTTGTGGCCTGTGGTGCTGTTTGCTTCCCGCACTGGGAGCTGTCCAAGACTCAGGTCCCCCCAAATGCCTTCAGCTGGAAGGGGGAGCCCCGGTGTACACAGCCAGCCCAGCCTCTGGCCCCAGAGCTCTCTTTCCTCACCTGCCCATCCTGACAGGGAGGACCAGCCTAGGCATCCACATGACAACCTTCCAGAGCATCAGCTCCTGCAACCCTGCCCTCTGGAAGAGTCTTTTTGGCCACATTGTGTTGTCTGGCGGTACTGGCTTCTGTTCCAGCTTGCAGTTCCAGATGCAGAAAGAAATACCTGCCCTGGTTTCCCCTACAATCAATGTGAAGGCATGGTCCTCCCAATCCACCCTTTGGGGGCTTCCCAAGTTTGTTCCACATGTATTTCTGGAATGCCTCTTATTTGCCAGGTGCTTGGGGACCCATAAACGAAAGTGACAAAAATCCCTGGAGCTTACATTCTGGGGTGGGCGGTGGAAGCAATAAATAGTGCAAATCACCCCCAGTGGAAGTCCATGTGTTAGAAGGGGCCTCCAGCCACCTCACCTGGGGGAAGCAGCAAGAGAAGGCAGGATGAGTGGTCTGGGTGGTCTCCTCGGGGAGGGGGCATTCGAGAAAATACAGGAAAGAGGTGGCAGGGTGCTGGGTGGATGTGTGAGGAAGAGGCCATTTCTCTGTTGGTAGTTCTGCTTTCTCCCAAATGCATAAATCATCCCAATTTTGTGCACATTTTTGTTTAGTTTGTTTGGATAAGATGTAGTTGGGGTAAGTGACTTGTCCAGGTGACACCTATTGCTGGAATGAAAGAGTGTGGAGGACTCCAGGCACCTGGAATCAGCTCTTTTCCCTACCTGATGCCTGACTTTGAATGTACTTTTGGTTCCCCTTTCTGACTCTTTTCCTTGTCTTTTTTTATCCTTAAAATTAAAGCATTATTTCTTCTTTTAACCAATACCATCAAATGGCTCCCACACCATGCCTAGGTCTGTGGGGCAACAGCCAGGGAGCGTCTGACCTGGATATGCTGACCCTCCTCCAGCTCCACCAGACTGGGGGTTTCCAGACCCTCATCCTGCTCCTTTCCCTGCAGACCCCTGCGGCGATGCGGCTGCCTTCCTGGTTTAGAATAATGGACATGTTCTGTTATGATAGGAAAATCAGCGAACACGTGCAGATGACAACTGACCCACGCAAGGGAATTTATCTCCGAGCCTCAGTGTCCCATGCGGCACATGGGTGTGGAGCTGGTCCCCTCCTCACAGCCCAGAGGGGACCTGACTTGGATAAGAAACCTGCTCTCTTACCAGTGAAGTGAATTGCAAGTGAAGGACGTCCGTGTAAGAGGAGGAGCAAGAGAGTCTAGGGACCATGTACCGAAGGGTGGGAAGGGTTTCTCTCGGTTGTCTGATGACTTGTGAGGGTTTTTCTTTACCTGTGTTTTCCTTCCACATAGACTTCATGTAAATATAAAACATGTCATATATTTTAGAGTGAATCTAAGAGCTGAGGGCAAGTCCCTTGTGCTCCTGCCCCTTCCATCCTCTAGTTTAAAACCACAGGCAGTAGAACATGGGCCTTAAGTGTCTTCAAAGGTGAGAGGAAATTGTATTTGCTGGGGAAAGAAATGACTGTCCATGAAGCTCATGCAGGGGCTGATATTTTGTGTCCCCTCCTTCGAGCAGTATCTTGATGCTAGTTTCTTCCTCCCTCACCCTCCTCCCTCCCGACTCCCTACCCTGCACTCCTCTGTCTCTGCCTCCTCCACCCCATCCAGGTGTCCACCAGTCCCTATGCCACATACGGTGCCTGGGTAGGTGGCTCCGTCCTGTGCTCACTCTCTACCTTCAAGGACATGTGGGTCACCAGCAAAGAGTATAAGGACTTTGGTTCCTCTATCATCAGTAGGAGAAATTTCTGATATCAATGCCGATTCCAGACTAGCCTTAGCCTGGCTGAATTGATCAGAGCTCAGAACCAGTTCAAACTTGAGGGTGGTCCTTCCCACCCAGACTTCAATAAAAAGGGTCAATAAAGGACAGACACTCTCTTTGCCTGGACAAGGCTTGCGGCATCTTGGGATGTGCCCCCAGGGCACTTACTACATTAATGTGGGGTAAGGAAGGGGAGGGAATTTCTGGTGACCTCTGTGTATCAGCCAGCATGGCTAAGCTATGCTGCAGTAACAAACATCCCCAGAATCTCAGTCCCATGAAACAAAAGTCTATGTCTCACTTGTGCTGCGTGTCCACTGAAGGTCAGTGGGGACCCTCTCCTGCATCACCCCCACTGCGGAACCCAGCTGGCAGAGCAGACAGCATCTGGAATATTGGCACTCATTGTGGGTGAGCATAAAAGCGTCTCAGTGGATCTTTCATTGGCACTGAAACACTCCAGCCCAAAAGGGACACACGGCACATCCGCTCACAATTATTGCCCAGAGCAAGTCCCATGGTCCTAGATCACCACAGCAGGCCAGGAAATGCCATCCTGTCAGAGACCTGACACCCCACAGGGGAAGAGTGATACCAAGGCTCTAGATCTGTGAGAGCACGGTTAGGACAGTACTCAGAGAGCCCAGTGCGAGGGGGAGTCATGTCCTTCAACAAATGTAATCCTCACGATGTTACCGTGAGATTCCTTTTATTGAAGCTAGCTTCATAATGCGGACACTGAAGCTAAAAGAGGTTAATGAGCATGATCAAGGAGATTCAGACAGTGGCAGGGGGTTTGAATCTATAGATAACACCTCAGAGAGTGCTAGAGGCTAGGTGCAGAGAGAACCAAGGCAAGAAGGTAGCCCCAAACAGTGGAGAGCGACAGTGATGGGATTTGACAAGATGATTCAAGATTCATCTGGAAGAGAAGATGCACAAAGCATCAAGAAACCACCCCAACGAGCTCCTCCTGGAGGTTTCCTGGCAGCCAGCAGCACAGCCAGGTCACAGCCCCAGCCACACCCCTTCCCAGATGCCCCTCAGAGAGCCACTTTCCAGCATGGCCCAAGGTCATTGTCCCAGCAGGTCAAGGACATTAAAATCTGGGTACCGCATGTCTGGATGGGAGCCATACCTTTTTTGCTCAGCCCTTTCTCCCTTCTGGAAATTCCTTTGGGATTGCTTTGGATGAGGCTTATGCCCACACTCTCCACCAGCTGTGGGCATGTGACCAGAGCCTGGCCAGAAAGCTCCAGGGGAGGATCGTGCAAGCCAGGCTGGCAAGACTCGGTTCCAGGACCTTGCCATTGGGTAGCAGCAGCTTGTTCCAGGAGGGAGGTAACTGCTTAGACAAAAGTCTTGAGCTGCTGCAATAGTCCAGGGGACTGGAGCCTGCCTGAGAATGAAGCCGTCACAGAAGAACGTGGGCATGGGGAATGGGGAAGAGAGAGAGGAAGGGAGAGAGAAACTAAGACACCTCGCAACACAGACTGAACCCACCAAGCCTGAGATTCATCTGTGGACTCACTGGTTGAGAAGCCACTAAGTCCCACTTTTACTTAATCTAGTTTGTAATTGAAGGTGATGCTTTAAAGCAGACAAAGTCTGGGACATAATCCCAGGGCTTGTTGCAGAGTATTTGACCTTCTCCTCTGTCAGTGCCTTTGAGCCCTAATTTTGCCCTTGGATTTAGCTTAGGATGTTCTTTTCCAGACACCGGGCTTCCAAACAGGCACCATCCTGGGGGACTGTAGTCTCTCATTCACCCAGAAATCCTTACTCTTTTCGGGGCTCCTGGGATGGGGAGGGTTGAAGTCAGGAGGACCATCTTTGAGTCCTGACTCTGGCACTCTCTAGTCATGAGGCCTTGGACAGCTCACATCCCCTCTGTGGGAGATGCTCTACCATCTGTAAAATGGGTGTCACACGTGTAGCAGGCTTTGCCAAGGTTTTAAAGGAAGGCCCGTTTGAGGCCCCAGCATCCTGACATCTCCACCATCAGAACTGTGAGCCTGGGCTGGTTCTCGGGAGCAGAAACCAGCCTGGCTGCAGAGAGCTTCCCATTGGCTTTGCTGGCTCTCGCGTGGCTTTCTTTCCAGTCCCCCCATCTCAGCCGCCAGAGCAAGCTGTGGGCTGTGGACACAGGTGCATTCTCAGCTCCCTGGGTCTCCTTCCTACCTCTGCTTTCCCAGCTTCCAGCAAACGCTTGCAGGCACAGACATACAGCAGCAGGTGCCATGCACTATGCTCAGGATAAAGCAAAGGAAAAACACTGACTCTTCCTCCCGAGAGCTCACCAGGTGTCTAGGAGAGGCTTTGGGGGTGGAGCTGATGCTGGTGTGAGGCTTAAGCAGCGAGTGGATTCCCATCTTGTGTTGCACGTGGCAGAAGAGAAGTGAATCATACCATCAACTACAGAGGGCGGGAGACAAGCCCACTCAGGAGAGTGTGACCCAGAGGAATTTGAAACAGGAATCGAGTCCCACCAGAGTTCAAGGGGAAGCAGGATCACAGGACGTTGAGGGGCAAGGGCCATGTACGTTCAGGGGTCAGTGTGGCAGGACGGTCCCTGAACCTTCTCTGTCAGGTCAGCCAAGGGCCAGCCTTCTCTGGAGACACCAGCCATCAGCCCATCAGGCAGGGGGGCCTCCAGCTATGGGCAGCCTGTCTGGGAGGTGAGCAGCTCTGTCCCGGGCGGGCAGCGCCACGCCTCCCTCATCTGTCTCTGATCTGCTCTTCTCCAGTCAGGAGTCAATGCTTGGTCACCCCCATCCGCCAGCCCCAAAGCTCTTCTCAGCTTCTGCCCCAGCACCTTCCTGAAGCTGCTCAGAAGCTGCTCTCCAGTGGCCGCACCTGGGGCCAATATGCAAACAGTAAAGGTAGGGTGTGGGTGGAGCAGTGAGTCATCCCTGCTCCCCTGCCAGGAGAGGATCTCCCTACCCTTTCCACTCTGGCACTCTGAAGAGCTCTTCCCAGAATAATTTGGGATGCACAAGTGGAATCTTCTAGGTCCACCATCAGGTGGTGGGAGATTCTGTTGCAGAAGGGGTGTCCTGGCCGTGGGTCTTGGCACGCAACCAGATGGGGCCGACTGAGAAGGAGAGGAGCTGAGCTCCGGGCAGGAAGGCCCTAGGCTGGGCCACCACCTGGGGGCAGGGCTTGTTAGAGGACTGAGACGACCCCTGCCCTGCCCCCTCCACTGTCCCAGCCAAGTGTGGGAGGAGCAACAGTGTGGGTCCACAGGCAGGGGGCGCTGCCCTGCCCGGAGGCCAGGAACCCTGGCACGCCGAACTCACTCACATGTGGTCTGGAGGGGTCTAGGTGGTGGATGTCACTCAGTCCCCATCAGCTGATGTGCCCAGGGGTGTCAGACACGGACCATCCTAGGTGTCCTGAGTGGTACAGGTGATGGGGTGTGCCTGAGCCTGGGGACCCCAAGCAGGCTCAGAGGACCGATGAGATGGGAGGCTCAGGCACCCTGAAGCAGAGCGGGGGGTAGGAGGTGCTCACCGCCGGGGGATGTGGGGTGATAGAATGTGCAGTCTCGCTAGGGCCTCTTTTCTCAGAGGGGCTGCCCGGCAGGGAGCTTGTGCGGGTGGGAGCTCTCAGGAGTCACCCGTGCCCACAGCCAGCCCACAGCCCGCAGCAGCGACACTGATGCGGGATGCCGTTCTCACCCCGGGCAGTCAGGTGAGGAGCCGCGCCTGCCTGACTCCCCCAACCAGCCCGCGCTGGGGTGCCCAGTGCAGTGAAGAGGGTGGGCTGGAAAACAGAAGACCCTCTGGCTCTCCTCATTCAGCTACTGCCCTGGCAGAAGTCAGGGCTGGGGCAGCAGGAAGGGGATATGGAGAAAGACCTCAAATCAGATGTCAATTTCATCAATATCCCTCCACCCATCCATCCATCCACCCATCCACCCTCCATCCAACCATCTCTTCTCTCCACCCACCCATGCATTCTTCACTTTGCCAGAGCAGAAATCAGGCGTAGAGCATGCAAAGGGGGCATTTTTGGAGAAAGGTCCAATCAAATATGACATTAAAATTTTAAGACAAACAGGACAAAGTTGTAGAAAAAATGACACGGCCTCAACCTAATGAAAGCATAACTTGCTTTGTACCAGTCTTGTTCTAACAAGCATCCTCCATATATTACCTCCCTCAGTCTGCACTGCGATCATAGAAGAAGGAGGTGCTCTGACCGTCCCTGTTTTAGCAAACACAAATGGAGGCACCCAAGGTCACGCCACGAAGGGTCAAGCCCGGGCAGCTGACGTGCCAGTCTGTCTCTGCGGAGCAACCAGAAGCGTCTAAACACTGATGAAATCAGCGTGAGCTGTCACTCGGTTACCTGCTGCCCAGTGGGGTGAAACGGGCTCTAACGGCACAGTCAGAAGAAATTATGGAAAATTTTATCCATCTTTATATCCCAATGAGTCGAGTCCTTGATAATGGGTTGCACACACATGTATCCAGAAATCTGGCTTGCCCGGGTTTCCCAAAGCAGTGAGATTATCAGCAAGTGATTTATACTGACTATTGGAGACTTTCTCCTATTAAATACACAGCAATTAATGATCCTAACAGTCCATTACAACTTAATTAGATGCGGAAAATTGCTTTGTTAAAAGCCAATTGAGAGATTGGGGTAAATAACAGTAAACTCAGCCCCGATGACTTTCCTGGTGCTGGAGAGCTGGCCCTCAGCCTTGGCTGGGTTCCTAGTACCAGCCCGAGGTGTAACATGCCATGGACAGCTCAGGACCTGTGGACAGTCATTCCCTGGGAGGCCAGCTGGACTCCAGCCCTCAGACTGCGAGACTCACTATGCTCCGGCCTGGACAATGGCAGTGAGGGAGGGTGGGAGGAAGGCTCAGTGGGGGCCATTCTGGCATTCTCAGGGCTTCCTGACTTAAATGTAACTTCAAATGCAGCACCCCTCCCCAACTAACAGCTCGGGTGCCGTCCCTGGTCCCAGCCCAGCCTGTATCTATGCACTTTAGTGCTGGCTGCTCAGGAATGTAGAGACCAGGCTAGACATGATCCAAGGGTACTGCCTTCTATTCTTTATTTTCATCCATTCATCCATCCACCCATCCATCCACCCTCATGCGTTCATTAAATACTGAGGTCACGCTGTACTGAGTGTACAGCTTTGTAGTCACACCACCCATATTTGAAGTCTGGTTCACATATGCTGTGTGACTTTAAGCAAGTTACTTAACTTTCCATATAGCACAGTTTCTTCATCTGTAAAATGGGGGAAAAGGAGAGGGGGGCTAGTGCCTTGTGGGTAATAAGTACTCAGTTAATGTTGACTTGTTATTGTTATCATTATTATTAAACATTCACTGTAAGTTATTGTAAGCCAGATGCTGTGGTTTAAAAGAGGGTCCAGGAAAAGTTCTGGAGCTCAGAGAAGTTACCTGGGAAGGCTTCATGGAGCTGGTAGCGTGCTCCTGGGTCATATGATACTCAAGTTTGTTCAGACTTCAGGAGAAAGGAGCTTAACCTACAAGCCTGGTTATTAACCGTTTCCAGAGGAAACTTTTATGCCATCATCTGAAATAAGGACAGTGCTGAGATCTTATTCATATATTTCATTTCTGTTAAAGTCATCGCTAAGACTTGGTAATTTTTTTAAAACAAAGCACAGTGCCTTCCTAAGCTAAAAAGATCTTAGGTAAGACTGGTTTAACATATTAAAGGGATAAAAAACCAATTGATTTCCTGAATTTTAGTGAACAAAACACTTCTGGGTTTCTGTGTCTTCCAACAGAGCCAGACCCAAATGATCTTCCAAGACGTCTCCCAACCCCAGCCAAAGTCAGCGTGCATGCACATCTTTCAATCATCATGCTTGATTTATAGAAGATGCTGGGCTATGTGGCTATGTGTGCCCTGGAGGAAAGGGACATGGTTTAAGAGGAAAATGGATCATTTAAAAATAAAAACTATGCAATGTAGTAGTTGAACAAATATTATTGAAGACTTCGAGTTTGCTGTCTGCCTGCCCTGGGGCTGGACTGGCCATCAGGCTCAGCAGCCAGGAGATGGGGAAAGATGAGGAGTGACGCGCTGGTCTACTCTGGGCTGGAGGTGGGGCTCAGGGGCACAGGTTCATCACAGTCAGGGGAGAGGTTGCAATTGCAGGCTTATGGCAGCCACTTTGCTGCACTCCAGCAGGGATGGAAGCCTGAACTTTAATGAAAGAGTCTGTATAATACAGCTGAGAAGCCACTGGCTTCTCCTTCCAAACAACTTCACTCTTTCTGAAGGAGGATGGAATAATGGGGAAAGGGGAACTTGTAGTCCTGGCTCAGCCAGGTGACTTGTAACCTCAGAGAGTCGCATCACCTCTCTGAGCCTCCCTCTAGAGATATCTAGCCTAATTTCCATCCTTTATCTATCCCTAACCCTAACCCTATCCATACCTCTGTCTCTACCCTATCCATACCTGTGTCTCAGATTTCACACTGACTTTCAACTCTTAAGAATGATGGTGTCTTAAATTGTTGACTTGGGCTGTTGTAAAGATTACCAGACATATTCTAAACAGCAAAGCTCTCTGCTGGCACAGGGGATTGGCATAAACCAGTGGCTATTGAACTTAAACGTGCTCAGATCCACACTGAGGGCTTCTTAAAACACCGACTGCTCCCTGACCCCCAGCATTTTGGAAT
Organism: Smutsia gigantea; assembly: GCA_032199065.1. NCBI lineage: Eukaryota > Metazoa > Chordata > Mammalia > Pholidota > Manidae > Smutsia > Smutsia gigantea. Next base: position 49,790 of record JAVSCE010011171.1, read on the forward strand.
CAGCGAGAACCCTGCTCTGACTGCAGGCCCAAGGCAGTGCTGCCGGTCTGTGGGCCGAGCTCTGCAGACCACTTTCCTTGCTGGTCTCCAGGTTGGTCTTTACGGGCTATGCTCAGAAAGGCAAACACTTCCTATTTGTCGCCACTGCAAAAGAGGAAATATTTTGTAAAAATTTAGAGATTTTTTTTTAAAGTGTGTTTGTGAATCATCATCATTATGCTCTGAAAACCAAGTGCTGTTTTATTTATTCAATAGATGGACTTAATAAGTTGACTAAAATCTTTAAGGTGCTCAGAGACAGGGTAGAAAGTTCTAGAACTGCAGTCCACTGCTTGCCCCTTCCCCAAACCTGGCCCCGACCAGGGCCCTCCTCAATAGCATGCTCCACTCAAGTTTCACAGAGAATCCTTGTCTGTGACCAGCTGCAAGCCTTAGCCAGACCCCATCTGCAAAAGTCCTGTGTCTGCACCTGATATTGTCCCTGGCATGGTGGCCTCGCTCTCCCCCGCCCCCCCTGGGTACAGTAGACAAAAGCTAGTGTCTGCTCCAGGTGACCTTGTATGCCAACCCCCAAGTTCTTTAGGAGGCTGCGAGCAGGGGGCTGGGTGTCCAGGAGGGGCACTGTGTAGAGAGGTGGGTGACCAGGACTCTTTCTCAAAAAACAACAAACTGACTCCACTCTCTTTCCTGCCCTACCAAATTCAGACCCAATTACCACCTTTGCCCTCCTGCCGGCTTTGCCCGTAGGGAAGATTTCACACTGACTTTTAACTCTTAAGAATGATGGTATCTTAAAGTTGTTGACTTGGGCTCTGTCTACTCTGGTGGGTCCATGAGGCACTGACCTGGTTGGGAATGGTGGAAGAGTGGGCAGGGCACCCTCCACTCTCACCTCCTCTGTGTGGGTCTGCATCTCCCAGAAGCCCCTGCAGTGAGTGGCCCAGTCATGGTCCAGGCGCTAAGGGATACGCTTGCATCTCAGTGAAGGTGCATATGTGGCAGGGGCTCTGCCATCACTGACGTTCTGTGGGGTGGCTTCTGGGAGCTGTCACCTGGTTTTTGGGTACCGGCAGTGGTGGCCTGGCTCTCAGGTGGCCTCTGGTTAGCAAAGAGCTCCTTCGTTGGTCCAGTTTTGCTTGTAGAGTTGCTCCTGAATCTGTGCTCAGTATCTGTTTATCTGAGCCTCACTACTGCATCCAGCTGCCCCACGAAATCCTTTCTATGTAGACTAGCTGGAGTGGATCCTGTTCTCTGCACCCTGATGGCTACAAGGTGGGTGCACATTTTCTGGGAGACTGTCCTTCAATTTCATCAGCTTCTCACTGGGGCTGTGACCCAAAGAAGCTGGCAGCCCCACCCATTGTCACACCCAGGGAGTTGTTCTGGGTCAGGGCAGGTGTCCCAGAAGGTTTGAGGGGAATCAAATCACGCCGAACTTGTGGTTTAAAGGAATGCTTCTAAAACGCTCTACTAATTTGTATTCTGCCCATCTGGCATTTCAGATCCTGGGTCTAATTAGCACATTGCTCACCTGCAGCCATTTTCATCCTCAATTCAATTAAAAAATTCAGTAACTTGTTTAATAAACTGTCAGTAGGTAAGCATTCACCAGACCCTAGGCTAGGAGCTGCAGGGGCAGATGCACTTGCCAAATTTCTGCCTGGGCGTGCTCAGCCGCTGCATGAGGAAGCAGACCATTGCTCTACAGGGCTGTCATGGCTGCAAGATACGTGTTCACCCCCTGGTGAGAGCGTGCAGAGCACAGGAGGCGAATACCCCAGAAAGCATCCTGGGAACACCTATTATGGCAGATTGCAAAAATGGCCACAAACTCTCCCAGTCCATCAGGAGGCCGAGTCTATTTCTCCATCCCCTGGACATGGGTTGGTGTAGAGAAAATGGAAGTTGCACGGCCAGGATCCTCACCTGACCCTGGTTGCTTGCCCACTGCACACGTGCAATGCTCTCAGGTGCAGACTGGCACCCGTGTGAGCAATACATTATTATCGACTCTGTATAAAGAGCTCCTCCCAGAGCACAGGCTGCGAGGCAGCGGAGAGGCCCAGAGGTGGAGATCTGCTTGCTGCATGCAGACTTGCCCAGAGGCACATGGAATTCTAGTGCTTGACCTGCCACCTCGTGGATAAAGCCAGGTATAACCCTTTTACCCCAAGAACATTCCATTGTCATTTTCTGGTCTCACTGAATCCACAGTGAACTTGCCTGGGGCTGAAACCTTCAAGAAAGACAGTTGGTCCTGTGACTAGCTCGAGACAGTGGAACAACGGCAAATGTGACAGGCGGGGGCTTGACAAGCGGTTGTCCTTGGGAATGCTGCAGCCGGCACCGTGAGAACTGGAGGACACGGCTGAGGTGGGAGACACAGGGCCCGGTAGCCCCCGTGAGCCCTAGCCGACCAACAGCCGCCAGATGCCAGACATGGGCAAGACCCACCTGTCACCAGCTGACCACCCACAGGACAACCCCCATGGACCTAGCCTGTGTGGCTGGGGCACTCAATCGCAAGCTAATAAGTGATAGGTACTTTAGGCCGCCAAGCTGTGGGGCCACTGCCCCTCTGTGCCCACATGTCTGTGCAGCCTCCAAGCAGAGTTACAGAAATGATGGAATGTGCTCTGCTTCCAGGCAACAAGACATCCTACTTGAAGCTGGCATTTGGAGTAGCGACCTAACCACAGGGTGTTAGTTTTCTGGAACCTTCTCAGCCTACAAGAGGCCAACAGTGGTGACGGCCCAAGTGCTGTGCAGATATGGCAGTTTGGTGTAAAGAGCCCACCCAAGGCAGGTTGAGGGAAGCATGTCCATCGTGGGCAAGGACTGGTTGCTGGAGAGGACGCGGGGTGCTGGTGACAAGGGTCCCCCTCTGTCTCTCGGGCCAGTTGAGCCCAGAGCTGAGTAGATCTGAAGGACAATGGCTCTTCAGGAGGTGGACCCAGGTTTGAATTCCAGCCCTGCCCTCAGGACAAGTCCCATCACCTGTCAGAGCCTCTGTTTCCTCACTGGCTACTCAGGCTGCCAGGGTATCGGGAGGTTGGGGCAAGGGCCTGGGCGCACGCGTGCCATTCTCCGCTCGCAGGCAGGCCTGTCTGAGGAAGGCACATGGAAAACGTGCAGAGGGGTGCCTAGTAACAGCGACGGGCAGCACATGGATGGGCCTGGAGGACGCTGCTAAGGGGACTGAGCCAGACACAGAGGACAAATACTGACAGTTTCACCTACACGTGAGATCGAGAAAAAGTCAATACCCAGGCAAGCAGAGAGCAGAATGGTGGTGGGATGGCAGGGGGACGTGGGGACGTGGTGGTCAAATGGCCCGAAGTTTCAGGTTTGCAGAATCTAATGGACAGTGTGCTGACTGTATTAGCAATACTGTGTTGTATACTTGAATGGCAGAGGGCATGAACCTATCCCCCTGGGATCTTTAGAACCTCATGTCTCCTCTTTAAAATGTGTACAAACTAGCACGGCTCCATAATGCAGGTGTTTGCGTTTAGGTAGAACACTTGAAATTAATTACCAATTAAATTACCCAGCTCTTCCTCAAGAGGAGCTGGAGAAAAATGGATGATCTGGGAATCTGCACCCCATTGTCTGTGAGTTGAGGTCCCCTGGCCTCTGGTGAGCCCCCAGGGTAAACCTTCACCCATCTATACAGCAAAGGCAGTGTCCCTGCATGGCCCAGCGAGCTCTGGAGTCTGTAACGCTGTCTAATGTATGTTCCTCCAGTGCTTTTTAAACACAGAATTGGGCAGTTTTCGTGTAGGTGCAGGTGCCAGAGGCAGACTGAGCAATGGCATTTGGAATTGCAAGGATTTTTGTCTGAGAGTCTGGGGGGACAGCAGGACAGCCTGGAATTTTGGGGTGCTGGTATTTCTCATTTCTCTTTTCATCCCCGAACTTGATGGGCCTAAGGGTGGCCGGCTCCCACCTCATTGCTGGAGAAAGTGAGGAGGCAGTGAATTCTTGAGTCTCGCTTTCGGAGACCTGCAATCACTCTGCCTGGAGCCGCAGCTCCCCTTGGAAAGACAAAGGCCTCTCAGAGGCCATGTGCAGTGCTATGGTGAGTGCCAGCTGGCGCCCATGCAGGGCTCAGCACCAGGGCCGGCAGGCCAGCAGAAGTGGGTCCCTCTGGCAAGGTGCTGAATAGGGCCTGAGCTGGGAGCAGTGACCTCCTGGAGAGGCCGGTTTGCAATCAGGTGTGTTTGATAAACAGTTAATTGCGGACCACTACTCGCTGCCCTCCCTGCACTGTCCCACAGCCTTCCAGGATGGACTCCCTCCCTCCCCTGGGGCTGTGTGGGCGAGGCAGGCACTTGTGGGGCCTTGAAGTGGACTTGGAAAGTCGGGAAGGAGAGCAGGGGAGCCCCGAGTGGGGCACAGCAGGTGGGGAGCACAGAGCGTCATCTGTGAGGCAGGGCTCGTCCCCGCCCGGTGCCTGTGACACTCTGAGGCCAGGCCTGCCACTCCACCTGGCAGCCCTGGGTCAGTTTCACCTGGCTGTCCTTGGTCTGAGCCCACCTGAAGAAAAGCAGGAGCTCTGAGGGAGCCCTGGGCCTGCCTGAAGCCGCCCCGGCTGAGATGGGGTGGCTGAGCCCTGGGCTGGGTCTGCTGAGGCCCACAATACACACTGCTGGTGGCCCCTCCAGTCTGTGGTGCCGCTGGGCTACCCCCTTTTCACCGCATTAACAGCAGAGATGGAGCCGGTGTGCCAGGATCCTGTCAGCTCTTGGTTACAGGATGTGTGGTGGGGCGACATCACCCCCAAACTTAGAAGCTTAAGACAAGAAATATTTACTAGTCCAATTCTATGGACTCAATGTGAATGTCTACAATAAGGCCCCCCAAATTCATACGTTGACACCCCCCGGGTGATAATGGCGTTTGGAGAGGGGCTTCTGGGAGGTGGTCAGGGTTGGGTGAGGTCATGGAGGTGGGGCCCTGTGATGGGGTCAGTCCCCAGATGAGAGGAGACCAGGGCCCCCCTGTCTCTCCTCTCCACCTGGCAGGGGGTGGGGACACAGCAGGAAGAGGGCCTCACCAGAGCCCCACCACACCTGCACCCTGATCTCGGACCCCCAGCCTCCCAAGCTGCTGTTTATGTCCTCAGGCTGTGTGTTTTGCTATAACAGCCGAGCTAAGACCATCACAGGTCCCATGATCACGAACCGGGAACAGGTGAGCTGCGGTCCTGGCCCAGGACTCTGAGCTTTGGAGGGAGCTCCCGATGGATGCAGCCCCCAGAAGGCAGGCGGTTAACACCCGAGTGGACACGACAGAAACACCTCTGAGGTGTGGCACTCAGGGATTGCTTGTTCCAGCGGCCCACCTCCCTGCCTGCCCAGCACCCCCTCGAGCCCTGTCTGCAGGAGGCCTCGGGAGAGGGGGTGGGGGCCTCCCTGTCCCTTGTCCTCTGTGTGTGCGGCAGGCCCAGCTGGGAACTCGTGCTGCCCTTTGGGAGGCAGTGGGGGTGTAGACGGTAAACAGGACCTGGCCAGGAATCTGAAGTCCTGGGTTCAAGCCCAGGTTCCCATCTGCAGGCATGTGATAGTCTGGGCCCACCTGCCCTCGGGGCTCCGGGGAGGCCCAGGAGATGATGGGTCTGACAGGTGGATCATCGCCTGGGCAGCTGGGGCCTCGGGCGCAAGGCACAGAGCCCACACCTGGCTCTCACCTCTGTTGCCTGTGACCTCATCCAGGTGTGTCTTTTGGCTCCTGCACCCTTGCAGGGGATTTGAACCCACAGCCATGAGCTCCTGAGTGGCATTCACTCTTAGAGCCGGTCCCTCCTGCTTGAAAGAAGATGCACATGAAGGAGTCTGCTCATCCCGCCCCTCTCAGGGTCCCAGCACCCTCCTGCCCGCCATCCCCCACTCGGAGCTTCCACTTCCTCCCTGTGGGGCCCAGCAAGGATGAATTCAGCTTCTCCCAAACCGGTTTCAAACGGCAAGCCAGGCCATGAGGACTGCTGTCCGCAGTGGCTTGGAGCCCGCCGGCAGGGGTCGCCCTGATGCAAGGCGCGCGGGGGCCTGCATCCTGACCGCGCGGCGGCACTGCCCCTCGCGGCAGGGACCAGGACGAAGACAGGCAGAGGGTCGCCCCTGCACGGCGTGGCTGTGCCTTGGGGTTGGCTTGACCCCAGGAGAGGAGGCGCGCCTGGGTGTGAGTGCTCGTAAGGAGCCCGCAGTCTGCACAGGCGAGTCCCCAGCAGACGTCCTGAGGGCAGAGCACCCAGGGTGACCCGGCCAGCGCTCCCACCCCACCGGCGAGGCACGGCCTTGCCTGACTCAGTTTCCTCGGCCCTCATGGAGGATGGCAGCCCCGTCACAGTGCAGGACGAGGACTGGCTGACGAGGGTGTGTGAGAGCCTGGGGCTCATCCCTCATGGACGTCACTTCTGGTCATTCTTGGTGGTGGCGTGTGGCTCTCCACTGGGCAACCTCGAGTGCCTGTCACTGTCAGGTGCCATGGTCTCAGGGGCGGGAGGGAGATGTGGTCCTGTCTGCAGCTGTGTCTCCCTGGAGCATAGGCAGAGGATGGAGCCCTCGCAGCTCTGAGGCCCAGGTGCCAGCGGAAGACACTCCTTGGCGTGGGGACAGCACCCCTTGGCAGGCACTGGGCGCCCCAGCCCTCGTTTCCATCACCCTGCCTGGAGCTCTTTAGCCGACTCTTTTGTCAAAGCCTCCACACTTGAACAACTTCTGGGAAATTTCCTGCGAGGACCCCAACTGACACAGCAGGTGAAATGGTCAGGCCAATTTCAGGACAACCCTTCAGGCAGCAGCCCCTTGGAGGATGGACTCACGGCAGGGGACAGTGGCCAGAGACCGAGGGCAGCGGCAGCTGTGAGCAGCCATGGGTGGGTTTGTCCTGCACGGAGGGCCCTGTAGGCATGCTAAGGATATAGGAGGGATACAAAACAAGTTCAGCCGACGCTGCTGCCTGGAACTGTCCCTTGTCCCAGCTGGCCACCATGGACACTCACAGGCCGACCTCTGAAAAGATCCCCGTGCATGCCATGCAGCGATGGCGGAAAAACTGGCCAACATCGCCACTGCCCTACCTGCTGTCTGCTCAGAAGGGGACAGGCATCGAGGCCAGGGCAGGGGCAGAGGGGTCTCCCCGCCTGTTGGTGCCAAGCCCACCAATGACCCTTCCGGGGTCCCAGCAAGGGCACCACCGAGCTGCACCCCCAGCCCCCAACCGCCCCCGGGGCCCCTCCTCACTGCCTTTTCTGCAGACTTGGGATGTTCTCACTTCTTCCCCAAGTGTGAGGATTCTCTTTATAATGTGGTGACAAGCCCGTGGTGGGCACTGATAGTGGGGTAACTGCCCACTCATGAAGCGCCTCGTCATACCCAGGCTGGGCGCTCAGGATGAGCAGTCCCACTGCCGAGAAGCCTCCGCAGCCGGCGCCCCACCCAGGGGCTGACCAGGGCCCTAGTCAGACAGGTGACATCTGGACAGTACCAACTCCTGGGGTCCTGGCCCTACTGCTGACCAGCTGTGTGACCTGGGCCCAGTGTCCCAACCTCCCTGAGCTGCAGTTCTCCCATTCGACACCCGCTCTGCTCCCATATCAATGATGGTCCCAAGACCAATTATAAGAACAGGGAAAAGATGGTGACGATGATGACATCAACAATTGTGTGACCTCCCATTTATTGATCACACATGCTGGGGAGCTGCTGAGCAGAGAGCTCGCTGTGCATCGTCATTTTGTCCCTACAGCCCAGTGCAGGTGGGAACAACAAGGTGGATTTGGGGATGTGGGTGTAAGTGTCAGGGCTGGAAGACCTTCTGGTCCCCAAACTCAGCTCTGAATCACTGGACCCGTCTCTCTCTCTCTCTCTCTCTCCCTTCCCAACTGTCCCAGGTCCCCAAAGCATCCTGAGATGGGCCACAGGGTTCCCAGTCCCAGGAAGGGCCCTCCCCTTCCAGCCAAGCCTGCCTGCCGGGTGCCGCCATCCATCCCACCACCGGAAATGCTGCCTCTCCCCAGAGAACCAGGGTGCTGGCTGCAGATGCGGGACCTGCTGTACCCTGTGCGTGACTTCGGAGCTTCCCCATGTCTCGGGGGCCATGGGGGTGGCCCTGGCTCTGCTCTACTCCCAGCCAAAACTCCTCGTCAAGGGGGGGCTGGTCCACCTCTCCGGCGTGCCTCCCAGTCCCAGATGTGGGGGGCTCAGAGCTCTGCGTGGATGAAGGTCAGGCAGCCAAACCTCACACAGGGCTGGTACCACCGGGACGGGACAGACATGGGGCCACAGTCGGGTGTGGGGCCGGTTCAGGACGCAGACAGATCTGTGGGCCAGTGGGTGGAGGCAGAGGACAGTCCCCAGAGATGACTGTCCATGGCCAGCTGGCCTTGCTGGAGGAGGGGCAGGACTTCACAGCCCTCACAGGGAGCTTGGCTCTGATCCACGCCAGAGCATCTTTCTCCTTAGTCTGATGTTCCCAGAGCCTGAGGTGGGAAGCGCCTATGTCAGGCGCCCCTTGGACACACCATCTGTCATGCCTCCTGGAGGGCTTGGTACTCCCACTGACCAGCCGGCGGCCACACTGCGCCCTGGCGAGACTGACCTCTGGGCTGCTGCTCACAACTTGGAGTCGATGGCTCAGGGACCAGACCAGCTAAGGGCCGCTTTGAGATGAACAGGTGGGCACAGGCCCCGAGGTGGCAGCTGGGACTGTGGGCGCTTGTCCTGGCACTGTTCCTGGTGGCCCTCCAGTTCGCATTCTGCGCTGTGCGGCCTCAGCTTCATGACCCAGGCTATGCCTCCCCCGGGCAGGCACCTCTGGGGGTCTCTTGAGAAGGTCAGCCTCCACCTGGATCCCAGTGTGCTTGCTTTGGACATCTCCTCCTTCCTCTTTCCAGCTCCAGAAGGTGCCGTCCCTGTCAGTCTGGGCAGCCTGGGGACAACCTGGCTTTCCTGGGTCAGTCCCCCATTTTGATCCCCAAAGGCCAGTGGGCACCAGGAGAGAATCCCTGTCCTTCCCATCTGCCGCCTTAGGATCTGCCTTTGAGCAGGAAGCAGAATGACTGTCCCAAGGGCAAGGCCCAGGTCTGGCCAGTTTGACCTGGAGTCGCCCCTGGACGTCCCCATTAGGCAAGGCCATCAGGAACAAGCCTGGAAGACTCCCGGCCTCTCAGGTCCACCAGGTCCACCTGCTCCAAAGTGGAAGAAGGTGAGACGCTGAGAGAGCTCACCATGATTAACTGGTGGCCCAGGTCGCCCCAGATTTGGAGAAGAACTGTGTCGCTCTCAGAGGACCTGGGCGAGAGCATGCACATGTCACCTCAGTCTGCACGTGTCACCAGCTAATGGGGAAAAACTTCCAGAAGGTGTTGGGAAGCAGGTGACTTTGAGCGAGAGTCAACCTAAAACCACAGGATGGTGGCAGATGGCAGGTGGAACTGCCAGGTGTGATTAGAGCTGGCATTAGAAATAAAGTTAGAATATTCCATTTTGTTTATTCTGCCCAAGGCACGCACACCTTGGATAAGATTTGGGTTAGCCTGTATATGTTTGTAGATTTAAATATAGGAAGAACGAGAGATTCACGTGTATATGTAGACTCAAAAAATATTTTAAATAAATGCTTGTATGAGGCTGCTGAGCCATTGCTAGATGACATGGAAGAGTAGAGAGAGTTCAGGCTCTGGGTTTTTCCCTTGAAAGGGATGTAAACCCAACTAAACCAGGCCAAAGCAGGTTTCCTGTTCTTGGGTAACTGAAAAGCCCAGACATTAATCTTGCGTATCAGTTAACTTTGCTGTGTAATAGATCATCTCAAAACTTAGTGGCTTAAAATAACCACCATTGTGTTACTACTCAAGAGGCCGAGTCAGCCGGGCAGTTTGGCCACTAGACTGGGGACCAGGGGTCCCGGATGTCCTGAGGCAGCACTGGCTGTCAGAACTGGGGGTCAGTTGTGTGATGGGACCACTGGGCCACGTGTCTGTCACCCTCCAGCAGGCTAGCCCAAGAGCAGCAAGAGAGAGCAGGTGTATGCACAAGCATTTCCCAGGCTGTCCTTGGGCCCCATTTGCTGCTATTGCATTGGCCACAGCAAGTCATGTGGCCAAGCCCAGATTCAAGCAGGTGGAGAAACAGACTCAATCCCTTGATTCAGAGGTGTAAAGTCACATGCAAAGATGCATGCTGACAGAGATGGGAAGAGTGTGCGGCCGATTTTGCCATCTACCACCCTGGGCTTCAGGCTAGGCTGGATCCAGGGATTCAGGCAACATCTTCCGAACTTGGTCTTGCTCCCCTACTTGGCTCTGTTTCTTTGTCAGACTGGCTCTCTCTTCAGCATAGCAAGCTGCTTGCCAGCTGCTCTGAGACTATAACTTCCCAGCTCAGGTCCAGTGGGATGAAAGGCTGTCTCTCCCAAGGTGCTCAAGAAGGTCCTGGAATCTCCTCTCCCTGGCTCTGACTGGGTCATGTGCCCATCTCTGAGCAGACCTTGCATTACAGGAACATGGAGCTCTGATGGCTTCCTCCAGAGACCAGGAGGGAGAGTGAACTCTACCCGACCACATGGACAGAGGAGGAGAGCGGATGGTTGGCTGAGAAAACCAAGTGCCAAAACCAGAAGCCAGAGGATGCTCAGTAAACAACTGAAACAAACATCCATGGAGTGCCAGGTGGCCATGTGAAGTGTCTATTCATATATTTTGCCCATTTTTGGTGGTGGTGGTGGGGAAGTTGTTTGTCTTTTTATTATTAAATTGTAAGAACCGTTTACATAGCTTGAACATAAGCCCATTGTTAGATATATATTTTGTAAATACCTTTCCCAGTCTGTGGCCTTCCTTTCATGTTCTTAATGGTGTCTTTTGATCTGATGAAGAGTTTTCAACTTTAAAAAAGTCTAATAATTTAACTTCTTGTCATTGCTTTCCATGTCCAAGAAACATTTTGCCTATCTCAAAGTCATAAAGATATTCTCCAGTGTTTCTTCCAGCAGGTGTACAGTTTTTATTTGTGCATTTAAATCTATGATGTATCTTGAATTAATTTTTGTGTATAACGGGCAGTAAAGGGTGGGTTTCATTTCTTCAAAATGGAGAGACACCCCACTGGTCCAGCACAGCACCTTCCAGGGCCACGTGGGGTTAAATCAGATACCATAACTGGGGAACATCTAGAAAAAACAGGCATTCCAAAGTTAAGTGACACATGTCTGAATAACCCACAGGTCAAAGAAGAAATGACCAGGGAAATTAGGAAAGGGGAGAGATTGCCCTCCTCGCTAACCGCACTGCAGCGTCAGCCAGGCCAAAGCTGGGGCCTCAGTGCTCCCGGGGTCTGTCTCTCCATCCACAACCTCCACGAACTCTCCTGCAGTCTCCTTGACAAGGAGGTAAGCCCCAAGCCTTCCCGAAATCACGGCAAAGAGGTAAGTCAAACAATGGCGCCATAATGGAGTGGCTGATCTCTTAGAGATGCATCTGAACTTAAACTTCATTTTCTCTTCAAGTCCTTATTTTTTCCTAAATTCCAATCATTCATGCACCCATCCATTCAATAAATGCCTGTGGAGAACTTCCCTCGGGGGCCCTGGGAAAACAAAACCATCAGAATCCTTGTTCCCATGGAGCTTCCCACTGAGGGACACACACACAAATAAATCACCAGATAAATAAAATAATTACAAACATGCTGAGCCTTTAAAGGGAACAGGGACCTCCCAAGGTTGCCAGGGAACAAGGGAAAAATCAGAGAAAAGCATTTTGTTTTTCTGAACATGTGTATAAATTTATCAGAAAATTCTGCATGTTCTGGGTCATTCAATGGACACCTCAAGAGAGCCAACCAGTCTCTTTCTTTCAAGATCTTGGCATGAGTCTTTACCTTGAGTCCGGCCCCATGGGGTCTGGTGGATGCTGAAGGTATTCTGGGCCCCTTGCGTGGACCTGAGCAGAGTGTTGAGTTGAAAGTCATGGCAGGTGCCGTCTCAGACCCGAGGGCCCAGGTGGGTGATCTGGGCCAGCAAGTCTGCTCACACACCACCTATTTTGAGAAATGGGGACATCAAAAATAGAAAGGCCCTAATTCCATAGCCTGAAACTCTCATCTAGAGAGCTGGTAATAAGCTAAGACAATAACTCCCAATCCTGTGACATTTTCACAATGGAATCTTTTTTATAAGTACTTCAAAGTCTTTGAGGGGGAAAAAAAATTGGCTAAATTGTCTTTAAAGACAGAACAGAAGTTACCAGCAGTTTGGAGGCAGAAAAATCTGGCAAAGCCATGAAGAATGGCCCTGTTTACACTTTGGAGCGCAAGGCTGGCATTTATCGGTCCAAAGGAGCCTTATTCCCTGATTTGACATGGCAGCCTATAAAACTGTTAGCAGGAAAAGGAGGTTGTTTGGGGAAATTCTGGTGGAAACAACTGAAATTAAATAGGTTTCTCCTAGGGCTTGGTCAATAACACCCCAAACCAAAGCAGAATCTTTTGCTTAAAACAATCAATAAATACCCAACAAATAGAAGGTCTACCAGGTCTAGAATTCAGGGTGTTTTAGCACTTATTTTTCCACATCCCAGACATTTCCTGGGAGACCTGGTTTTGGCCAGACTAAAGTACACAGAGTTCACACCAAATGAAAGGTGTTTGCCAAGATCTATGACAGAAACAAGCATCTCCTTTTTCTTTTTGCCCCCCTCTTTTCTAAGAGCACCGTTCTGGGTAGATATTGGCTTTGAAGATCCCTCACATGACATGTTGGAAGGATAACAATCACCATCCATGAAATATTTATCAAATACAGGATTTGGGCAAAGAAGAGAGATGCTACCTGGGTTTTCAACAGCTCACATTCCAGGAGGGGAAAAGATTGTATGCAAGTACAACTCTAGCAAGCTGTGAGCAGTGGTGGGAAAAATAACAAGGGAGGCCACAGCTCAAAAGAAAGCAAGTCCTGAGACAGAAAAGAGGCAGAGGCTGACTTCCGCAATGAGGGGCCTCAAGATTTCAGTGGCAGGGGGACAGTCCATACGGGGGTACAGCACGGGCAAAGGAGAGATGAGAAGATGACCTGTGTGTGTGCCAAGGGGTGAGAAGGAGTCAGGGCAGGAGTCACGGGAAGCATGTCATTCCCTGGAGTTACTTAGATACTTACTTGGGCCAGAGTTGAACCTGGCCTGTGGATAAAAAGGTTTTGCAAATGCAAAAGAACATGGCAGGGTGATATGCTGGAAGGAGTGCCTCTAGGGTCTGCGTAGTAAATGGGGACACCTTCCCCACCAGACCTCCACTCCTGCACAGTCCACAGGCATGGGTCTCAGGTCAAGAGAGCAAAGATCCAGATCCTAGCAAATAGATGGAAGGATCTTGCAGGGAGAAGGGTTGCAGGGACAATGGAACTAAGTGTAACCGCATGGGCTTGACCCTCACAGGAAACCATGTATGGAGAGGTTGCTGGAGGGGTGGGAGACTTAGCCACAGCAGATATGATTAAAAAACAAAAAACTAAGCAACTTAGGGGAAAAAAGGCGAGTATTAATTCCAGGAAAAACAAAAAGTTGCTTAAGAAAAAAGAAAAGGAAAACTTAATCATATTTGACTCAGAAGCAACCAGTATTTACCTAGCTGCAACAATCCAGATCCTGAAAAATGATTTGTCCGAAGTTTGGGATGCAACTAGTTTGAGAGGATGGGAGAGGAATTGCTGACTTAAAGGGAAGTAAATGTTTAACAGTTCTGTAGATATTGCCTAAAATTGATGGATTGAGAGACTGCAACAAAAGCAGTGTTTGTTTAAAAGTATAGATGATGCAAATACTTAAAGACTTAATTAAGAGTCTAATGTGAACGCCTTTGAGGAGTTGGGGAGGGGCAGGAGTGGGGAGTTGTTTATCCGTGTACACTTTAACACTATCTGACATCTATATGATCTTGTATGTACGAATGTATATGCACAAGTTACACACAGACACATGCATGTCCTGCTTTGATTTACAAAGAGATAAAAGGAAGAAGGAAAAAGAACAAGCCCTTGTTTTCTGAAGGGGCGTGACATGAAGGGTCATGGAGTTTGACAAGGAGATAAGATGCTCGCAGGTTACCTCTAGAAAAGCCCAGATCTTTTCCTCAACAGGGGAACATGCCATTTCGACTCCTCATTTTTCCTTTAAACTTGCCATAACCATGAAAAAACTCATGAGGACCCTAGGACAGGGACCATGAGACCCAGGAGCCATGGGAGATTTGGGCTCACATTTTGCTCTATGTGCTGTCATCTGAGCTGGGAAGCCAGCGTCCAGCCCCTTTGTCCGTGGACACCCTGCACCACCCGCTGCCCCCGTGGGCTGGTCGGCACCATCCCAAGCAGGTAGGGAGGGTGCATTTGGTCATTCGGCTGTGCATTGCAACCCCATCCGGAGGCTCACTGAGGCAGGGAGGGGGGCCCACCCAGCCTCCACTGGCCTCTGGCTCCAACATCAGCCCTCTTCACTGGCCACTATGAAAGGCAATAACTTGGCGTCCCCCACCCACATCACCAAGGGAAACTCTGGGTCCTCAGGCAGGAGAAAGAGGGAACTCATGGCGATTCATTCTCTGTCGGCAAATGCATCTGTGCTCTCGGTGCCCAGCTGCTCCCCACCCTGTCAGGGCTCCCTGCTCCGGCCTGGGTCCTGCTCTCCTGAGGGCACCACCTGCTTGGATGAGCGTGCTGGGAGGGACATGGCTGAGTGACAGGCCCTGCTTCTGCTCAGCCTGCAGACTTCCATTTATGATGTGGGAGAGAGTGGAGGCGTCTCCAGGCCAGCTGAGTGCAGCTGGGACCCTCTGTGGCAGGAATCAGGGACCCTGAGCCCCAGGTGGATTTGGGGCTGGACAAGGGGGACCATAGCCTCTGTTGGCAGCTACACCCTGTGTACTGTCCTTGCTCAAACACAGGTGTTGACCTGGGGTCCCCACTGCAGGATATTTATAGGGGACACAGCCCCTGGCTGCAGCTGTTCATACTTTTTTACAAAAAAAAAAACACCACCCTAACTTCCCACTCGTCTCCAGTTTCACTTTCCTGAAAAGCCACCCCTGGTTCTGGTTCAAGGCAATGCCACCGGAGTCCCGCAGACCCCCTCGGGAGGCTGGTGAGGCCCTCCGGCCCCACCGCCATCTGCACTCAATTTGCAGGCTACTCTCTGGCTTGCACTTCCTCTCACATTTTCTCTTGGCCTCTTTTTTCCCCTCTAAGGTAATTCTCGACGTGATAGCTTATTCTCTGTGGTAAATGCACAGACAAAATCACACATTTACAAAACACCATGTTTTACCAGGAGGGATGCATGAAGGTGTTTTCTAACACGTTTTCCTCTTGGCAGAAGTGTGGCAGCACAAAGCACGAGAACAGCGAAGGCCCTGGAGCCCGAGACTGCAGGGCAGGGTTCCTGCTACGCCTCTCAATAGCCGCGATCCCGGGGTGACTTGTTCTGATGCCGTGGAGCAGAGACTCAACAGCTTGAGTGGGGGACGGGGCAGGGCAGGCAGGGGACGTGGACCTGGAGGCAGAGGTGAGGGGCTCAGGAGAGGAGAGACCCTGGCCTAAGGCATGGCTCACGGCGTGGGCAGGAATACCCAGCTTCAGAAGGGGCCTGTGGGGGCCGTGGGGCCGTGTGCCCACTGCCTGCACTGTCCTCTGTGATGAGGCTTCTGTTTTAATGCTGGTTTTGTTGCCGGGCCGTCTGATTCAGGAAGGGCTCCCCATGTACTTGGTGAGACCCCAACCTGGCGGAGGGTTCTTGACTCTGACTGAGAATTTGTGAAGAGGTTGGACGAGTGTAGTAAGGAAGGAATTCGTTAAAGCAAGAATATCAGGAATGGCAGCAGCCGTGCAGGCAGCTGAGCGCGTGGAAGAGCAGAGGAGGAAAGGGAAGCTCACTGAACTCCCGCTCGGCACCGGGCAGATCCCTTGCCACCTCCCAAAGCTAGAGTCACCTGGTGTCCAGTGTCCGCTTGAATCCGCACAGTGTGGGAATGGAGCCCCCACCCCCCCAGGATGTGGGGGAGCCGCAGAGCACTGGATGGAGCGAGATGACGTCCTGAGAACTTCCCAAGGCAAAGAAAGGACACTTTCGGGCAGGCTACTAAGGAGCATGCTCGTCCAGCTGCGGTCCTGTCCGGGTCCCCCAGGCGATGGGAACGCACAGCCCAATCAGAGCTCTCAGCAGCCCTTCCCTACTTGTCTGAAGTAGAAGAGGGAAGACTGTGCTTAAGACTAGAAAAGTGAATGAAATAGCAAAGTGACAAAGACATTTACCACCGGAGGCAGAGGTTGGCATGTTCTTGTCTTTATCATGAAAAAGATTTCAGAGATGAAGAGCCACAGGCTTATGCAAAAGACAGTTTATTTGATAAGACAGTACACACTCAGGTGGGAGCGTGGGTGACCCGAGAGAGGGGGTGTGCTTAAAGGCTTAGGATTCGTGTCTTGTAAGGATTTCAGGAATGGGGCAAAGGGCTCAGGGAGCTTAGGCTTGACGTGTGCTCTCATGATGTCCGTCTCCGGGGAGACATTATGTCACCAACCACAGTCAGTCCTTTACATAATTCTGTAAGGTAAACTCAACACAAGGAATTTATTGATCCTCTTCTCCAAGACAGGGGTCACCCTCAAGCAGTGGGAACAAATCATTTAGGACTCCTCGCCCTGCCTTAAGATAGGGTCAGTTGTTGGTTAATCTCCATAAAATATTTTAGGAGTCTCACTTCCTAACTCCCTGGTTTTTAAAATGAAATCTTAGCCTCAAGATGGAGTCCCTCCTGTTCTGACCATACTGTTTGTATCTCAGCATTTTTCATCAGAGGCAGGAAAAGCTAATCATGATGTTTGTCCCACATCCCGGCCCTACGCCAGTCTCCCTTGCATGGGATGGGTGGCTTATGGCACAAGTCCCTGAAGCACCGAGCTGTCCCCTCTGAGCTCTTCGGAGCTTCAGCCTCAGGGCACTGTGCTTCGGCTCCCCAGCGGGGTCTTTCCGACTCTGTCACTGTACCTCCCACCATCTGTCGGGCCCCTCCAGCTCCTTTCTTCCCCTCCAATGCACCCAAACCACCCTGGCCAGTGTCACCAACCGCTGTCCTCTCGGCAAACCCAGTGATCAGTTCTCCCCTTGCCTTGTCTGCAGCACTTGACATGGCTGATCTCTCCTTTGGGAAACACTTTATTCATGGGGCTTGTGAGACAGCACAGTCTCCTGTGTTGGAAAAAATTGGGAAAGACTTTAAAATGGGCAAAAGAACCACCAGCAGACCCCCCGACATCTTCCCTCAGTGTCCTGTCCAGAGCACCTTGCTGGCTTCTGTCAACTTTTCACTGAGCTATTTTATAAGTCACAGAAAACTCTTTGGGAAAACTGAATGATGCGAATGATTCGTGTCCATGGAAATGCAAATTGGGTCTGCTGGAATGAAATTGGTTATTGTCCTGTGCACAGAGCCGTCGGGAATATATGTCAGTTTCTCTCCTGCTTCTTATTGCCTTTATTATGCTCTTTGAGGTCTCCTCGGCATGGGTTGTAACATCTGATTGTTTCCTTCATTAATTAATGAGTTAGAGCCTTAGGTGTTCATTCTATATTCTTATGAGAGTTGTGATTCTGCCTTTTTAAAATCTTCCTCTCAGCCCCTCTGTGGTTGCTCCATCCCGGCCCCTCCTCCACCTGCTTTGCTGGCTCTTCCCCTTCATCCGGCTTTAATGTGGGTCTAGTCTTGGCCTCCGATCTGATCTCGGTGCTCCGGGTGAGCAGGTGCAGCCCGCTGGCTGAGCGACCACCGAGCTCAGACTCCCTCCTCCAGCCCACCCTCCACCGTGGGCCGCAGACCTGTCAATCCAGTCCTCGCCAGGGCCGTCTGGCAACCCAAAAGGCCCGTCCAGTGGAACACGTCCAAACCCACGCGTGGCTCACACTCCCCCACACCCTGCTGCCTGTTCTTCCCCCGACGTGGTTTCTGCTCAAGTCCTAAATCATGGAGTAATCTTTAATGACTCTTTTTCTCTCATACCCTACGTTTTATTCATATTTCAAGTAATCCGGCAGGCTTTACCTTTAAATACATCCCAAGGAGGACCTCTTAGCAGCACCCTCGCTGCCACCACCCTGGTCCCAGCCAGCACCAGCTCTCGCCTGGACACCAAAAGGCTTTCCAGTGGTTCTACTATATGTGCTATCACCATCCCCAGCCCAAGGGCCAGAGTGACCTTTCTGGCCCCACCTGCCTCTCCACCTCCCTTCCCACCCCTCCCCTGCACCCACTGCACCCACTGCTCCCAGGCACACTGAGCTGCTTGTTCCTTCCCTGCTCAGGCCTCTCCTTCTTCTTTTCCCAGATGTCTGTGTGTGAACTTCTCACTTTCTTGAGATGTCACTGAAATGTCACCCACTCAAAGACATTCCTTCACCTTCCCTTAAACACAGCATCCCTGGCCACTCTTCAGCCCATTCCCTGATTAACTTTTCTTCATAGCTCCTGTTATATGACATCTTTTTACTTTCTATTGCCATCTTGTCCACTAGAATATAAATACTTTTGTCTGTTCATCCCTGTGTATCCAGAATCTAGAAAAGTGCTTGGCACAAAGTAGGTTCTCAATAAATATTTACTGGATGGTTGATGACTTTCCCTACAAGAGACATCTCCCTTACAGGTGGACATAGGCCTAGTAGGCACGGATGGGGACTCCAAAAATAAAATGAAATATGGCCAGCCAAGGAGGAGGTAGGTGGGCAAGAGAAGTCCACCATCAGAGGCGCTTGTCCATAGTCTGTGTCCCCATTTCAGTTCAGTTCAACAAGTCTCTCCTGAGGGTGGGTGACACGCTGGGTACTGTTCTGGAGCTGAGATGGCGAGATGGATGAGACCTGGTCATAGCCCCTTGAGACCCTCAGTGTGGTGAGAGCATCTTGGCACGTAGAAGGCTGACCACCAAGGAGCCATTGCTTTGACAAGCCCCAGGCCAGGAAGAGGAGACACATGATTCACCCAACTTGTGGCGATCGAGATGGGGTTCCCAGAGAGGAAAATCTTGCGTACTGAAGCGTGAACAAGAGATTGACGGGCAGATCATGAACAGGAGACAGTTCGTTAAAAAAAAACGGGACTGTTGCATTTGTTGAGAAGAATCTCATCCATCTGGATAATTAAGGTTATGCCACAGAACAAACATTCCCCCAGGCCTGGTGGTTTTAGGCCACACCAGGTTATTTCTCGCTCAGGTTGAATATCATGTGTCGTCAGGGATCAGAGGCTTAGGGAGCAGCCGTGGCCCCAGCCCTGCAGGTCGCCGGGCAGAGGGAGAGAGAGGCCTGCAGAGTCTCAGTTCTTGGCCTACTGCTGCCCACAGCTCACTGGCCAGAACTTGGGCTGCAGTGCCCACTCACCACAGAGAAGACAGATCAGCAATCCTGCATGTTCAAGGAGAGAGGAAGCGGCACTAGCGGGTATGGCACACGTAGGGCACACGGGGCATGGCAGACTCTGATGGGGCCTGCCCGGTACCCTTCTTTCCTTCTGTCTATGCCAGAAGCCCCTTGGGTGAGGGCTGGCCTTCAGCCCAGCTAAGAAGCCGGCCAGGCATGGCATGGGACAGGGGCTATGGGCACAAGCATGTGTGCAGATGGAGCTTCTGGGATGGCGACTATGAGGGGCAGACCCAGCTGGTGGTGGTCCCTTTCCTCCTGCCTGCAACACCTGTCGGCTTGGAAGGGGACGCTCCTCATGAAAACGCAGGGTGGCAAGCACAAGGGTAGAACCTGCCTGCTCAGAGGGCTGAGGATTTGGCAGAACACCGTGGATTCCCTGCCCGGGACTGTCTGCCTCGTCACGGGAGGAGGACAGTTTCCCCCATGGGCAAAAACTTCAGTGCATGTAAGGATCTCCAGGAAAGCTTGTTAAGCCCAGATTGCTGGACCCAACACCCAGAGATTCTGACTCATGCGTCCTGGGTTTGCTTCATGGATTTTCTTTCCTACTCAGCTCCCAAGTGGTGCTGCAGACTGGGGGCCACACTGAGCGTCAAACTGACATGGGGGGGTGTTGATGAACCTGAAGGCAGGAGTCGAAGGTGGAGGCCAGTCCCAGTACCCTGGGGAAGGTGGGTGTGTAATCCAGGTGGCCCTGAGCCCTTTCTCCCCCGGCAGCCCCCTCTCCACCCCGTGTTCCAGTCCGTCTGAATACTTGTGTCCACAGAGTGACATCATGCACTGTGCTCACCTGTGAGCCCACGTGGGCTGGGCCTGGCATTCGGTCGTTCTGGCAGCTCCAGGTGAAGCTGAGCTTCTGGTCCTCAGACCACACCTGGAGTATAGGGGCTGGGCACGTGCAGACAGGTGGGAGCACGCAGCTCTGCCAACACAGCAGGCCTGGGGCCCACCTGGGATGCCCCGCCGCCCGGCCCCTCTCCCAGGCTACCGCAGGCAGCATTTATCCGTTTTGCTGTGATGACTCACAGCAGTTTCTGGAGTTAGTTCTCAAAGCACACAGCTCAGGGCAGATTAGGTGGCTGCAGAGGAGGGTAGTCATTCCCACGTGGGCAGATTCAGTCTGTGTTTTAAAGAGAGGTTTAGAAGACTTTCCGAGGCTGAATAAAAGTGGCAAGAGGTGGGGATGCACGAAAGGCTCTAGGGTTTGGGCCTGAGCAGCTGTGAGGATGCAGGCAGGGACAGGTGGAGTGAGGTGGGCAGGTGCTGGGAGGCCAGGCACCTCTGTGCTGTGTAGAGTCAGGGGTGCCTCTCAGGGCCCCTGTCGTATGCTCTCGTTCAGAGAGGGCTCGTACCATAGTTGGAGCTGTAACCTCCCGTCTGCCGTGCGCTCCTCCACCAGAGGGCCAAGGGCAGCATGTGGGTCCCTGTCTGGCCCCCCCTTAGCACCGCAGCCCCAGCCCGGTGCCAGCACAGGAGGCTCACGTTTGGAGAGTTGGCAGCCCTTGGGGCAACTTTAAAATCAGCCACAGTTGGGGCTCATTTTTGGAAAGCCCATCTGCATATGTTGTGACTTACTCTGAGATACCAACATCCCAGAGCCCAGGAGCAGTGAGAGTAACTAGCTGAAGCCATGCTGGGGCAGCCACAGTCCCCACCAGGCCCTCCTAAGACGTCACTGCTTCTCCCTCACAGCCCACAGCGAAGCACACGAGATGTGTCCCAGAGTCCTGAGGAAGAGGACATGGGCCCCTGTGAGCTCCCAATATATGATCCGCGAACGTCTAAAGTCACAGCTGGGAGTCCTCACACGAGGCGCAGGCTCTTGGCTTCAGGAGAAAGCACGCATGCAGGGGCTGTTTCTGACTCACAGACATCTCGGCTGCAGGTCACCTGCCTGGCAGCCTCCAGATTCTGTCTATTTGGTGACCCATTCTGGAGGCAGCCCAATTCAGGAAGTGGTCTCCTTCCCTCTCTGGGCAATGCCTGAGACCTAAGAAGGATCCTGTCTGTCTGAGGGGGAAACTAGGGTGTCAAGGCTTGCCAGGAAGATGTGCTTCCTCTTTGGAAAATGACGGCTCTGTGGCAGCCACCTGCTTGGACAGAGATGAGCGCATAATGAGCCTGGGCTGAGTGGGGAACATCACAGACATGGAGAAACAGGCTCTTAGAACATGAAAATGAAACATAAAGACCCAGAAGGGTGCTTCTGCCTCACACTGCACTCTGGGTGGGGGAGTGTGTGAGAATACTTGCACTTTCCCTATTAAGCCCCCATTGACTCTGGAACACGGCTGTGTGTGTGCGTGCACCTCATCGCTGTAGAAATGGCTTGTCTTAATGAGCTCTGAGGCACTGGCAATAGGCTTTCCGGGATGCATTGCATAAAGCCACTTAGCTGTCTGCAGAGCTGCTCCAGGGCGAAGCAAATACAGGGCACGGAGATTCAGGAGGCGGGCTCTCAGAGGAGGCCAAGGTGCCAAGGGGCAGACAAAAGCACAGGACACCCAGGTACCCTGGAATCTCAGATAAACAACCAATATTTTTTAGTATGAGTATGTCCTGAATATGGCATGGGACATACTTATGCTTTTCACAAGAAGGGTGTTTCTCTGAGAGGTCAGTGTAATTGGGTGGCCTGTAGTTCACCTGGCAACCCTACCTGGGGAAACCTAAATGCTTTTGACATGTTGCTGAAGGTTGACTATTTCTGAAAATTTTAACCCCTTGACAGAAAGGCAGAGACTAGTTTAATAAGTGGTCCAACAAGTGACTCGTTAGTGTGGTAGCTTCTGCTCTATGCTTCTGTCCACACTGCACCCACAGCTGCTCCAGGGCGTGTGGGTCACCTGGTGCCACGCATACAGCACACCTGCTGACCAAGCCCTAGGTGGAGGGGTTCTTGTCCCATTTGAAAGAGGACTGCATAAGGCTCAAAGAAGGGCCAGAATTACCCAAACTCACACCACGAATAAGCAAGGCTCTTTAGCTAGAAAAAGAGAAAAACAGATGTGACTACTATCAGCAGAATAAAATGTATTAGAAACATAAAGGGCAGCACACAGCATTGCCAGGTGGAAGGGAAGTGCCGCTCCAGAGCTATGCAGCTGGGGAAGGGGGCTGCACCAGGACCCCGAGGGTCAGATGTCCCAGCCAGGACACCTGCAGGCTGGCCGAGACCACAGTTAGCCAAGTGATTCAGAGCAGCACATGTGATTGGCTGGGAAGTTCACGGGAGACACATCAGACTGGCTAAAAAAATTCAGGACAGTCATATCTGATTGGCCAAGTCAGTCTGGGCAGGTGCATCTGATTGGCCAAGTAGTTCAGGGCAAGAACACCTGATTGGCTGGATCAGGTCATGTTCCCATGCCCAGCTCCCAGGAAGGCTGGGAAGCCCAGGATCTGGTGTCTTCGGCTCCTACAGTGGAAAGGCAGGTTCTCCTCATCAAGACTTCGGGCGGCAGGAGTGGAGAAAAATTACACACCAGTAAACGTCTTCGGTGCTCAGCTAGTGAGCCATGAAAGGGAAACTGAAGTGAAACCAGGCTGGCCCGAGTCTGAAGCCTCCATTCTGCCCATTGCTCCTGCTACCCCTCGGCAAACCTGCTTCCTGGGTGGGCCTGCAAGCCCTGGGCTCTCCTCCCGTTAACTGCCCCCAAGGCCACACAGCCAGAGCTCACATTGCAGAGCACGCCTCCAGAGGTCGTTGCCTATGGGATGAATAAATCAACCGCAAAGCTGGTGTCATCCCCTAGCAGGACCTCGTAGGTCCCCACCGATAGCGTTGCCCCAAAGAACACCACCTTCTCGTCTAATACATCATCACCCCTGCAGCGGGCCGATTGCCCAGATAAGGGCAGCAGCCACATGTTCCAGGGGTCTGGGACAATCCCCGCCGTACACCTGTTACCCCAGAGTAAACAGCACCACCCGCATGCCCAAAACCGTCCAGGTTGGGTGACAAATGGCCAGTGCACACATAAGGGAACTCCTCAGATGAACATTAGAGAAGGGGTCTGTTACAGTGTGGTGCCATTTTGCCGCATGTGCCTGGACGTGTACCTTACTCATGTCTACATCCACTATTTCCTTTGTTATTTTTCCCAGAAACATGTATCGTGATAAATGAGAAGGACGCTTTGGACTCTGGCTCACATGAGTACATCTTCTGAGCTGCATCCTTCTAACTCAGCACAAGTTCAGGATTTATCTGCCGGGCTCCACATACAAGGACAGTTTTCTGTTACCTGCGTTTGGTGTGTGCACCAGGATACAGCTGCACCCGTACAGAGGCTAGTGGCAGTGTTTTCCTCACAGCTGTCCTCCAACTGCCTGTGGCAGTCCCACAGGGAAGGTTCCAGGCCTGTCTTCCAGCTTTCTGGTTCTGTTTAGGGTCTTCAACAGCGAGGCTGTTCAACAGTGTCTGTTCTGCTAAAGTCAACATAGTCCCAGCCTCCCAGGGGGCTGGGTTTGCAGATTAGCAGAGGAGCAGTCAGGCAGCTCCCATGCCTGTGCCCAGAGGGAAGCCGTAAAGCCAGCTGCAACGCGTAAAGCCAGCTGCAACCCTCACCTGCTCCTTCCCAGCCATCCTGGAAATCCCTGCTCAGCCTGAGCTCTGCCCAAGCAAAGCAGGAGAGCCGCTGACCGGGTAGAGGGCTGGGGCCAGCCAGAGGCCCACAGCTCGCAGCCACACAGCCCAGAGGGCAGCTCAGAGAAGCCAGTGCTGGCACAGTGACCTGCATCCATCCCACTGTGGGCGCCAAGTCATCACCTCTGTGCGTGACTCACTGCAAGCTCTGGGCTATCATCACAGCATGAGGATACCTTAAACCTGGGCTGCATTAACAGGAGTATTATGTCTAGGACAAGGGAGGTGAGAACCCAGCTGGGCTCCAGGCTTAGAGCCCCAGACACTGTGTCATACAGTGTTGGCCTCCCAGCACCAAACTCTGGAAGGAGGTGGAGTGTTAGGAGTGGATCCAGATAAAGTGGTCCAGGAGCAAGGAAGAGCTGGGACCTTTGAGCCTGGAGAAGAATGGTTCAGGGGAGCATCAAAGCCACATTCTCCTGCGGAAGGTGGTCCCGGAATAGTGAACAGGCCTGTCCTTCAAACCCCAGTAGGCCAGGATGTAGATCGGAGATTCAGCTCAAGGTCACAGTAACCCCTATGGACGAGCATGCACCAGGGGCCCAGCTCCGGGAGGGCCATGGGGCACAGCTGTCTTTTGAAGGCTGGTGGCCTCCCTGCATGGTCGGTCCTCTCTCCCGGGAGTGGAGAGTCTCTGTAACTTGTCCGTGTCATGCAGGACCTGGCTCAGGCTGCGCCCCGCTCCAGTGCCTCTGTGTGAAGACCCTTCTAGCCCTGAGGTGGCCTGTCACTCGCTCAGGCAGACGACAGGTCTGCACTGCTCACCTGCCATGTGTCCATAGTTGGAGTCCCTGAGGGGACCAAGGAGATGGCCAAGGGACCAGCCCTGTCCCTGTTCAATGGAGCTCCCGGGATGGCCACAGGATGAGGGGTCTGGAGAAGGAGTGAGCACCCTACTGGTGGGGGATGCCCCTGCCAGGGCAGGTGATGGGGGACTAGGCACCGGGATTCCTGCACCCTGCTGGGCCTTGGGGCAGGCAGCTCCTCAGAGCCACCTCCACAGGGGGGGCCCTCTAAGAAGCTTCTGGAGAGTCGCACAGAGCTCCCACCCCTGCCAAGGAGAGGCCCCCATGTGGGAGCTCAGCCCCACTGCCCTCTGTGAGACCTGCCTGCATGTATCCTGCAGGGCAGTGAAGGTGAGATGGGGAGGGAGACAGGACCATGAGGCAGGGCTGGCCAGTGGGCGGGGCACAGAGACCAGTGGCCAACAGGGGGAGGCAGGTGGCAATTAGCATCTGGCTGTGCTCAGTAGGTGCAGCCTCTGGGGCTGGACGTGGCATCCTCCCACTCAGACCAGCTGGCAAAGATGGATGGGACGCCCCAGGGTGCACAAGGTTCTCCGCCTCCCAGCTGGGTGTGGAGGCGGTCCAGCTGGGAAGGCTTTTAGCCATGGATCCTGCGGCTCACAGATGGGGAGGGACAGGTGAGAAGTTTCTTTCAGGACATCTCTGAAAAGGCCAAACCCCAGGTCTCCTGATGGGGGACCAGCCCTCCGTCCAGCACCACACTGACCCCAGGCCCCCCTTTCCCTCCCTGCACCATTACTTGTTTACTGAATGAGCACTGCGTGCTGGGTTCTGGGCCAGGTGCCTTCCGCCCGGTCTCCTCTTGTTCTCCCTGTAAACAGGTCTCCGTGTGCAGGCTCCTCACCCAACTCCATCAGAGCGGAGGGCCTGAGGTTTGGAGAATTCCCTAACTTGCCCCAGGCAGCACAGCCAGGGAAGGTGGGGGCCAGATGCGAGCCCTGGTCAGACTGCGGAGCCCAGCTGCCCCATCGCCCTGCACAGGGCTGCTCCCACACCCGTCTGCTCAGACGGCAGGAGCTGGAGCAAGCAGGACTGCATCTGCCCCTTCGTGGTCCAGCAGTGCCCTGAGCACTGGAGGTGGTCCCCTGGTGAGTTGGCACTCGGCTGTCCCAGCTGCTGTCTGGGGAACATGTCAGTGGGTGGCTGTGCGGGCAGCAGCCGACCCGCATCACAGCCCAGCTGAAGGTTCTAGAAATTGGCACTTCCAAGGGCAGCCTCCTGGTCAGTCACCTCCCTGGCTATGGGCTCTCACTCTCTGGACAGCCTTTCCTAGAGGGCCCCAAATCCCTTGTTTTAAAACATAAATCTGGAGTGGTATTTATTTCCTGCAACTAAACTTCACTGAGGACCCTGGCAATTTTCATAGCAGCCTGAGAGGCAGGCAGGAAGCACCTGCTGAAATCATGCCCATTTTACAGATTCAGGTGCTGAGATACCCAGAGGAGAATCTACCCAGACTGCTGTGGTGCAGGGATGGCTCGCCCGGCTCTTAACTCCAGGCAAGAAGCAGGTGGGGTGCAGACAAGGGTAAGACGTGCTGTGAGGTGTGGACCCCCGCCCACCTAAAATCCCAAATGTTTCCTTCCCAGAGGAGCTTTGATGTCTGGTTGTCAGTATAATCCCACTGTAGAGCCACCAGGTAATGCGATGCTTGTCGTTTGTAGGAAATGAATAAATAATACAGTGAGACAGAAACCAATTGTTCTAAGTTGATTATGCGGCTTTTGATCCATTGTAATAAAGCTTATGATATGCAGATTTACACACACACTTCCGAATGTGAAGTTGCACAGACTCACACCTTTTGCCCTGCTAAGTCTCCGGCAAAATGCACTGTAGGTCCCGGGGTGTTTGGACACCCCACTGAGTTCGAATAAGGAGATTAGAGAAAAGGGAGCTGTTGACCCATCTTTTTCCATCTCCTGGCCGAGATTTCAGGGCTCTATCTTTGGGATCAAGCCACAAGGCCTTTAATGCCCTTAATGCCCACTAAGCGTCCAGAAAAGTGCTAATGGTCCCATTTGCTGTGATGCCGCTGCTCTGCTGCAACGGCGGCTGACCAGGGTGCCCATCAGCCTGACTCCTGCACAGGCGCGCAGGGCAGGGAGGGAGCACCTGGAGAATGGGAGCCTCTTTCCATTGCTAGCGGACCTCCAGTTTGCGGGGTAAAGAGTGTGAGGGCTGGAGAGGAGCCCCAGGATTCACACTGAGTCCAGCTCTCCGCTCCCCATCCCCAGCAAAGCCTAAATCAGCAGCAGGAGAACTAGGATCTGTCCTCTGCCGTCAGGCCAGCCACAGGGCAGGGCCCCGAGGTCTGAGAGGACAGCCCTGGAGCCCCCCTACAGCCTCCTTTATGAAAGGGCTTCCACGTGAGGCCCAAGGACTCCTTTCAAGACTTGGAGTGGCCATGAGAGCCTGGCCCTCCTTCTACAGGTGGGGAACCAGGTCCCGGGCTCTATGCTGACCACTGCCACCCCACCTGCTCCTTCACAGAGACTGTGTCCCCCCTCACCCCTGCCCCGCACCTCTGGTGTTGCGCTACGCCCCAGCCCACCTCCCTGCGGCCCCGTGGCCGGTCTTGGCTGGCTTGCTGACGCCCTTCACTTCTGCCCTCCCCCACCGGCCTGCCCTTTCCTAGCCACCCCTCCAGGCTCTGAGGAGGAAGGCCAGCGGGGCCCCCATGGTCCGAAGGGACCCGTCCCAGGCCGGAGTCAGGGGCACTCTCTAGCCACCCCAGTCTGCTGGCCCCGCTCAGCTCTGTCTGTCAGCAGGCCTGTTTCCCCACCTTTAGCACAGGGAGATGAATCCCCTCCTCCAGGAGGGGATGCCAGAGGGGACGCATGGAAGGGCCTAGGCAAAGGGGCCAGAGTTCCAGTTCTGCCGGACTGGGGTCCCAGAGAGCTATCGTCCAGCACAGAGTCACCAGTACTGTACATGTACTTCCTATGCATGCTCAGCGCTAAGGGCTAAGGCACAAAACAATAGCAACGGCAATAATAACAATAATAAGGCGGGGGCTTTGGGGGCTTATGGCCTAGATTGCAGTGATGGGGTGTGTATTTATCTCCAAACTCAGCCGTTGTAACATTAAATATGTACAGCTTTCTGTGTGTCAAATTTTTTTTTATAAAAATGATGCTCTTAGGGAAATCCCTTATCTCCCTCCTGGCACACGGCAGGTGCTCATGAAATGTCGGGAGCAGCATCTCTCCAATTCCATCAGGAGTGGACCTCTGAGGGCCATGGGAACCCCTGAGGATCCCGGGAACAAGGATGTGATCAACATCAAGATTAGGCCCAAAGTCAGGGGTCCTCAGTCTTTGCTGGGGATTAAGAGCCCAGACGGCTCCCCCTCCAGGCCACACCGTGTGCAGCCCAGCAGCTCTGACCCCGCACGGGACAGGACGGAGGCAGGAGCTGGAGCTGGCAAAGGAGAAAGCTCCAGAGAGCAGGCACTGGGCAAGGGCCCACCATCAGGCCCACCTGCCCCAGCTCCCTCTCAGTTGAGCATCCCACCTGGCTCCCAGCAGGACTCACGGGGCTTCTGGGCAACTGGGAGGCTAACCCCACCTCAGAGGGAGAGCATTATGTGTAGAAAGGGAGGCCAGCAGGTGCTCTGCAAAAGTTGCCTCCACACGCCACCCTGTCTGAGCAGTCCTGTTCTCGTAAAATGCCCAGACCTCCATGGGATCGGATGTCCTGACGGCGACCGGGAGGTATGCTGCCCTGCGCTTCCACTTACCTCTCAGCTGTGGTATTCAGTGTCACCATCAGACATCCCATTTTTCTACAAATGGAATGTTCCTTTGGCCATTTCTGGCTGTTTTGAAAATTAGATTTCTCATTAGCATTTTCACTATTTAAAAAGCTCCCATTTGGAAGTCAAAGCCCGCATGGAGTCTAATGTATGTGCATGGTGATGAGGTGCTGGTGACAGCGGTCTGTCCTTCTGGGCCACCACGTCTGCCTTGCTGCCCCCTCCTGCTTATGGGGGCTCCCTGCATGGTGCTGCTTGTGGGGTGGTGTGGGGTAGACCAAGGCAGCAGTGACCAGCTGCGCTTGCCAGAGAGAAGGAGGTGGGGATGTGCTCCAGCTGTGGAACCTGGTGCCGGTCTTCCTGGCCACCAGCTCAGAGTTGGCTGGTCCTCATTAGGCCTCTGGCAGGTGGAAGTCTACACACCTTGTCATGTGTGAGCTCCGCTTTCACTCAACAAATATTTATCCTCCCTGCCCTGTGTCCTGCACTTTCCTGGGCGTTTGGAGCACACCAGAGCTCAAAGGGACTAAGATCCCCTCCTAACAATAAGCCTGATGGATGGATAGGCTGGTTACCTAGGAGCAGAAGTGGTAACCATGAGGAAGAAATGTGCTGCAGACTGCATGCGTGTCCCCGCGATGTCCATGTGGTGAGACCCACCCCGGGTGGGAGGGCATCGAGAGGTGGGCCTTTGGGAGGCGGTTAGGGTGGATGAGGTATAAGGGTGGGGCCCAGGGACAGGGTTAGTGCCCTTGTAAGACTTAGAGAGCTTGCTCCCCGTCTCTGTTCTCTGCCGTGGGAGGACACAGTGAGAAGGCAGCCGTCTACAATCAGGAAGAGAGAGGCCCCCAAACTCAGCTGTGCTGGGACCCTGATCTCGCCTCACAGCTGCCAGAGCTGTGAGCAGTACCTCTCTGCTGTTTGTAAGCCCCCGTGCATGGCACTTTGTTGTAGCAGACTGAGCTGAGGACGATAACAGGAGAGCAGAGTTCAGGGGAACTGAGCATGGAGGTGGAGCATGTCAGTAGAGCGGCCAGGGAAGGCCTTGTGGAGC
The DNA here is from genome assembly GCA_032199065.1 of Smutsia gigantea. Taxonomy (NCBI): domain Eukaryota; kingdom Metazoa; phylum Chordata; class Mammalia; order Pholidota; family Manidae; genus Smutsia; species Smutsia gigantea. The sequence continues at coordinate 79,517 of JAVSCE010011171.1, forward strand.
GCAGATTACGAGGTGGGGTGCAGAACAGTCTTCCAGGCAGAAGGAAGAGTCCATGCAGGATGGTGGGGCAGATGCCTGCTTGGGGGACTTGAGGAAGGCGAGGAGGCCTGTGGGGCTATGACGTGCAAGCCTGGAGCGGAAGGGCAGGAGGTCAGGGAGGGAACTCCTCGGAGGGGGCTTTGTGGATCATGTAGGACCCGGTGGGCCTTTATCTGCGTGTTGGCTTTTACTCAGAGAGAAGTGGGGGCCCCTACAGGGTTTTGAGCAGAGTCACATTAAAGGGTCACACCTGCAGCCATGTCCCCAAGAGCCTGTAAGGATGCAGAAGTGGGGATAGCTCAGCCCAGGAAGGAGGCTCCTGCACTGGCCAGAGCGGGAGGTGGCAGCTCGGCCCAGAGGGGTGGCAGTAGGGGCTTGAGGAGTGTTTGGTTGGGGATTTATCTTGAAGGCAGAATTAAAAAATAGAATCACAGACAAATTTGAGGTGGTCGTGAGACCATGAGAGAGTGACTGAAAGTGTGGGGATGCCACAGTCCAGGAGGGAGCTGGGCCGGGGTCCTGCTGCACTGGGGAAGCTGAGGATGTCCACATGGAAATGGGGAGGGGGCCCACGTGTCTGCAGGTTGGGAGGAAAGTCTGGGCTGGACACAGCCCTGGGAGTCGTTGGTGCATGGATGGTGCCAGAAGTCATGGCCTGGAGAGAGCTCCAAAGATGTGATGTGGACAGAGGAGAGGACAGTGCCAGGGGGGCTGGGAGCTGGGTGAGCTGAGTGAAGCCCAGGCGTCAGGTTGGCCAGCCCTGTCTGATCTGGGAAGACAGGAGGGAGGAGAGCCCCAGGTGGGGAGTGTGCCGGCTGAGGCGAGGAGCGGCGTCCGCCAGACCACTGTGCTGGTTCCCAGGCCCCATGACCCAGGCCCACCGCCTCCCAGTCCTCCGGGCCAGAAGTCTGGAATCAAGGTGCCATCAGGCCCTGGTGATAGCCGGCAATCCTTGGCGTCCTTGGCTTCTAGCCACACGGCTCCGATCTCTGCTTCGGCCTCCACACAGCCTGTCTTCTCATAAGGACATGGTCATACTGGCCTGGAGCCCACCCTAATGACCCCATCCTAACTTGGTCACATCTGCACAGACAATTTCCAAAGAAGGCCACACTGACAGGACCTGGGGGTTAGGACTCCAACATATCTTTTTTGGGGAACACTATTCAACCCATAACAGCCCCTACAGCTGCCCTTACCAACCTGGGTGTTTGCCTTTCCATAAGGAGTGAATACAAGGTGAGAGGCAAGGGGCTGTCATGATGCCCGCTTCAGGGTGGGCAATGTGACTGACACTCTATGGAGGCAGGAAGTGGACCAGGCCAAAGTTGGGGCATGCAGCCATTTAGGGCCGACAGAGGCCAATTGGTAGGGAGGGAGGCTGATGGCTTCAGAGCCCTGAGTGGGGGGCAGAGAGGCCATTCCTAAACTGGAGCCCCAGAGGTGTCCGAGTGTCCCCCAGTCCCATGTGAGGTCAGGGGGCTCTCTGAAGTTCTGAGAGGCAGCCCCATGCCCACCCCATGCTCCTGCCTGCTCTCCAGGGCGAGAAGTGGTTGTTGCAGTAAGCTCTGAGCTCTGAACTGGGGTGGGCACTGTGTGAAGAGGGGCTGGGACCTGGGGGGAAGACCCGCTTTGCATGGACAACATGGAGAAAGGCCTGCCCTGCAGAGCTGAGTGAGGTGAGCATTAGCCTTGCAAACCTGCTGCTGGTACCCAGGCCTGGTCAGAGCCCCACCCATCACCCTCCCTGTGTGATTGTTTCTGGCTGCTCCGGGCAGGACGGCATCCAGGAGAGCAGGGGCTCTGTCCTCATGGGGCATCCCTTGCATCTGGGCCAGCGCCCCACACCCAGTGGGGGTTCGTGAACATTTGAACACTGGGTTCCCGGCTGTATCTGGCTTTTAGAAGCAAGCGTGGCCACCTTGCATGGTGAGATTTGGGTCATGTTCTAAGAGCGGCAAGAAGCTTCTTGAAGATTTGACACAGGAATGAAGTGAGTCTGACTTGTGTGTTCAAGTGGTTCAGGTGTTTTCTGTAGAGGACAGGCTGCAAGAACCAGTGAGGCAGGGGGGTGGGCAGGAGGGGGTCCAGCTCCACTGGGCGATATTGGGAGGGAGCCTGTGAGACCAGCGCAGGGAGACATCAAGTGGAAAACAGGGAGGCAAGTGTGGGGGGGTAGGTAGATGAGGAGAGAACAGAAGGGGCTTCCTTCTCACCTCCAGAGGGAGCCCTGTAACTCTGAGACCTCAGACCCTGGCCCCAGACCCTGAGAGCCTGGATTCCTGTTGTTTGAGGCCGCCCTGGGGCATTCACACCGGTCACCCCAGCACAGGTGGTTCTGCAGGCCCCTCTGTGTCCCCACGGCTCAGGCCAGGCACTGGGTGGTAGCAGTGCCAAGCACCTTCTCTGGTTCCCACCTCTGCGCCCAGGAAGGAGCCTGGCTCTGCCCTGCACCTGCAGCCCATGAGGGAGGGATGCAGCACAAGGGTGCCGCCTGGAAGGTGACTGTCCACAGCCGCCCCGGAGCCCAGGGCCCTAAACCAGCCATGCTGGCATTTACTGCTCATCCAGGCACTGCGTGTTCGTTCTGGCTTCTGCTCATCTCTCCCCGCGGGGTCATTTGGGGCTGGGGAGATGGGGCCTACGTTCCAGACTCCTCAGCCCTCGCCCGCACCCGGCCTCCTCCCTGGGGCTCCATCCAGTGCCCTGTGGATGGTCCATGGCTCCTGACCAATCGGCGGCCCTGGCTGTAGCTTCAGATAAAGCCCCCTTGCTGAGGATTGTGCAGGCCAGGCACAGCCCTGCCTTCTGTCCTCCCCAAAAGGGCCTCTCATGGCCGGGCCTCAGGCTCCACGCTGTGCCCCCAGGTTCACCTCCATCCGTCTGGACGCGGCTGCATGTGTGAGTCTGCTGAGAGCTGCCACCTCTTCAGGACGTTTGTGGGTGCATAGGCTCGGCGTCTGAGACTGGGCTGGGGGTGACAGTTCCCAAGGAACATCCTGTGCTGTTACCAACGGGGTGGGTACAGGGTGGACAGCCGGAGAAACAGCAGCTGCTTGCTTGGTGTTCCTGTGAGCCCGCTGCCCAGACGCTGCTCTTTCCTGTTTATCTGCACCCAGCTGACCTCTGGCCAGACCCCTCCGCAGCCCCCAGCTCAGGGCAGGAATCAGCAAGCTCTTGGGGGTCAATGGGAAACTGTTTTTGAGATAGTAAGATAAGGCAGGGTGTCCCATGCAAGGGTGGGGACAGAGGGAAGGGCAGTGCTCCCCAGATGGGGAAGGAATGGGGGGATTGGGTGTGGGAGCCTCCATTCTGGGCCCCCCAGAACCCTGCCATGTCTGCATGATGGGGAGGTGGTGCAGGTGGGGGCGCAGGAGGGGAGAAGGTGTCTCAGCAGGGGTAGAGCGCTCTGTCTGCCAGCACTTGGACAGGACACCAGGCTTGAGGGGTCAGTTTAGACTCAATGAACTTCCTTCCATCTTCTGGGCTAAGATGCAGATCTGCCGAAGATGCTGAGAGAGCCCAGGGCAAACAAAGCGCTGTGTTTCTGCTCCTCAGCACCCCCAGACAGGGTCTGACGGAAGCCGATCCAGCTGCCGCAGTGGGAAGTCCTTGGGAACACCCAACGGAGAGGCCAGGTCTGCGCTCCACTCTCGGAGGCCCGGGCCCAGGGGCTTCCAGGAGGCCACAGCTTTGGATGGTCCTGGGCTGTCGAGCAGGCGTGGGCAGGGACCCAGGCCTCTGTGGGCAGCTGGGGTGGGCCAAGGGGTGGGAGCAGAGCCAGAATCCGAGAATGAGCCCAGCACCCCCACCTCCATCCCAGCCCAGGAGTCTGCTCCAGGCAGGCTGAGGAGTGCAGCTGATCACACCCAGGGGCAAAGCCCCCGGAGGCTTGCTGGCAGCAGTCACGGGTGCCAGGTGTGTCCAGTCCTCGCGGCCTGGCTCACATGGCAACGATAAAAGCTTGGTGGCCGTGAGGCTGTGTTGCTTCCAGCCCTGTTGCTGTGATGAGTTTGCCTGTTAGATGCGTGATCTCTTCTGAGCGGGTGTGATTTGCCACGACAGCTCGTAGATGCAGGGGGGAAACTCCCTTCTGCAGGCTCACCAGAACTGTCAGCACAGGGGGTGAGGATGGCCAGGTGACCCCAACGGTGGTTCCGCTGACCGCTGAGGTGAGAGCCACCAGTCCCCGTGCGTGCCATGCACCCGTCCGGCACTGTCCCTGGTCCTCAGGGCAGCCTGCAGTCTGCTGAGGAAGCTCAGCCCACAGCCTGGGGCTCTCGTGCCCAGGAGACGTGCAATCTCTGCTTTGGAAATAGGGAACTGAGGCAGGGAGGAGGGTGACTGTCCCCACACGGGGCGAGAGTCCGGGACTCTGGATACAAAACCCATCTGAAAGGCCACCTGGGGCAAAGCAAGAACGTGACCATCGGCCAGCCGCGCAGGGGTTCTCACCAGAAACTCAATCAGCTGATTCCTCGATTTGGGACTTCCGGCCTCTGGAACCATGAGGATACATGTCTGCTGCGCGGCCCCAGCCTGTGGCATTTTGCTAGGGCCCCTGGGCTGATATCAGATGTTAGGCTTTTGCATGATGATCTCACTTAAGCCACCTTCTAAGCAAAGGGTCACCGAAGTGAGAGGCTATGTTTGCGGCACTGGGGTGCCCTAGGCTGGAAGAAGGAAGGTGCAGGCACAGGGAGCCCCGAACTCCCCAAATCCTGCTTCTGGCATTATTGCCCCAGCAAGACTGTCCACAGGCTGGGCCTAAGGATCGTGATAATTCCATGGCTCTCCTCAACTATTTTCCTTTCTTCTCATGGAATAAGAAAGGGCAGTGCTGGAGAAACCACAGTGAACAGAAGCGTGGACTGTCCCTGACCAGGGGTCCGTCCCTCCCACCGTGGACCTCTGAGCCCAGGTGGAGACGGGTCCGGATATCAGTTTAACGTGCATTAAGGATTACTGCAGTGGCTGGCTTGAACTGAGCACTCAATCTTATAATTGACAGTATCAGCATAGCATTTGCTGCATACTTGTTAACATATGATGAGGCACATTTTTTGAATATTAGTATTTATCCAAAAGTTACATGCACAGAAGCAGGCTCCGGAAATTTCTTTTTTATTATTATTAAGGTATCATTGATATACAATCTTATGAAGGTTTCACATGAGCAACATTGTGATTACTACAATCCCCCCTACTATCAAGTCCCCACCGCATAACCCATTACAGTCACCGTCCATCAGCATAGTAAGATGCTATAGAGTCACTACTTGTCTTCTCTGCAATGCTACCTTCCCCGTGCCCTCCCCTATATTATGTGTACTAATCATAATACTCCTTAATTCCCTCCTCCCTCCCTTCCCACCCACCCTTCCCAACCTCTTTCCCTTTGGCAACCACTTGGCCCTTGGAGTCTCTGTATCTACTGCTGTTTTGCTCATTCAGTTTTTGCCTTGTTGTTATACCCCACAAATGAGAGAAATCATTTGATACATGTCTTTCTCTGCCTGGCTTATTTCACTGAGCATAATACACTCCAGCTCCATCCATGTTTGTTGCAAATGGTAGGATCTGTTTTCTTCTTATGGCTGAATAATATTCCATTGTGTATATGTACCACCTCTTCTTTATCCATTCATCTACTGATGGACATTTAGGTTGCTTCCATATCTTGGCTATTGTAAATAGTGCTGCAATAAACATAGGGGTGCATGTGTCTTTTGAATCTGTGATCTTGTTTTCTTCAAGTAAATTCCTGGAAGTGGATTCCTGGGTCAAATGGTATTTCTATTTTGAGTTTTTTGAGGAACCTCCATATTGCTTTCCACAATGGTTGAACTAATTTACATTCCCACCAGCAGTGTAGGGGGGTTCCGCTTTCTCTGCATCCTTGCTAGTATTTGTTGTTCTTGTCTTTTGGATGAACACCTAACTGGTATGAGGTGATATCTCATTGTGGTTTTAATTTGCATTTCCCTGATAATTAGCGATGAGGAGCATCTTTTCATGTGCCTGTTGGCCATCTGAATTTCTTTGGAGAAGTGTCTGTTCAGATCCTCCACCCATTTTTTAATTAGGTTATTTGCTTTTTGGGTGTTGAGGCGTGTGAGTTCTTTATATATTTTGGATGTTAACCATGCTGGATATGTCATTTACAAATATGTTCTCCCACACTGTAGGATACCTTTTGTTCTACTGATGGTGTCCTTTGCTGTACAGAAGCTTTTTAGTTTGATGTAGTCCAATTTGTTCATTTTTGCTTTTGTTTCCCTTGCCCAAGCAGATGTGTTAAAAAAAAACGTTGCTCATGTTTATATTCAGGAGATTTTTGCCTATGTTTTCTTCTAAGAGTTTTATGTTTTCATGACTTACATTCAGGTCTTTGATCCATTTCAAGTTTACTTCTGTGAATGGAGTTAGACAATAATCCAGTTTCATTCTCTTACATGTAGCTAAGCTGTCCAGTTTTGCCAACACCAGTTGTTGAAGAGGCTGTCTTCCCCACTGTATGTCCATGGCTCCTTTATAGTATATTAATTGATCATATATGGTTGGGTTTATATCTGGGCTCTCTATTCTGTTCCATTGTTCTATGGCTCTGTTCTTGTGCCAGTACCAAATTGTCTTGATTACTGTGGCTTTGTAGTAGAGCTTGACGTTGGGGAGCGTAATCCCCTCAGCTTTATTCTTCCTTCTCAGGATTGCTTTGGTTATTCAGGGTTTTTTGTGGTTCCATATGAATTTTAGAACTATTTGCTCTAGTTCGTTGAAGACTGCTATTGGTATTTTGATAGGGATTGTATTGAATCTGTAGATTGCTTTAGGCAGGATGGCCATTTTGACAATATTAATTCTTCCCATCCATGAGCATGGGATGTGTGTCCATTTATTGGTGTCTTCTTTAATTTCTCTCATGAGTGTCTTGTAGTTTTCTGGGTATAGATTTTACACCTCCTTAGTTAGGTTTATTCTTAGGTATTTTATTCTTTTTGATGTAATTGGGAATGGATTTGTTTTTCTGATTTCTCTTTCTGCTAGTTCATCATTAGTATATAGGAATGCAACAGATTTCTGTGTATTAATTTTGTATCTTGCAACTTTGCTGAATTCAGATATTAGTTCTAGTAGTTTTGGAGTGGAGTCTTTAGGGTTCTTTATGTATGGTATCATGTCATCTGCAAATAGTGACAATTTGACTTCTTCTTTACCAATCTGGATGCCTTGTATTTCTTTGTGTTGTCTGATTGCCGTGGCTAGGACCTCCAGTACTATGTTGAATAACAGTGGGGAGAGTGGGCATCCCTGTCTTGTTCCCGATTTAGGTGAAAAGCTTTCAGCTTCTCTCTGTTAAGTATGATGTTGGCTATGGGTTTGTCATATATGGCCTTTATGATGTTGAGGTACTTGCCCTCTATACACATTTTGTTAAGAGTTTTCATCATGAATAGACGTTGAATTTTGTTGAACACTTTTTCAGCATCTATGGAGATGATCATGTGGTTTTTGTTCTTCTTTTTGTTGATGTGGTGGATGATGTTGATGGATTTTCAACTATTGTACCATCCTTGCATCCCTGGAATAAATCCTGCTTGATCATGATGATCTTTTCTATGTATTTTTGAATTTGATTTGCTAATATTTTGTTGAGTATTTTTGAATCTATGTTCATCAAGGATACTGGTCTGTAATTTTCTTTTTTTTGTAGTGATTTTGCCTTGTTTTGGTATTAGAGTGATGCTGGCCTCATAGAATGAGTTTGGAAGTATTCTCTCCTCTTCTACTTTTTGGAAAACTTTAAGGAGGATGGGTATTAGGTCTTCGCTAAATGTCTGATGAAATTCAGTGGTGAAGCCATCTGGTCCAGGAGTTTTGTTCTTAGATAGTTTTTATTACCGATTCAATTTCATTGCTGGTAATTGGTCTGTTCAGATTTTCTGCTTCTTCGTGGGTCAGCCTTGAAAGGTTGTATTTTTCTAGAAAGTTGGCCATTTCTTCTAGGTTATCCAATTTGTTAGCATATAATTTTTCATAGTATTCTCTAATAATTCTTTGCATTTCTGTGGTGTCTGTAGTGAGTTTTCCTTTCTCATTTTTGATTCTGTTTGTGTGTAGACTCTTTTTTTCTTGATAGGCCTGGCTAGAGGTTTATCTATTTTGTTAATTTTCTTGAAGAACCAGCTCTTGCTTTCATTGATTCTTTCTATTGTTTTATTCCTCTTGATTTTATTTATTTATGCTCTAATCTTTATTATGTCCCTTCTTCTACTGACTTTGGGCCTCAAAGTCAGATGAGAGCAGGGTCTTGCTTTTTTGCCATTCTATTGTAGTCTTTTGATTGGTGCATTCAGTCCATTTATGTTTAGGGTGATTATTGATAGATATGTACTTATTGCCATTGTAGGCTTTGTATTTGTGGTTACCAAAGGTTCAAGGGTAGCCTCTTTACTATCTAACAGTCTAACTTAACTTGCTTATTATGCTGAAAAAAAAAAGATCATTTTTTTTCTTCCTTCTTTCTCTTTCTCCTCCACTCTTTATATGTTAGGTGTCATATTCTGTACTCTTTGTGTATCCCTTGACTGACTTTGGGGGTAGTTGATTTAATTTTGCATTTGCTTAGTAATTAATTGGTCTACTTCCTTTACTGTGGTTTTATTTTCTCTGGTGACAGCTATTTAGCCTTAGGAACACTTCCATCTACAGCAGTCCCTCCAAAATATACTGTAGAGACAGTTTGTGGGAGGTAAATCCCTTCAAATTTAAATGATAATCTTGCTGGGTAGAGTATTCTTGGTTTGAGGCCCTTCTGTTTCACTGCATTATGAAATGAAAACTCCCTTCTGGCCTCTAAGGTTTCTGTTGATAAGTCTGATGACAGCCTGATGGGTTTTCCTTTGTATGTGATTTTTTTTCTCTCTCTGGATGCTTTTAATACTCTGTTCTTTTCCTTAATCTTTGCCATTTTAATTATTATGTATCTTGGTGTTGTCTTCCTTGGGTCCCTTGTTTTGGGAGATCTGTGCACTTCCATGGCCTGAGAGGCTATCTCCTCCCTCCAGGCTCTGGGAATTTAACAGAAAGACTGTCTTCTTGGGCTGGGAGAGCAGCTGCAGGCATGGTGTGACTCAAGTCATGAAGACCTACTGGGTTCCTCACTTGATGGCAGAGCAGAGGCAAAGCATGAGGAAAGGGGGAGGTGATGGTTCACCCAGACCCAGGGCTGAAGAAACCTCAGCCGCATTTCCTTTACCAGGTAGGGGAGGGCTCGGGCCAGACCCCCTCACCCCTTTCTGTAGCACACCCACAGTTGCTTCACATGACCTGTGCTTGAGCTTCAGCTTAGGTGACATGGGACAAAGGTTGTACCAGGATCACTGTGAGAGGTAGAGGGGCCAATGCAGGTGCCTGGCCAATGCAGGTAACCCTTTCTGCACACTTGATGCTGTCCGTGGTTCCGTTTGGCTTTGCTGGACATAGAAGAATGACATTAAGCTCATTGTCTTAAGGCAGAAGGAGCTGGGGATTTTTATTTCTTTGTTTTCATATTGCTGGGGAAAACACCACCAAAATTTTCCGTGTCAGCATTGTATTGAGTCAGGGGTCTTGACTGGGCTTCCTAACATGTTGAGAAGGTGCGAGGCAGGTGTGGGCTGGCACACTGGGTCTCTGAAGGCAAAGAGCAGAGTTGCAGCATTGGCCAAAAAGCAAGGAAAAACAGTCTTGAAAGGCAAGGCAATCGTCAGAGTAAGACAGCTATGACAGAAATGCCTGACAGGGACTTTAAAATAACTATGATTAATACGTTAAGGGCTCTAGTGGAAAAGTAGACCACATGTAAAAACAGACGGGTCTTGTCAACAGAGAGATGGAAACTTTAAGAACCAATCAAAAGAAATGCTGGAAATTAAAACCACAGTAATAAAAAATAAACAATGTCTTTGGTGGGCTCATCAGGAGATGTAAAACGGCCCAAGAAAGAACCTAAATTGAAGACAGGGCAGTAGAGACTCCCCAGAATGAAATGCAAAGAGAACAGAACGTACAAGAACTATGTAACTGGACTAGTAGGAAAAGAAGAACAGAGCAGAGAAATATATCAGTAATAATGGCAAAAAACTTCCCAAAATCAATGAGAGACACCTCACACTCTTGCAGAAAGCTCAGGGAACACCTGACAGTATAAATACCAACCATACTCCTTGGTATTTAGCCAACAGAATTAAAAACTTTCATCCACCCAAAAACCTGCACATGCATGTTCATAGCAGATTTATCCATAACTGCCAAAACTTGGAAGCAACCGAGATGACCATCAGTAGGTCCATCCAGACAATGGATAAGTGTTCAGTGCTGAGAAGGAAAGAGCTCTCAGGCCTTGGAAAGTCAAGGGGAAACCTAAATGCATGTTGCTCAGTGCAAGAAGCCAGTTTGAAAAGGCCACACACTGTATAGTTCCATCTGTATGACTCTCGGAAAAAGGCAAAACTATGGAGACAGTCAAAGGAACAATGGTGACCAGGGGCTGGGGGCGGGAGGAGGGATGAGCAGGTGGAGCACAGAGGACTTTAAGGGCAGGGAGGCCACTCTGTATGATGCTATAATGATGGACACCTGTCATCATAGCTTTGTCCAAACTCACATGGCGTCCACCACCAAGAGTGAACCCCAAAGGAACCTGTGGACTCCGGGCGATTACGATGTGTCCAGGTAACTTCATCCTAGGTAAAGTATGACCCATTCTGGTGAGGGGTTGTCAGCATGGGGAAAGCCGTCTATGTGTGGGAGTAGGGGGTGTATGGGAAATCTCCGTACCTTCCTCTCGATTTTGTTGTAAGCCTAGAACTATTCTAAAAAATAAAAATAAAAGAAGAAAAAAAGAAAAACTGCTTCCTGGGAAAAAAATGAATGAGTAATAGAGATTTTCTTGGGGAAAAAAAACCCGAGGGCCTTTGTCAGCTGACCATCCTGCAGGAAATGTTTCAGGAAATTCTTCATGCAGAAAGAAAATGGCATAGGTCAGAAACGGGTCTACGTGAAGAAAGGACAAGCGCCAAAGAAGAAATATGTGAAGGGGACATGAAAGCTTTTATTTTTCTTATTCTTAATTGTCCTAAAAGATAACTTTGTTTAAAGCGATGGTAGTGACAATGTGTTGGGTGATTACAGCATATGGCTAAGTGAAATGAATCACAGCAAACAGGACAGGAGGGAGGAACTGAGGATGCTTTCATAACCTGCCTCCACTACACATGAAGCATTTGAAGGTGAACTGAGATCAGTTTAAAATGGATGTTATGAACTCCAGGGCAACGCCTAAAATAATTTATAAAAGAAGTATGATTGGAAAACCAGAAAGTGCTGGAAGGTGGGGGAGAGAAACAAAAAACAAATGAAACAAATAATAAAACAAATACAAACGGGGTAGATATGAACCCAAATATATCGATGATCACTTAAATGTGAACGTCTAAATATACCAATTAAAATAAACAGTGTCAGAGTGGATAGAAAAACAAGACACATCTACATGCGGTCCACAAGAAATACACTTTAAATAGAAAGACCAGATTGGAAAAAAAATAAAGGGATAGAGAAAGAAATACCAGACTGACACCAATCAAAAGGAAGCTGAAGCAGCTATATTAATTTCTGACAAAGCAGGCCTTGGAACACAGACATTGATCAGGGATACAGAGGGGCATTACATAATGATAAGGGGATCGATTTTCCAAGAAATGTGGCAATGCTGGTTGTGTATAAGCCTAACAAGAGCTTTAAAAAGGTGAAAACTGAGCACTGGAGAGAAAATAGATAAACCTCCCGTTATACTTGGAGACTTCAACATCCCTCTGTCAGTAATTGATAGATCAAGCAGGCAGGAAATCAGTATGGACATTGATGACCCGAATAGCACCATCGATCAGCTTGATCTAGTTAAAATTTATGGACGGCTCCATCCAGCAATAGCAGAATGCACATTCTTCTCAAGTTCACATGGAATATTCACCAAGATAGACCACATTCTGGGCTATAAATGAACATATTTAAAATAATAGAAATCATCTCATGTATGCTTTCAGGCTGCAGTGGACTTAATCTAGCTACCAAAAACAAAAATATAGGTGGAAAATTCTCAAATAGTAATTAAACAATACACTTATAAATAACCAGTGGAACAAAAAAAGATTCAAGGGAAACTAAAAATATTTTGAACTAAATGAAAAAAAATTTTTAATTATCAAAATTTGTGGATGCATGAAAGCAGTGTTTAGAGGGAAATTAAGTGCATATTAATATATGCATTTAATTTCTTTTTAATAAAAGAAGAAAGATCAAAAACCAATAACCTTGGCTCCCACCTGAATAAGCTAGAGGAAAAAGAGCAAAATAAGCTTAAAGCAGACTTAGTAATAAATTCTCATAAAAATTAGAGCAGAATCATGAATTGAAAACAGGAAACTAACACAGAAAAATCAATGAAACAAAAATCTGGTTCTTTAAAAATATCAGCAATATTGATAAACCCCTAGCCAGGCTAACCAAGAAAAAAAGAAAAAAGAAAATTGCTGATATCAGAAACGAAAAAGGGGTCATTACTATCCATCTTTCTCTACCTCCTTCTCATCAGGGCACTAATCCCATCACTGGGGCCCCACCCTCATGACCTCACCCAGCACTGACCACCGCCCACAGGCCCCACCTCCAAACACCATCCCACTGTGGGCTGGGGCTGCAACACGGTGAATTTTTGGAAAACACAAACATTCAGGCCATAACAAAGCACATGAAAAGATGTGACTATCATTTTTGTCAGGGAAATGCAAGTGAAAACAGTAAGACACCTGTGCACACCTGTTAGAGTGGCTGAAATCCAGAAATGACCACCCAAAGCTGGCGAGGACGTGGAGCGACAGGACTTTCATTCTTTGCTGGTGGGAAAGCAAAATGGTGCGGCTGCTTTGGAAGGGCGGTTCGGCTGTTTCTTACAAAGCTGAGGGTGGTCTTACCTTACGATCCTACCGTGGCCCTCCTTGTCTTTACTCAAATGATTAAAAATCTTATGTCCACACAGAAAGCCACAAGTGACTGTTTATAGCAGCTTTACTCATAATCACCCAAAACTGGAAGCAACAAAAAAGTTCCTCATAGCAAATGGATAAGCAGACATACATCAGTTCAAAAGGATTCTATCCGGCAATAAACAGGAAAAATCTATCAAACGAGGAAAAGGCACAGATGATCTTAACTGCATATTGCTGAGTGAAAGACGAAACCATGAAGATGGAAGAAAATGCCTTCTGCACAGCAAAGGGAACTATCAGAAACTGCCTGCTGGGTGGGGGAGAAGATTGGCAAACCGTATATCTGCTGAGAAGTTAATATCCCAAATACATAAGGAACTCCTGCTACTTGACAGCAAAAAAACAAATAACCAGGTTAAAAAATGGGTGTAGGACCTGAGGGGACCTTTCTCCAAAGACATGCAGATGGCCAACAGGCACATGAAAAGATCCCCCTCATCACTCACCATCAGGGAAATGCAAATCCAAACCTCGGTGAGCTACCACCTCACACCTGTGAGGATGTCCACTATCAAAACAATAAAAGGTAAGTGTGTCAGTGAGGATGAGGAAATATCGGCGCCTTTGTGCACGGCTGGTGGGCATTTGAAATGGTGAAGCCATGGCAGAAAACATCGTGGAGTTTCCTCTAAAAGTTAAAAATAAAATTACCATGTGATCCAGCAATCCCACTTCCGGATATTTATATTAACATCAGGATCTTGAAGAGCTATCTGTACCCCTACGCTCGAAGCAGCCTTATTTGAAATCACTGAGACATGGGAACGACCTGAATGTCTTCAACAGACAAGTGGATAAAGAAAAGATGGTGTATACCATGGAATACTACTCAGCCATAAAGAAGGCTGAGAGGAAAATCCTGCCGTTCTGACACATGAATGCACCTTGATAACATTACAGTAAGTGAAATTGGTTCGGCACAGAAGCACAGATACTGTGAATTGTCTAAAACTGTCAGATTCACAGAGGCAGAGCAGGTTGGTGTTACCAGGGCCTGGAAGAAGGGGAGTGGGCAGCCATTGTTCAAGAGATATGAAGTTTCAGTTAAACAGGATGAGTAAGTCCTGGAGATCTGTACAACCTGGGCCTCTCATTAACAATACTGTATTGTGCATTAAAATTCAGTTAAGAGGCGCACACTCATGCCGTCTGCTCAAGAAAAAAAAAAAAGAAAATACCCATCACATATCAGTGCAGTGGGTTGTTTTTTTTTTTTAAAGAAATCTTAAATCTCTACCATTTTATCTCCGTTCCTGACCCAGCCACAGTGTGAATAACTGGAGACATAGACCCCCAGTTCCACTGGTCCTGGAGTGGCGGGGGGACATTTAAGACAAGCATGGCTGCATTCCAACGTCGTCCTGAATGGCTTGGTCAGAGGGCTTCTGCCCGTCTGGGGTGCCGCTTGGGTAGTGGCCAGTTCCCAGGACGACTTTGGCTGTTTGCTCTGAGAGTGGCTCCCAGCCAGCCCACAGCATTCCAGAAGCATCTTCTCAAAAATGCAAATCGAGGGCAAGTTTAGGGAGGGGTCCCCAGGCAACCTGAGGACTGGAAGAACCGCCAGGCCAGGGAGTTGGTGGGGCTGTCTCAACTTCTCTTCTGTCCCTTTCGTGTCCGTGGCGGGAGAAAGGGACACCATAAATCCCACTGACTGGAGGCGGGGGCCAGGCCCCTGGAAGGCTGGGACCAGCGAGTCCCGTTTCAGCAAGAGGGCCATGAATGCAGGACACACTTCTGTGTGCCTGGCGCGCAGCAAGGTGCATGGTACTTGACGTGCGCACACAGGCCCTGCTCTGGGAAAGACAGAATCAAAGCGGGTGGGGCCATTTGCTCAGTACCTACTTTCCTCCTGACGGCCTTTTACCACAGTGCCTGTTACTAGCACAATAACCCCATTGAGTATTCATGTCCCCATTAGGGAAACGCAAGGCTTGGAATGTTCTGGAACATGCGCAAAGCCCCAGGGCTGGTCAGTGGCGGTCCCTCCTTCAGACCTGGGATGGCAGGCTGTTTCCACCATGGCAGCCAGGGGATCTCAGCCCAGGGGTGGGGGGGGAACTCTGCCCCCCACCTCAGGGACATTTGGCAAAATCTGGAGACACTGAAGATTGCCACATCTGGGAGGTGCTTCTGGCGCCCAGTGGGCCGAGGCCAGGGAGCTGCTGAGCACCCCCAGCCCAGAGGAGGGCCCGGCCCCACGTGCCAGCAGTGCAGAGCTGAGAAACCGCCTTACGGCTTCGTATCTGCTGAGGTGTCTCTGAAAGCTTGGTGAGCAATATTCACAAAGGAAGCCAGAGAAGAGGCTCCTACGGGCGGGCAGCCATTCTGGGGAGGCGTGTCCCCTCAGTGGTGCCCAGTGCCACCCAGCGGACAGACTGAGGCAGCTGCTCCTGCCACTGCCCGAAAGGCCTTGCTTTATGGCCATGAAGACCAGCTGCTGGGCCCAGGGTCGGGGGCTGGGGAGTGGAAGTGAGTCCTGCTCGTAGGGCTTCTGCCTCGTCAGAGTCACAGTTGAGATGGGCAAATGGGTCCCCCTCAGAAGCTGGGTCCAGGTCCCGACCCCTGGAACCCGTGAGTGTGACCTTATTGAGGGAAAGTGTCTTATGAAATTACATGCAGGACTTTGAAATGAGATGATCCTGCATCACCTGGGTGGACCCTAAATCCAATGACCAATGTCCTTATGAGAGACAGAAGAGGAGAACGCGGACACATCACAGAGGCAGAGACTGGAGGGACACCTGGAGCCCCGGGAGCTGGAGGAGGCGGGTGTGCCCTCCCCCGGGGCCCTCGGAGGGAGCACCCCACAGATACCTTGATTTCAGACTCTGGTCTCCGAACTGTGAGACAATAAATGTCTATTATTTGAAGCTGCCCTGTTTGTGGTGAGTTAGGACAAAACTAAGACAACGGTTTCTGCCTTTTGCTTTCACGTCCGTGAAGGAAACCGCCTCTGGCCGCGAGGACTGAGATGCATTAATGAGCCTGTGAATCTGGGGTCTCGGATCCCAAATCCCCTGCCATTGGCTGGAAGAAACCAGGTCTCTGTCCAATACACCAAAGGAATAGATGTGTCTTTACTAACAAGCTGAAGGTAGAGAGTGTTGGCAGAAAGCACACAGATCAAGGAGTGACATAAAAACACTGAGTTAGTTTTGTTTTGTAAGAACAAAACGTAAGCGTGAGCTACACAATACAAATTGCAGGATTTCTATGATGACTCACGTGAGTTCAATGCTCTTATATTTAAAACTGGCATCATACAATTACAAAGGTGAATGGTGAAATTCATGTTGATACCTGAAATATAAATTTTTTCTTTGCATATGATGACATGAAATTGCAAATTAAAAATCCAGGAAAAGTCAAGAGAGAAAGGCTGTGGAAATAAGGAAAAGCTTTATATTTTAGTACCTTTAATGGCACTTTATTCCTGCCTTTGGACAAGCGGCCCTGCATCGTCTCTTTGGACTGGGCAAAACTATGTAGTGGGGTCTCCCAGCTGTGGGACAAAACCCTGTCCCCATGGCAACTGGATCCCCCCAAGAGGCTGCTGCAGCAGAGGGGAGCCTTCCAGCGGGTCACATGCCCACCGCTGCCCAGTCTCAGTGGCGAGCTCCATGAAAGCCCACCCCAGCTGGGGGCATCGTCAGTCCCCCAGCCCCGGCCTGCCCCATAGAGGGGTGGCTCGCAAAGAAGATCTGGGTGCAGCGGGGACCTGGGAAATAGATGCTGGGCGGCAGCCAATGAATGTCCACATGTGCTCTGCTCAGACCTTTGGGTTGCCTTGGAGAATTGCCATGTTAATTAATTATACATCCAACCATTTGGTTACCATCCATCTCCCTGGCGAGCTCTGAGAGCGCGGAGACGTACCTTCCTGGGCCGCTGCCAAGTCCATGGGCGGGGAGTGGTGCCTGGGGAGCAGGAAGCCTCTGTCACTGCCTTTGGAGCACAGAATGAATGGCAGAGGTCAAGATGCTCAGTCAACGTCACGAGAAGGGCTGACACCCAGGTCTCCTAACCAGCAGTCTATCATATTTTCTCTCTGTACGGCTTTACTCAACTCTGCTTCGGCCTTGTAGATGATTCTACCAGCGCTCATTTTCATTCCACATAAGCATGTCCGTCCTCCACGTTGGTAGCATCAATTTATCTGACTTGGCTGGAGGTGAGGAGGGCATATACACAGAGGTTGGACTGTGACTTCTCCAGCAGGTGCTTTAAAGGCTTGTTAAAGTTGACTCTATAGCAGAGTCACCCCGGAGCTGTGGTTGGATATCAGGCAAATAGATGGGAAAAACACGGAGTAATTAAGCCCTCTTCATGTTGCTTCAGAAATTAGTCAATAACAATCAAAAATTACTCATTTGCCAGCTAATGTGACACACAAAGGGAAAAGGGAGAAGGGAGCTGATTTCCAGCATATTGCTCATTACCCACGGTGAAAGGCGGGGGTGTGAGGTCCCTCCATTTCCGGCCAGGATTACCATCTGCAGGCACACGAAGGTCCCCCTCTGGTTCCCGGCATCCTCTGGTCACTGCGAGGGCCCTGAGTGAGCAGCTGTCAATGGCTGGGGCAGGAACGGGAGAGAGAGCCTCCCACCTCTCCTTGAGCTCTACTTGTGGGCTGCTTGGGGACGTTCGCACTTGCTCATGGAGCCCCGACACAGAGGGAAATGGCTGGGCCTGACTGCTCCTCAGCACCCAGACGCAGCCCTGCAAAGATGTGCCAGGGCAGCTACCAGCAGGGGGTGAAGACGGCTTCTGGCCATTCTGCACTCAGAGCTGATGACCTGGTTTGGTCATGTAAACACCCCAGGATGAAGGAAGCTCTGAGGGGTGCAGGCCCAGCCCTCCGGAAACATGGGGCCTCTGCCCCTCACCTCCCTCTGCTGCCCGGCATACTGTAAGCCCACAATCAGGTGGCAGCCTGGCCGTGCTCCTTCCAGAAGCTCCCGGGCAGGAAACTTGCAGTGGTGGCCGGCAATCCCTGGTGTCCTGGGCTTGCAGATGCATTGCTCCAACCTCTGCCTCTGTGTCCACACTGAGTGTGACTTGCAGTCAGAACTAAGAGAATCCATCTCTGGTGTTTTCAGCCAGTTTGTGCTGACTTGCTAGTGGGCCATCAGACCAGATTTTCATGGCACAATGGGGGACCCTTCTAGGGGCCACCAGGCGGCAGAGGGCTTGGAAGACACTATGAATCGGAAGGGGCGGGGACCCCTGGGAAGTACTCGCCGCTCATGATTGTGTCCAGGGCAGTTCTCCTTGGTGGGGGCTGACCTGGGCCAGTCACCAGAGCCAAGCTGGACCCACCTCTGGGCAGGCGAAGCCCGGGTCTGCGGGGGCCCTAGTTTGGGCTGAGAAATTTTGTGCCCATCAGTGGGGCCCTGTCAGTGTCTGCCTCCCAGAGGAAGAATTTTCAGGCAGATTCAGTGGGCGGGAGGGATGTTTTCCCAGGCCATGCACTTTGGGGTCAGAGCAGAAACAGAACTCTTCTCCAACCAGGTGACTCAGAATGAATGAACACAGCCTCCCCACCGCATCTCTCTGTCTTTCCCGGTTCTTTGGAGGACACCCACCACTGGATTCAGGACCCTCACTAAAACCAAGATGATCTATCTCATCTTGAGATCCTAAACTTAATTACATCTGCAAAGATCCTATTTTAAATAAGGTCACCTTCACAGGTTCTGGGGTAAGGATGTGGACATATATTTGGGGGGACACTGTCTAACCTACTATGTGCACTTCCCATAATCCCTCCTTCCTTCCCAGTCTACTTTGTGATAGATAATGTATGAACCAATTCCTAACAGGATGAATTCTTGCTCAGCAAAAGGGGTGTTGACATGCTGATGCTTTGTCAAAGAAATTCGATCCAACAGACACACATACATTAGTGGTAGGCTGTTGTCTGGGCACGTAGGTCTGATCGGGCTTGGATTTGATCGGGGCAGCCCTGCAGGGGGTGTAGATGCACGCACTGCTGCATTTGTATGAAGGCATCACCTGTATTTATGGGGTGTCCTGCTTGAGGACTCAGACAAGCAGAATGGAGAGAAAGATGCAACATTTCTGACTTTAAAGATGGAGGAGGGGCCCATGAGCCAAGGAATGGGGTGGCCTGTAGAAGCTGGGAAAGGCAAGGGAGTAAGTTTTTTCCTGGAGCTCCCAAAGGAACACGGCCCTCCGATTTAGCCCAGGACAACCTCTGTGGGACTTCTGGCCTCCAAAACTGCAAGATACAAATCTGTATGGTTCGAGGCCACTATGTGTGCATGCATTTGTTCCCGCAGCCGCAGGGACCTAGTACAGGCTGTGCCAGGATCCAGGAAGTGTTTGAAGTAGCCGTGAGGGACGGGGTGACCACCTCCCAGGGAGGGCGGAAATTCCAGGTGGGCTCCTCATTTGGGGAGGGGGTGAGAAGCTCTTCTGTGTGTGGATATCAGATGGCAACACAAAGCTGTTGCTCCTGCAGGGGAGCTCAGACAAGAGGAAATGCAAGCGTGCAGAGGCTGAAATCCAGGACTGTGCCAGGTATGAAGCAGAGGCCTGGGGCTGGTAGGAGCTGGGGGGCTGCTGCTGTCTCTGCACATTCCCAGGGCTCTGGCCTCTTCCCTTCCGGCAGCTGCTGCCTCCTCGCTGCCTCAGAGTTCTTGCCGGACCTTCAGAAACGGGGTAGATGTAATATGCCCAGCCAGCACTCTATTAAATTCTTCATGAAAATAACCATGTGGCTAGTGTTTTCCGACTGGACCCAGGGCTGCATCATCTTAAGGCCCACAGACTGCATGTTCATGGAGGCTACCAGGAAGGGGTTCACTCCACTGGGCCCCTGGGGAAGAGGCCGGTCCTTCCTGGCATCCTGTGATGCCTGACATGCGTGTCCTTCAGACCAGCCCTGCCCTCCTCCACAAGCCTGCCCTGGACATTTCCCAGCCGGGCTTGCAGTAGAGGCCACGCTGTGCCCTGAAACTGCTGAGCCCACAGGATGGCCAGCAATGGAGGAGGCAACAGCCCAAACCCAGGCATCCAGGTGTGGGGGGCCTTCACTGCCAGTGACCCCAGCACCAGCCCTATCTCCTCCCAACAGGGACCCTTGTAAAGAGCGGAGCCCTGGGGACACCGTCCGATACTGGTTGACAGATGTGGAGCAAAGCTCTCATCTTGGCCAGTGCAGTCGTTCTGCAGGGCTGAGAACAGAGGCCTAACATGTCCTTGGGAATATTCTCGAGGTCTCTGGAGAAAATGCACACAGTTTCTAAGAAGGTGGGCCTCTCCGAAAGGCTGCTGAGGCAGACAAGCCCCAAATCTTTGCTCGTGCCTCATCTGCATTTTCTCTACAACCTTCATGGGGTGGCACTGTCACGACTCACGTCTTTCAGCTCCTGGGGGCATTTGGACCTGTCCCTCCGAGGTCATCAGGAGCCCCTGCCTCCCTCCCGGGTTAGTGGACAGCACTTGGTTGCTAGGGTCTCACAGATGCTATGTGGGGACCCGGGGCCGCCCGCTTAGCCAGCCGGAGAGAGACTGAGATGTTGCTTTTCTGTTTTTCTCTGGTCCCTAGGAACCTGAACTCATGCAAGATGTTCTTTTTGGGTGGAAAAAGAAAAATTTCATTGATCATTGAGTCTGCGTGGCAGAACAGGCAAAATGGTGAAAGATAACATTTCTCCTGTTTTTTGTCTGTGCTGTGTGGCCACTTCTCCCTCCTTGTTGTTTGGTTTTCTTGTGTGAGAAGCGATGCACACATTTTATTCTGTGGCCTCCCCTCTAGAGGGTCATAGCAGAGGCTAGGTTGTCTGGCGGCCCGGCTGTGTGCACATTTTACCCCCTTACTTCCTTTTCCCCAGCACAGCCTGTTTTAGTGTCCTGGGGCAGCTGTATCAAAGGACCACAGATTCAGTGACTTGAAACAGCAGAAACTGATTCTCTCACACTGGAGGCTGGAAGTTAAAAATCAAGGTGCGGCCTTAACAAACAAAAAGCAAATAATCAAATTAAGAAATGGGCAGAGGATATGAATAGACACTTCTCCAAA
Source organism: Smutsia gigantea (assembly GCA_032199065.1). Taxonomy (NCBI): domain Eukaryota; kingdom Metazoa; phylum Chordata; class Mammalia; order Pholidota; family Manidae; genus Smutsia; species Smutsia gigantea. Next base: position 100,694 of record JAVSCE010011171.1, read on the forward strand.
GAAGAAATTCAGATGGCCAACAGGCACATGAAAAGATGCTCCACATCGCTAATCATCAGAGAAATGCAGATTAAAACCACAATGAGATATCACCTCACACCAGTGAGGATGGCCAACATCCAAAACACAAACAACAACAAATGTTGGCGAGGATGTGGAGAAAAGGGAACCCTCCTACACTGCTGGTGGGACTGCAAATTAGTTCAACCATTGTGGAAAGCAGTATGGAGGTTCCTCAAAAAACTCAAAATAGAAATACCATTTGACCCAGGAATTCCACTCCTAGGAATTTACCCTAAGAATGCAGCAGCCCAATTTGAAAAAGACAGATGCACCCCTATGTTTATTGCAGCACTATTTACAATAGCCAAGAAATGGAAGCAACCTAAGTGTCCATCAGTAGATGAATGGATAAAGAAGATGTGGTACATATACACAATGGAATATTATTCAGCCATAAGAAGAAAACAAATCCTACCATTTGCAACAACATGGATGGAGCTAGAGGGTATTATGCTCAGTGAAATAAGCCAAGCCGAAAAAGACAAGTATCAAATGATTTCACTCATATGTGGAGTATAAGAACAAAGAAAAAAACTGAAGGAACAAAACAGCAGCAGACTCACAGAACCCAAGAACGGACTAATAGTTACCAAAGGGAAAGGGACTGGGGAAAATGGGCGGGAAGGGAGGGATAAGAGGGAAAAAGGGGCATTACGATTAGCAGATGTAATGTTGGGGGGGCACGGGGAGGGCAGTACAACTCAGAGAAGACAGGTAGTGATTCTATAGCATCTCACTACGCTGATGGACAGTGACTGTAATGGGGTTGGTGGGGGGGACCTGATGAAGGGGTAGTTTAATAACCGTAATATTGCACATGTAATTGTAGATTAATGATAATAAAATAAATTATATTAAAAAAAAAAGAAATGGGCAGAGGATATGAATAGACACTTCTCCAAAGAAGAAATTCAGACGGCCAACAGGCACATGAAAAGATGCTCCACATCGCCAATCATCAGAGAAATGCAGATTAAAACCACAATGAGATATCATAGCACCTCACACCAGTAAGGATGGCCAAAATCCAAAACACAAACAACAACAAATGTTGGCGAGGATGTGGAGAAAAGGGAACCTCCTACACTGCTGGTGGGAATGCAAATTAGTTCAACCATTGTGCAAAGCAGTATGGAGGTTCCTCAAAAAACTCAATATAGAAATACCATTTGACCCAGGAATTGCACTCCTAGGAATTTACCCTAAGAATGCAGCAGCCCAGTTTGAAAAGGACAGATGCACCCCTATGTTTATTGCAGCACTATTCACAATAGCCAAGAAATGGAAGCAACCTGTGTCCATCAGTAGATGAATGGATAAACAAGATGTGGTACATATACACAATGGAATATTATTCAGCCATAAGAAGAAAACAAATCCTATCATTTTCAACAACATGGACGGAGCTAGAGCACATTATGCTTAGTGAAATAAGCCAAGTGGAAAAAGACAAGTATTAAATGATTTCACTGATATGTGGAGCATAAGAGCAAAGAAAAAAACTGAGAGAATAGAACAGCCACAGACTCACAGAACCCAAGAACGGACTAACAGTTACCAAAGGGAAAGGGACTAGGGAAAATGTGTGGGGAGGGAGGGTTAAGAGGGAAAAAGGGGCATTACAATTAGCAGACATAATGTTGAGGGGACACGGGGAGGGCTGTACAACTCAGAGAAGACACGTAGTGATTCTATAGCATCTCACTACGCTGATGGACAGTGAGTGTAATGGGGTAGGTGGGGGAGACCTGATGAAGTGGGGAGCCTAGTAACCATAATGTTGCACATGTAATTGTAGATTAATGATACCAAAATAAAAAAAATAAAAAAACAATCAAGGTGCCGGCAGGGCTGTCCCCTCTGGAGTCTGGTAGGGAGCATCCCTTCCAGGACCCTCTTTGGATTCGGGTACAGCTGGCAACCCTTAGTATCTCTTGGCTGATACACACATCCCTCCAGTCTCGGCTCCACCTTCTCCTCTGTGATTCCTGTCCTCTCCTCTCTGAGGACACTGGTCCCTGGATTTAGGGCATCCTCCTGGCACTGAGATTCTGGCCTTGAGCGTTGTGTCGACAATTGAGAAGGACACTTTTGGAACCCCACGATCCAGCTGCATTCAGATATGTCCTCCAACAATCCGGTGTTGCATCCCCCAGTCTTGCGACCAGGCTCTGAGCCCCAGACATGTCTGGCGGCCCTGACAGTGTCCAGCCTGCCAGCCGAGTGCCAGCACCCTCTTGCTCATCCCTGGATGAAGGAGCAGCTGAGTGAGTGTAAGGAGCCTGTGAAGTCTAAGGTTGCAGATCTGCCTGGACAGTTGGCGTGGGCACCTGGCTGGAGACGGCTGCGTTCCCTCTCCAGCACACCCAGTGTCCGAGGCCCATTCATGACAGCACCTGAAGGCCAGGTGCCCAGCTTGCCACACCCTGCAGCAGGGACAGGAGGGAGGGGACCCGGGAAGACTGTGGACCTGACCTTCACATGCACGTGGGGGGCTCCTGTTAACTCAACTCTGCTTTTAATTACAAGTCACCTGTTTTCCTCCTGTTTCAGTGACAGATGGAGGGGCTAGCACTTTAAGGCAAACCAATAAAGGGGAAAAGGCAAGCCAGATCGACAGTTCACAGAGGGGAATATGCAATGATGCACCCATCCATGAAGAGCTGCTCGACTCCACCAGTAACCAGAGGAATGCAAGTTAAATCCCAGGGATTCCGTCTACACCAAAACCTCTACCAGGATTTGGCTAAGGCCACGCACGGGCAAAATAGTGGTGGGGCAGGAGCCTAGAAGACCGAGGTGGGGGGGCAGATCCGGAATGTGTCAGTCTGGAAAAGATTTGCAGGGCCCTGAAGGTCTGCGGTCCAATGATCAGGCTCGCAAAGGCCCATGACAAACCCTCCCGGCATCCTCCCCAGCAGGACACGTGCTCGGGATGCACCCAGCACTGCAGTGAGGGCGTGGGGCAGCCCGCATCAGCAGGCAGAGGCTGGGTTAGTATAACGTTGTGGAATGTTTACGTTTTATAACATAGGTCGACCACATAGGAGTCTGACCTCATGGAGCCGGCGTGCACGCAGCAACGCAGAGACAGCTCAAAACAACAGTGAGTACACCCACTCCTTGAGGACAGCCGCTGTCAAGAAGGCAGGAAGGGACGAGTGTTGACTGGGATGTGCAGAACTTGGAAACTTACGCATGGTTGGTAGGAATGTAAAATGGTGCAGCCATGAAGGAGAACTGCATGGCGGTGCCTCAAAACTTAAACATAGAGCTACCACGTGATCCAGGGTATACACTCAAAAGCATTGAAAGCAGTCTCAAAAAGATATATGCACACCCATGCGTACACACCAGCATTGTTCATAGTAGCTAGAACATGGAAGCAGCCTACATGTCCACCACTAAGGAATGGATAAACAAAACATGGTCCGTCCACACCGCAGAATACTGTTCAGCCTTGAAAAAGAGAGAAAATCTGACATATGTTACAGCATGGATGAACCTCGAGGACACGATGCTGAGTAAAATAAGCCAGTAACAGAAGGACAAGCTTATTTGCAGGCCCTGGAGTCATCAGATTCAGAGACAAAATGTAGGATGGTGGGTGCCTGGGGCTGGGCGGAGCAGGAGGGGGGTTAATGGTTAGTGGGGACAGAACTTCAGTTTGGGAAGATGGAAAGTTCTGGAGGTGGCAGGGGGATGGCCGCACAACAGGGTGAATACGCTCAGTGTCCCTGATTGTACACTTTAAAATGGTTTAAATGGTAAATTGCATGTTCTATGTATTTTACCACAATTTTCAAAAAAAAACACCACCAACCACCAAAATAGCAGTAAGTGAAAAATTATGTGCATCCCATATGTGCCCTGGAAAAATAAGGAATCATCCCACCTGGTCAGGGAGTCAGCTTCCAGGGCAGGGGAGGGGCCCAGGCCAGGCGCCCCCTGTTCTGAGCAGCCAGGGCGGTCACCTGCTAGCAGAGCATGAATTTACTCCTGTGTCTCTGTTTTCATGTCTTATTTTTACAACTGCGTGGAGGGGGCCGTGAAGGCAGGGAGGAGGGTCTATGGATTTCCTACTGAACCCTGGATTTCCTACTGAGGCTCAAAAACCAAAAATGTGTGGCAGACACCTGTGGCTATGAGTGGTGTCTCCTTTTTTCTAGAAAGAGCACCTCATTTCTTCCTAGAAAATTGGGCCGTCCTCACCCTCCTTGCTGTGGTTCCTGTGGGCCTGACCTCGCCCTGGAAGCAGGAGGCACACAGCCCTGGCGTGGCCTAGGGGGCACCGGAGCCTCCTAACAGTGCTTGTTCAGACATGGGCAGGCACCCAAGCTGATCATGCTTAAGTGCCCGAGAGCGCCTCAGGTTCAGGGATCATGTCAGAGTACTGGCAAAGAGGGGCATTCTTTCCACGGGGGCCACCGAGGGGATGTATCAGCTAGCGCATGTTATGTTAGGCTGCGTAACTGTTATAGACTGCATAACTGTTCTAATTCCTATGATGAACCCCTAGCCCCCTATATGACTTGGAGATATTTGGAGATATGGCCTCTAAGGAGGTCATTAAAGCTAAATGAGGTTAAAAAGGTGGCTGCTTATCCAGTAGGACTGCTGGCCTTGGAGGAAGAGGAGGAGAGAGATCTCTGTCTGCACCACACGAGGATGCCATGAGTTGGTGGCCATCTGGCAGCCAAGAAGACAACCCTCACCATAAACCAAATCAGAAGGTACCTGGATCTTAGACTTTCTGGCCTCCAGAACTACAAGAATCAAGTTTCTTTGGTGTAAGCCATCCCGTCTGCAGTATTTTGCTATGGCAGCACCAGGCTGACTGAGAGAGGAACTAAAATAAAGACACCAGCATCTGGGAGTTTATGGCAGCACAGGTCCACTTCTCACTCTCGTCCATGTCCAGTGTGTATCAGCTGGAGCTCTGCACCACGTCTGCTTCATTTTAGGTGTGAGGCTGACGGAGCAGCCTCTGTCTGCTGGTCTTAGGACACAGGGGTCTCATGGCAATGAGAAGACGGTGATGGCAGGACCAAACAGTGGTCCCCTCTGCTCACATTTCCCCACCAGGGCCCATCACGGTCAGGCCTAATGCCGGTGGAGCGGGGGGACACTCCAGGGGGACGGGCCAGTGGGAGGGTGACAGACATGTTCACATGCATACAATCTGTCCTATGCGAACCCTCTCTGTTGGCAGCCAGCTGAACAGCACGAGAGGAGGCTGATATTGGAGCTCATCAGAGGGAAGCAAGAGACAGAAAGGCATAGCCCAACTCCCAATATATCTGGATTTTCCTGATTCGTGAATCAGTGAATTACTCTTTTTTCTTACTAAGCCAATTAAGGTGAGTTCCCTGCCCCCAGGAACCTAGGAATTAAAAGGGTGCTGTCTAATATAAAGGGCTCCATAGACCTTTCTCCCAAAGCAAAGGCACAGTGTTTTTCAATTTTTAAAAATTATATGGGTGGCTGAGTCCAGTTCAGCTCAGCCGGGGTCACAGGTGGAAGCCCAGAGAGGAGCCACGTGGCCTCACTTGGCCTGAGAAGGTGGCAGCAGGGATGCTCCCGGGCGCTCCTGGTAAGTGTGTCACAGCTGCAAGTCCGTGGCATTTGCGGGAGGGAAGAGGGTTTCTGGCACTTGCTGCTTCCCTTGGTGTAAATGCTCCCATGACAGGCAGTTTTAGGTACCATGGTGTATTGGGGCTCTCCAGAGAAATAGAGCCAATAGGATAGATACCCTGTCTGTACATATGATTAATTACTAGGAACTGGCTCACGTGGACGCTCCCCAGCCAGGCTGACACAGATCAGCCATCATGCAGGGTGACATCACTGATGGCAGAGCTGGGGAAAAATGGGCACAGTGGATGCTCTGCAGCCAGAGCCAGCCTCTGGGGCGCGCTGCAGCCCCGGCTGATCTGTGTCCTCACACCCGGAGCCTGTTCCTCTGTGCTTCCCAGGCTCTGCACGTTCTTGCACAGACCTCTGGGTCCAGTGGGACTTTCTCATGGACGCCGTCCCGCGTCTCTGAACAATCCAGCCCTGTTTTATTGTTTGTTGGGTAAACAAGCTGGATTATGAAGAAGCACCTCCTTCTTCCTGATTCTTGTGCCAGACAACCAACCCGACCAGCCAGGCCTGCTCCGAGCCAGGCAGCTGGCATCCCATCCGCTTTGACAGCACCTCTTTTCAAAAGGAGCCTGGGACACTGGCAAGTGGACCTCTGAGAAGGTCCCGCTCCACAATCGGCTGCCCCCTTTCTGCTCAATGAGATCAGGAAATCCCTTTAGAAAGTCAGTTTCACTCAACCCTTACTGAACATGTTTATTCAACACAGAGCAACTGAGGACTTTGCCATGCCCGGCCCTGGACCTGGCGGCAGGGACATGGCCTCTTCATCAGTCTAGGTGGGGAGAGGGACTCCAGCCAGGTAAGGCCAGCCCCACCATCAACTGAGTGATGGTAGGAAAGGGGGATGCGTGGTGCCCTGGCCTTGGACGTCATGCCACCTTGGAACAAGGAGCTCTGCCTGGAGGGGACAGTGTCCCAGAGGAGGCTTGAGGACCCACACCATTGGAATTGTCCAGTAGATATGGGAATGACAGACAGGACACTCCAGGGTGTCTGTGGGTCCCCCAGGGCACTGAGTGTCAGCCTGAAGGGGCCCGCTGACCTTTCTCCTTTGTCCCCCACCCTGGGGATTGGTGCTGCCGCAGCGAGGGCTCCGGGGCAGGCATGGGGCGCTGTTGGAAGTGAGAGGCCTCACGTTTCCCTAATGGACCCAAAATGGCTCTGGGTCCCAGAGGGCCTCAGTTCAGGGGACCCTGGAGCTTCCGAATCCCTTCCCGTAGGGTGCATCCTTTGGGAGGTGCTCAGATGCTGCTGTGTCCTGTAGGGAAAGCCCAACATCCCATGGACCTGCACGCTCCACCCAGCACCCCCGGAGAGCTGGGGGCTGCCTGAGGACCCCGCAGCTACCGCTGCGACTGTAACCCCGCCCCGCCCAGCCCCGGATTCCGCAAGGCCCCGGACTGTGTGCAGGACAAAGGAGGTGTGTCCGCGCTGGCCTCACTCCCTCCCCGTGCCTGCCTTCCCTGTGAACAAGGAGGCCATTGAGGGCTCCCGCTTCCGGAGCTGCTGGCCTGTTTATCTTCCTCAAGGTGCAATTGGGTGGAAGCTAGGGCCGCTCAGCAGGGGTAATGCCATGATGACTGTGGGGCAAAAATGCGCCCCCGAGTAATCCCCAAACAGCCTCACCAGGCAGGTAGTCCAGACTCCAAGGCAGCCCGGGAGTGGTGGGCTTCGCTTTAAGACTTCGAAGCCCCTTTAATTTTCCGGGAGTGTTTTTGTCGCTGAAGCCCGGCGAATGATAACCTTGACCCCAAATTTAAAATAAAATTATTGTGGGTGTTTCTAATGTAAATCATATCAGAGTCATCATTCATGTTGGGGTCAGACTGAGAGCCAGGCCTCAAGGTCGTCCTGGGGTCCTCACCACCTAATGGTGAAGTGACCGCCAGGTGTCCGCCTGACCCACCCCTGCAACACCCCCTGCTCGGTGGGCCTGGGACCTTTACCTAAAAATTCAAGCCATTTTCACTTGGTCTGCTGGTTTTCCAAGGACTCGAGCTCAGTCTTTTCCATGGATGATTTATCAGGCTTCCCGCCTGACAGCTGCAGCCAGTTCCTTCTGCCCAAGACATGGAACGGCTCCCATCCCAGGATCTCATTTCATGCTAAACAGCGCTCAGACTCAAATGTTATTATCCCCCATATTTTCAGAATGGAAACAGGCTCAGAGGCACAGTGAGATCCCCAACATCACACAGCTGGTAAGTGGCGGGGCTGGGATTTCATTATTTTATAACTGTATTGATGTAGAAATGCTGTTCAACACATTACCCATATTTAAATGTACGGTTTGGTAAGAGTTGACATATCTACACACCAAGGTTTCAGCCTCAGGACTCTTGGCCTTGAGGCTGGAGGATTCTTTGTTCCAGGAAGGTGGGTGGCTGTCCTGTGCATGACGGGACATTTACTGGCAGCCCTGGTGGCCTCTGCCCGCTAGCCCCCAGTCGCAGCCCCCAGGTGGGATGGCTGAAGTGTAGGCAGTGTCACATGAGGGGCAAACCCTCCCCCTCTGGCCCATGGTGTACATGCCTGGGACATCAGCACAGACCCATCCTTCATCCCCCGAGGTTCCCTCATGGCCCTGGGTGGGCCTCCTTCCCACCCACATGACCCCGACGCCAGGCAGCTGCCTGTTCCCTGTCACTGTAGATTTTGCGGGAATTTTCTGGACCTTTATATAAATGGAATCATACATTATGGACTTTTGAAAAATATCTGGCTTTCACTCAGCATCATCATTTTCGATTGACCCAGATCATCGGGGCTGCACCCACAGCTCGCTCCCCTGTACCCCTGAGTGGCCTCTGTGGCATGGATGCACCACGCTTTTCCTACCTGTTCACCTGCTGTCGGACGTCTGGGGTGGTCCCAGGGTTCAGCTGTTACAGAGCAAGCGTGCTTTCATTTCCCTTGGGTGGGCACCGGGCGGTGGGGTTCTGGGGCTTACTGCAGGGCTGTGCTTGGCTTTGTTAAGAAACTGCCATGCGGTTTTCCAAAGCAGCCACGGCTCTGACCCCAGTTTCCCCACCTTTGTTCTCTTTGTGCCCCACCCACTTGGCTTCCCAGATCAGGAAGGCAGACCCGAGTGGGTGGGATTCCTGGGTACGGGAAGACCAGCAGGATTATGGATCATCTAGGAAGTGCCAAGAGGAGACAGAAAGGCACAATGTAAGGGGGCCAAAGACTTCACCTCCTCCACGGGGCGGTGCTGGGGCCAACCAGGACTTAGCTGCCCCACTGGACACCCACACTTAATTCCCCCTGGATGGCAAAACTGCCTTCTTGGAGCCTGGGGCCTCCCCTCCCCAGGATGGGTCACAGTCCATGGACAAAATAGCCAATTTCAATGACTTAAGTCTTTCAAATCAGGAAAGATGCTCCCATATCTTCTTGGGAACCTACCTCTTGGGTGTCAATTTTCACATGGCTGTTGTACACATCAATTTAGTGTCAAATTCTATTGATCTTTTTCCCCTTGGCTACAGCCATGAATATTTGGATCATAGAAATGAGTACACAAAGAATTTCCAGAAAACCTCACATGACCATTAATTTGTTTTCCATTTGCATGGCTTCAGGTCTTAACTGCAAATTCCACTAAAATGGAGAATTTTCATCTACAGGATGGACCTAGAAGGGCTAGAGAACTGACCAGATCTTTATAAAATGTTTTCCTTTTTTATAATCCTTTAATAAAGATTTTAAAATTGATCTAATGAAACAATGGGTAATCCTGAATTCTTGCATTAAGTGAGATTTCTTTTTTCAAAGCTAAATATGATCTTTTTGAATACGTAAACAAAGAAGGGTACAAAGACTTTATTTTTCTTATTTCTAGAAATATGGGGATTAAAATTTAATCCATAATTTTAATGAGAAAAATATTAATTCTGTGTAATACATTAAGAATTAGTCCTGGATATAATATTATTTTAGGTCACTGTGTCTGCTTACTCAGAGACTGGTTAAACTTCAGTTTTTTGGCTTGTGGGTGAATCAAGGTCATTTGAAAATACGTTACTGGGAAATTTCTCTAAAATGACATCAAGAAACTATTATCTTTGATAAGTGAGGCCAGGGGTCAGAGTAGGAGAAAGACTTACTTTTTTTCCATTGATTATCCCTTTTATAATGTTTGGATTTTTTTTATCATCTGTGTAATAATTTTATAATTTAGAAAGAACGTATAAAGCATAATTTGTGAATATCACCCATAATTCTCAATATCAAGAGGCAAATATTGTTAAACTCTTGGTACATATTTTCACAAGTGCGTTCGTTATGTATTTATGCATGCATGCTTGTAAAGTTATAAATAAGTAATAAATAATAGTAAAAATGTTTTCAAAGTAGCTATATTTTGGACTACAACATATTGGAGGCATTGTTCTGCATTAACAAATACATCTTAATCCTAAAGTTGAACAGATGTTTGTGATCAGGCCTATTCAACATTCTAAATATCTCAGTCAGCTTATGTCACAGTAACAAACAGCCCCACAACATTAGTGGCTTTCCCATCCCGTGCTCCTCGCAGGGCTGCAGGTTGGCTGTGGCTCTGTCAGCTCCCGCTGGGCTCCCCTGGGCTGGGTGTAGGGCTGTGGGTTGGCTAAGCTTCAGGTCAGCTCTGCTCCATGTGTCTCTCACTCTGGGACTGAGGCCAGAGGAGCAGTGGTATCTGGGATTGGTTTTCTCCTGGAGGACATGAGGTGAGTGCGGGGGCAGCACCTATGCTATGCTCCCACGGCCAGCTCAGGATGGTGGGTCCCACCCAGAGTCCATTGAACAAAGCAAGCCACACCAACGGGGTGGGAAGTGCACCCCATCCATGTAAGGGTGGCAGGGTGGATGAGTAGAGCAGCTATTTGCTGAACAATAAATACTCTGGTACACATTATGGAAAGAAAGAAAAAAGAAGTTGGGTTTCTGTTGAGTAAGCCAGTAACAGGAGCATTAGTAACCAAGCTCCTGAACTGATATTTTGGTGTTGGACTGTAGTCCTTCAAATCTCACTCCATATTGTTTCTCAGACTTGCATGTGTGTGTTAGGGAGCAGAATGTTATTTATGCTCTTAATACTGACCATGTTAATAAGTAATACACACTTAATGAGCATTTAACTTAAAATGGCCACATTTAATTCTTACCACAACTGGATGGGAGTTATCATCATTATCCCCATTTGATAAACGAGAGAACTGAAGTTTAGAAGATAAATTTCTTGTTCAAATTCACATAACAGGCAGACTCAGATGTAGGTCCGTTTGACTTCAAGTTCATGTACACATAGACTTTCCTGCCACTCCTTTAGGAGTGAGTGTGTGTATGTGCATGCACATGTATGTGATTTTAACATTCCCTTTCTCATTGATATAGGAGGGGAGTCGATTGTGTGCCCCCAAGGAGAGGAAGTTACTGATATCAGATTAATCCACCCAATGGTGGGAGCCGTAAAGGAAGACTCAGTCGCTAGGAAAGTGGTGTTTGCATTTCGATATAACACATCTCCTCAGTGCTAGCCTGCTGAGGCTGGCCGATCCTATTTCTGGGTCTCCAACCCTTCCAGATCACAGAAGGAATGTCACATTTCCCTTTGGAGGTTAGATGTGGCCACGTGACATCCCCTGGCCAATGGGCATGGGGGAAAGCAGAATGTGGAGGCCTTTAAGAGCTGGGGAGGGTTCTCCTTTCTCTCTCTTCTTTACCCTGACAATTTTGGAGGCACATGGAGGATGGCTGTTCAGGAGAGTCACCCAAACCCACGGTGGTGAGTGAGAAACAGAGCATTCCTGCATTCAGCTAGCTGGCACTGGGGGATGTTTGTTATCACCTATAACCAGCTCCACTAGCTGATACAAATCCCTTCCAACTCCAGCACCACAGCTCCATCCCCTTTTGAAGGTTTACTCCCCAGCCAGCCCTTTTAAAGGAATATTTCCTCATTTATTATGTTACAAAAAAAAATACGTGCCTCACCTGGAATATTCTTCATTCTCTGATCTGTGACCAGCCTCATTCCATGTTGGCAGTCCAGGTATCCTCCTCCCTGGCTGTAGGATTGGTCCCCATTGTAGGAAACACAGTGGGACCCCTGATAACCTCCACACAGGGCTGAGAGCCGCCTGACAGCCCATCTGCCCAGCAGGTGGGCCCCTTTGGGCGGCTGGCCAGTTTCAGACTTGTGCTTGTGGCCATGCATTAGAGCTGTGCAGCCGTGCCTCGGCTTCACTAGGCTGCCACCAGATGCATCTGTCAAGTGCTGTGATCCAATTAGCTCCCTCGGGCAATTTCCATCAGTACTTCTCCCACAATTTGCCTGGCAGGCAGTTTTACAGCGGTTTTAGTAGTTATTAATCCCAAGACTCAGAGAGGTCATGGTAGCAATCAAGCAACCAAAGTTCTGAAAGGAAGTCTTCTGGAGCAAGTCAGAGTCCCACATAGGACGTGTCAGTCCTGACCTCACGCTGCCACCAGCGGGCACACCTCCCCCTCTCCTTTGTGGGCACGCAGCCAGATCTGGCTCAGACCAGGGCCCTGCCTCCGATCTCCCCTAAGGCTGGGCCTGCAGACCACAAAGCCAGACAAGAAGCCAACTCCATCTAGCTGCCTTAATTCTGTTAACTATGCTTACCGTTTAATCTGCTATTTTTAACCACACACGTGGCAACAAAAACATACCTGTGTGAGTCTGTGAAGCCATCCAAGTTCTCATTATAGGACCAAAAAAATTCAGGTATGGAAGTAACCTATATTTAGCTGTTATTAAAATAATCAATTACATATTCTGCAACTGTCTTTGCATCTTTATTCCACCTTAAGGCTCAATTCTCCCTTTCTCCTTGGTGCAGCAAAATATGGTCAGGCTCTTAGCCGTAATGCTCTTAATGCAAACTGTGCAGCTCTAGTGTTAAGAGGCACTCGGGGACTCCATGGAAAGAAGCTGGGAAGGAATCATTAAGTGAAAGACACTGGTTATCATTCTTTGTAATGTGCATTCGTAATTAGGTTATTACTGGGCCAATTAACCTTTAATGCCAGGGTCTAGAACATGAATGAAGACTTGTTTAGCAAGAGTGTTAATCATTGCTACTGAAGGAGGGTTGGAGGATCTCTGGGTGTCCCAGGGGTTGAGCTGAAACCCTTTTTTGCCCCAGGCACCCATTAGTAGGGTCTGGGAGGCCATCAGCCCCTCCTGCACACCCCTCCAGCCAACACGGGAATCCCCACAGAGCCTCCGGCCCAGCCATCCCATGTCACCTCTACCTGGACATGTCCTACGGCCAAAAGAGCGACAGTCCAGTTCTTCCTGCATGAGCCTGACGGGCTCCCAGGGGGGTGTGCCCAGGTGGCCACAGGCAGCCCCAAACCTCCACCAAGGCACCACGGCAACTTGCCGTGTGTCCAGCAAATAGGGAAATGAAATTAGCTGAACAGTGCCACGTTAATGGTGCCGGTCTCCGAACAGAGTTCACGTGTGTGGAGCACAGGTACCACTTGCTGGGGGTCAGAAGGACGCATACAGCATGGTCATTAAGCAGGCATTGAGAAAAACCACAGTTCCGAGAAGGTGAACGTGGCAGTTTCCTGAGCACATAGGACACGTGGTCAAAGCTGAAGCATTCCATTTGGCAAAGACACCAGCAAGAAGTGTAGGGAGACATTTTACTACCACAAAACAATTAAGTGATTTTAACTTAAAAATCAACTAATTTTACTATTGTAAAAAAATATATGTATCTTCAGAATTCTGAAACATGGTTTGAAATCCATCTGTAGTGTTTTGCTTGTACCACTCCGATGCCTTGAATTCGAAAGTGTGCCCTGAAGGCAGCGCAGCTGGAAGCTGTTGACCTTGTGTCACTGAGAGTTCTTTGCTCTGGGCCCAGACTGCCTCCCTGAAGTTCTGCAGGCAGTAGTTCTGCCAGCAGGAGCTGGACGAAGTCTAATGCAACTTCTGTATTTCCATATGGCATTTCTTCAGTGATCTGATGGCAGCCGCAGTGCCAACTCCAGCCTTCTATTTCTACATTAAATATCTCCGGTTCTCTCCACCAATCTTCATAATGTCAATGGCTAACATTCACGGAGCGTTTATTATGGGGCGGGCTCTGTGCTAAGCCACTTTCTATGCATGCTTCATTGACCCTCATGAAGCCCAGTGAAATGCTTACTATCATCATCCTATTTGACAAGCCAGGAATGTGGGGCTCCTTGTGCCTGAGTAAGCCCCCCCACACCACGCGGCTGGCACAGATGGAACCAGGCCTCACGTGCCAGGCCACACAGCAGGTGCCCGCTCGAAGATGACCGGCCTCCAGGCTGGCCCCCTCTTTGAGGTGGCTTCCATTCTCCATGTCCCAGACTTTAGAAATGCTTCCACTGGCCTGTCTTGTCAGACATACAACAGCACAATTTCATGTTTGCTTTGTTGAGGGGGTGTGGTGGGCTGGTTTTGAGGTCCCCAAGCTTGCAAGGGCCCAGTGAGCACCAGCTGACATCGTCCACACTACAGATCAGAAATGCGGGATCAAGGGAGCTTGGCTCAGCCGTCCTCGCTCCCTCCCCGACTTCCTCCCCAGCTCAGGCCTCCTGCCCCTTGGAGATGTGCCGGGAATAAAGGCGGACCGGAGGTGGGAGGGGGTTGCATACTGACAGGAAAGAGGTAGTTTACCCTACCAGAGGGTGCTTGTTTTTTATCTTTATCATCTGCCTGGGCAAAATTTGTTATCCTTTTACTATATTCTTATAATAATAAGATTGTAACAGTGTTACTAACAAAGTAACAAAAACATAATTAATCATAAATAATGATATATTTATAGTAATAATTACATGATCATTAATGAAAATTAAGAGTCTGTACAGCTTCCTATTTTCAATATTCTATATTATTTCCAGCACTCCCACCTTCCCCATGGAACATTGGGTCGATGCTGGACTGTGTGGTGGGACAACGACGGGGATACGTGGTGATGGGGGGGCATAGATGCTCTCATGCTCCCTCCACTGAGCAAGCTTCTGCTGCCACGGGAACCACTAATAGCCCATTCCCACCTTGGAGGTCAGTTTGTTGGAGAAATTTGGCAGATGAAGAAATGGGGTGTCAGAGAGTTGCAGAGTGGCGTGTCCCAGAGTGTGGCCCCAGTGAAGTGAACCAGCTGGTTCTTGGGGGAGCCCGGAGCCCCCGGGTAATACCACAGCGGCAGACAGACCGCTACAGGGGTCAGGGGCCAGGGGGCAGAGGTGAACATGGTTTACCCATTACGGCAGGTCTTTAGGGCTGGGTCTGCCTGGGTGGGGGGATAGACCCGCCCCTTGGCTGGGATTCTGGGGCTCCCCCTGACTCCTGCCTGTGCAGCCCTGAAGTGGCCCCCTGTCTTAGGCCCTGCTTAGAAATAAATGTGAAATTACCTCTAATAAAGGGATGGCTGCCATGCTCCATGTCTGTCCTGAGGGTGAGCTCCTGTCTGGAATTAGCCGAGAAGGCATTCGGTCCCTTGTCGGAGAAAAGCCAAATGATTCATCGTCTGACAGTTTCTTTGGATTTTTATATTACCTATTCCTCCAGAATTAATTTCCTTAACTCTGACCTACAGAAGGACTAATGAGAGGCCCATTTAAAAGTGGGAAACCTACCAATGGCAGTACACCAGGTTCATGGCTGTATCAATCATTCACTTATTTAAAATTTTTAAATTTTACGCTTTCAAAAAATACTTTCTTCAGAGTGGTGGACTTCTGAAAGTTGATTCTTACAAATCTACTCGGCAGGTTGGTATACATGAAAATCATAGCCCTGCATCTGTGCTGTCAGCAAGAGCCTCTCCCTCTGGGGCCCCACGCCATGACCCACCTACGTGCTTAGTGGCGTCTGTCTTCATTGCATGGCCTCTTTTCTGAGAGTGATGCTGAGATACCCCCACCAGGACAGGTCTGATTTGGCCTTGGGTCCTCCGTTGTGCCCAGGACACTGGGATCCCTCCTGTGCAGCTCAGCCATATGTTTTATCATAAATTAGTCCAGAGGCTAGGTGTTAGAGGTCACTGAAAGGATGTGACTGCCTGCT
Source organism: Smutsia gigantea (assembly GCA_032199065.1). NCBI lineage: Eukaryota > Metazoa > Chordata > Mammalia > Pholidota > Manidae > Smutsia > Smutsia gigantea. The sequence goes on from JAVSCE010011171.1 coordinate 116,472, forward strand.
GACCCTCAAGCTGGCACAGATGAGCAGAGACTCTTCCCCCCTCCCTGTCCCGGGCATGCCCTCTGCCCCTGCCCCCTGTTCCCACTGCAGAGCCATTTTTAAGGCCATGGCCTTGAGAGAGTGAGGTGGGGCTGAGACCACCTGGATAGCCTCAGGTCTGGTGACACACCTAGGATGGATGCCCTTTGCTTGTTAGGCCTGCTGCCTGCCCCTCGGGGAGTGGCCTGTGCCGTCCTGTTCCCTGGGCATTGACCACAGTGACAAGGGATGGGCACCCAGGCCAGGGGAAGAGGGTGCCCCTGGGACCTCCAGCCCAGCGCAGGGAGGGCAACAGTGGGACCACAGTAGGCAGGACTGGAAGAGTCTCGGAGGGAGGGGACGTGTGAGCCACTTTTGAGAGGGGATGAGGGCGAAGGCAGGGGCCTGTGGAGTGTGAATGGGGCACCAGGGCCCGAAGCCAGAGGTCAGCGGCACCAGCATGGGCAGGGGACCCCAGATGTGCCCGTGGGGACAGCCAGAGGTGGGGACGGGGCGGGGGTCCTGGCCACCTCCAGCTGCCTGCCGAGAACACCAAAGCTGCTACACACATTTGCACGGGTTTTAACGTGAACTTAAGTAGTTCATTTCTTTTGGGTAAGTAAATACCTGTATATTCCCTATGTGCTTAATTTCATGAGGAATCCCCAAACTGTTTCCCAAAGTGTCCTTTTACACTGCCACTGGCGACTTGCGCGATCCAGCCACTCCCCATCTCCGCCAGCACTCCTGTTTTTCGCTATCTTAGCAGGTGTGTACGTTTAATTTGCATTTCTCTAACGATGAACGATGTTGAGCATATTTTCATGGGCTTACTTGCCATCTGTGTATGGTCTTTGGAGAAGAGTCTCTCCAGACCTTCTATCTGTGTTTTTATCAGGTTGTTTATCTGATTATTGCTGAGTTTTGAGAATTCTTACTTTGAATATTCTGAACCCAAGTCCTTTGCCAGATACGTGATTTGCAAGAATTTCCTCCCAGCCCGTGCTTGTCCTTTCACGGCCTTTATCGTGTGTCTTTCAAAGAGCAAGTTTTAAACTTTGATGAAGTCCAAGTTTTCCAATTTCTTTTCTTTTATGGATTATGCTCCTGTTGTCATAAGAACTCTTTGCCTAACCCCAGACCAAAAATATTTTCTCTTATGTTATCTCTAAACGGTGTATAGTTTTTATCATTATATTGATCTATGACCTACAAAGAAGCAATTTTTTAATAAGGTGTAAGGTTCATTTTTTCCCATGTGGATGTTTACTTCAGCACCATTTGTTGGAAAGACTTCCCACTTTTGAATATTTTACAATAATTTTCCGTTTCTGTCATAAGTCCATTTTTTTTCAGTTATGGTTTTTGATGACTTCTATTGCTTTCTAAATAGATATTTACTTTGTAGTGATCCTTTTATATTTAGAGTATGTATGAATTTCTTAGTATGCAGGTTTAAATATGATCCATGGCTGCATACCTTTCATTTGGCTTGGCTTCATTTTTGGGGCTTTTGTCATATAAGGTCCTAAATCCCAAGTGGTCAGACTTCAACTTGTCCTTTAGAGTACTGGACATGTGCAATAAAGGCCCTCCAGCCTTCTCCACCTTGGGATCATAAGAAGAATCATATGTGGCTTTTCTCTAATGTTGTATTATTTTGCATTTAATGGTTAAATCTTCAATCCACCTGTAATTTATTTTGCAATGCGGAGTGGGTTAGAGATTTAGCTATATTGTTCAAAAATCACAAGGCCTTTTACTACACCTCTTATTGAATAGTCTTTCTCATTTTTGTACATTTTTAAAAGCAAATTTCTGATTGACTCAATTCTCTCCTCAGCCCCCTCCTTCATCCCCTTCTTGTCTAAAAGCATTACTGAGCAGGTGCCAGGTGCCAGGTTTGAGAGCTGCGGGTCAAGGTGAGCAAGGTAACATTTACACTTCAGTCATGGGAGGGGCAACATGAACCTCTGGGAGAATATAGCCCTGGGTGTTAGTGTCCATGTAAGCCATGAGGAGCGGCCAGTCAAAGAGGTGTGGTAGGATTGAAAAATATGGAGGAAAGAGAAAATTTTGACTTAAAAACTTGAAAGAAAGTCATTGCAGAATGACTGTGGTATTCAGACTGTGCAGGTTCAATATTACTTCTGTAGGGGTTGACCGCTCTAACAGCTCATTCCTGTGCCCATGACACACGTGGTAATTACCGAAGCTTTTTGGTATATTTAATTTTGGGCTCCTTCACCTGTCTTCTTTCTGAAGGTTCTCCTTGCTACCCAAAGTCCATTTTTACTGAACTCTAGCATATCTATAGAAAATGCATAAATCATACGTGCACAGCTCTGTGGGTTTTCCTAAATGAATGCATGCATCTAGCGGGACCCAGATCAAGAAACTGTCCCCAGCATCTGGAAGTTTCCCTCACGCTCCCTCCAAGTCCCAACTTCCAACGTCATAGATCACTTTTTCCTGTTTCAACCTTACATAAGTGGAATAATACAGTGTGTGCTTCCTTCACCTGACATAGTAATTATGAGATTAGTTTATGCTTTTGCATGTGGCAGTAGTTCATTTATTTTTATTGCTGATGGGTTTTCCATTGCACGAACGTGGCACGATTTATTCATCGCCATCTCGGCTGAGTGAGCATCCTTCCCCACGACTCTTGGCGCACAGATGCCCTTATTCCCCTTGGGAGGGCTCCTCAGAGTAGAGTGGCTCAGAATGGATATTGCCAAACAATTTTCCAAAGTGGTTGTGTCAATTTATGGTCCCCCCAGTGGTGCTGAGGGGTGTTTGGGTCCACATAATATTTAGCATTTGGAATGGGCTGTCTTTTTCCTTTTAGCAGATTGGGCATGATCACATTGTGGGTTTATTTCACATGTCTCTTGACTAATAAAACTGGGCACTTTTCATATGCTTACAGGCCATTTGAGAGCCTGTCCTGTGGGGTCTGTTCAAACCTTTTTGCTCATTCTCTCACTGGTTTGTGATGTAATGTAACGACCAAAAAAAGATCTACTTGCAGGTATCTTTAATATATATTTTTTGCATGTTTATTCCTCCAGATAAACTGTATGCCAACTTCAAAAAAAAATCCTATCCTGGTTTTGTTTGGAATTGCATGGAATTTAGTGATCTTTTGAGGGAGAATTGCATCTTTATGGTATTGAGAGTCCCTGTTTAAGAACAGAGTCATCAGTACTTGGGGCAATAAGCTGTGCTTACTGCTTGCAAGGTGTGCTTCTGAGTAAATTATATAGGTTCACTCTTGAAACCTCAGCAACAGAGCAACACAGCAACTGCAAGAATGGAAATTGAGAAAGGGAGAGGATAGGAAAGTTGTCTAAGTTCAGCCAGGTAAAAATCATAATGCATCCCCAAATGGTAAGTTTGTCTTCTTTTAAAAAATGCTTCCCTTTTTAATTTAATTTTCTTATTCAATTACATTGGCTAGAACTTCCAGAGAAATATTAAGTAATAGCAATGTTAGCAGGCTCCTGTATCTTGTTCCTGAATCGCATGGGAGTGATTTAGTGTTTCATATTGAGCATAATACTGGTTGGCTTTGGCTTGATATTTACAACTGAATATTATCGAAATATTCTCAAACAATTTCTTTTTTTTACTAAGAAGTTGTGCTTGGGCAAACCTATCTCCTAATAGATTTACTAATACTGAAACATTCTAGCGTATTGGAATGAACCTCACTTATGCATGGTGTGTTTTTCAAAGTCCTGCGGTATTCTGTTGATAATCTTAAAGGTTTTGTTTATGTGTTTGCTTGCCCAGGACACCCCGAGAATCTCTGAGCCAGTTACTGTGGGGTCTGCTGATGTGTCTCATTCCCAGTGGAGTGTCATGTTGCCAGAGTCCCGCACCAGCCAGCCTCCTCCCTCCTCAGCACGGCTTCACTCCAGCCTCGGTTTATGTCATCTCTAAGGCGGTCTTGGCCACCCCTGATTTGGGGCTTCATCTTCATCCACATCACACGGAATCAAAAGACAAAGTGGACACTACTTGGGTTCCCCCAGAGAGATTTGCCTGAAACAAGGGCTTGGACACAGTCTATTGTATTTGAGAGCTGACCCCAGGAAGGAGGAGTGAGGGAACCACAAGGGAGGAAACCCCAAAATAAAGGCGTCGTGCGAGATCCCTGCTCTAAGCAAGGGAGGCACCGACAGCGCTGGTTAGATGCCAGACTTCCCTCAGCAGGATTGTCACCCGCTGGGTGGGGCTGGGCATCTCCTCAATCTGCAGTCCCCAGGCTGCACTGCCCAGCAGGAGGAGCCCAAAGAGCTTGTCTGGGGCAGGCCCAGCCCCTCTGCTGGAGGGTCTCCTGCCCGCTGCTCATGAGCTCTAGTCAGCAGACTCGTGGGGGAGCAAACTCTCCCTCCACCCTCCCTGTCAGCAGCCCCGACTCTAGGTCAGACTTAAGTCCTAGGAGGCATTTCAAAACAAATCCATGGAAACTAAATCCATGGAAAATTAATGGAGACTAATAAAACTCCCAGTTAAGATACAGAGGGGCCACATGAGAGGTCCATCTGCAGAGGAGCTGAGGGATTTGTAAGGTCTGAGAATATTTAAGGGATTATGTGGGTGAGCTAGAAGTTGTCATGAAATTATGGAGAAATGAATTGTCCAATTTGATATGTGGTAAATGTGAGGGAAGTAGAGTTTGCTGTAGTGGAAAACATGTAGAAAAGAATTCCAAAAAGTGTGGGAGATCGGGCAGGGATGGGGGGATGGGCACATTTGCTGGCTTAAGCACCTAACTTTACCTGCCTGCACCTGGCTGCTCCTGTGCACACCTGCCTGTACCTGTGCATACCTGCGTGTACTCGGCTCTGACCTCTTGGCCCTGGGCAAGTTCCTTCCCTCCTTATGCCTCAGTGTCCCACCTGTAGGTTGAAGGGTTGGGTCAGGTCATCCCCACTTGGACAGTCTAAAAGCCTTTCTTTGAAGAAGTGCTGGCTTCCATGATCCCAACTTGGGAGCTCCTCCGGAGAGTCAGGCGTGGACTGCCGCTGAGTGCAGCAAGCATCTGGGTTAATCTAAGCCACACAATATGTATAATGTTTTTCCCAGGACAGAGAAGTTGGTTATGTTTCACATCTCTTAACAGTAGGATGTCCTAGTTTCTAATTCTCTGTAAGATACTCTTTCTGGGAAGTCCTGAAGTGCTCTGTGCTCAGGGATAACCATAACCATAGTGACTGATGGCTAAATGCTTCAGGGTTTACAGGACAAAAGGAAAGCTCATCCAATGTGAACTGTGACATCCTTCTGCAAGCTCATTCAAACATCATCAGGCATGCTGGGGGATCCCGGAAAAGGCAGCTTATGCAGACAAAACCAGGAGTTCTAAAACCAAGCCAAGCGGGTTACTTCCCTTTCCCTGAGCAGAAACTAACACAAGGTGCTCTGTGTCATGTACGGCTCTGGGCCCACCAGGAGCAGGACTGCTGAGAAGCCTGGCTTCAAGTGCACAGTGTTTGAAGGCCCAGGGCACTGACTTGGACAGGTGATGGGGGTTGGGGTGGGAAAGGTGCTCCCCCAAACTTGGGATACCTTCTCAGGGCCTTGAGTGAGGCCAGGCTCTGCTGCGTTGTGTTGGGGTCCTGAGCTTTTCACAAGAGGTTTTTAAAGACTTGAAGGATGTTGCTGCCTCATCAGTACAGCACTGAACTGGGTATCCCTAAATGGACACAAAAACACTGGAACGTAAGCAGGATACTGTCCTTAAAATGCCAAAGGGTGGTGCTCTCACAGAAAGCTGTTGCTGGGCAACAGCAGATCAGAGTGCCTGGAGGGGTGGCCCAGGGACATCCACTTGGGTGGACAGGCTGGTAGAGGCCTGGGTCCCCAGGCAACTATTTCTTTTTTCTTTAAATTGAAGTATGGTTGATATGCAGTATTTTATTATATTAGTTTCAGGTGTGCTACATAATGACTTGACAGTTTTATACATTCCGGAATGCTCACCATGATAAATGTAGCTGCCATCTGTCACCATACCAAGTTATTACAATATTGATTATATTCCCACGCTGTGAGGAAGTATTTCTTGAAGATAGCAGAATGGCTTCAGTGCTTGAGCCCTTGGTGGGGGGAGCGTTTGCGGGGTGGGAATCTGGTTGGAGGGGGTGGTAATCCTGGGGACTTGTCTTTGAGTTGGGTTATAGGAAAAACACACCACTTTAAATTAGATGATGAACTTTATTGGGGGTCATGGGGACTGATGTGAGCTCTGGGGAGGTAAGGCCCTCCCCACTCCCTGTAAGCCACATCTGGGATCTGCCTCTGGTAGATCAAAGAACATCACAATATTCTGACCACCCCTTCCCTCTGCAGGATCCTCTGCTCCTGAGTCAAAGAAGTCAGGCCTGCACAATCCTGCCAGGACTTCATTCTTCCTGTTTTAAGGATTATTATTTGATTGATTGCCTCCTTTATTCATTCAACAAATATTTTATTAAGTCTGCTGCTTAAGGACACAGAGGAGAGAAAGCAGTTTGCATCTGGCAGCTGGCCTCAGGGAGTTAGCGTATTTATTCCATGGGTGTCCTGAAATATTTAGGCCCCAAACACAACTTTTTTTTTAAACCTAAGTGCTTTCAAATACTTCTTTGAAATGTGGGACAATTATGCAAGGAGGAAAAAAAAAGTATCTAGAGCAAATATTTAACTTTGCCTTTGGTATGTTGGAAGTCACTGGCCCGTACAAATCTTTCAGGCATGTCCTGTAAGGTTGTCTATAATGTATAATATTTTTTCCACGGGGAGACACAGATTGGGGTTTTGCATAGTGGAAGGTTCCCAATGCTGGAAGCTGTTGTCCTACATAGCAGCCCGGATGCTGGCTTGATCCTCTATTCCTGGGACTGGGGGTTGTGGGCAGGAAATGCTCTTCCCTCCAGAATACTGGAACACTCCGGATAGAGAAACCTCCAGAGCCCACTTGCAGACACACAGCTCATACAGAGTAGTTACCTGTGAATTATCAGGATCTTGCGAAAAGTTATTAACTGATTGTTCATGCATAAGGGTGGGAGGGGTAAATCGACCGCGTCGCAGCTCCCGTGGGAGCCCAGGGCCAGGGGATCCTGGCATCCCCCTTGGGTTCTGGCGAACCTAGCGATCCCGGAGCCCTAGATAATAGGATTCCCGTGCATGCCGGAGGGTGCCTTTTCGCCTCTTGGCTTCATCTGGGCGGTTGGCTTTTACTCCCCCACCCCCGAATCTCAACTTGGCTGGACACTGCTCTGAGCGTCCTAGGATGGAAGGAGGCCTGGGAAGCAGATGGCGGCGGGTCTCCAGGCACAAAGTTTTCCTGCGCTCTGCAAACGCTCTGATGTGCAGTCAGCCTCTGTATTTCCTAATTCTATTAACATAAAATACTCTGGGCCTGCAGCCGGGTGTGTTCGGGATAATCGCGCAGAGTGAACCGGACTTCAGAAAATTAAGGGACTTTCTGGTCCGCTGGCTGCTGGGGAAAAGGGGGCGGTGGGCCACGTCGCCGGGGCGGGGCGGGGCGGCGGCTGGAGGCGGCCCTGGGCGCCCGCCGTCTCCCGGTGTTGCTACAACAGAGCGAGCGGCCGCCGCGCGGGAGCGGGCCGGGGCAGGTGCGGGTCTGCGGGCGGCGCGCGGAGGGCGGGTCGGGTCGCGCACGCGGGGCCGAGCGGCACGAGGCCCCTCCCCCACGCTCGCCAGCTCCAGCCGCCCGCGCCCGGCGGAGAAGGGGGACCCGGCGGCCCGGCGCGAAGCCCCCATCCCGCCTGAGGCGCGGGGCGGGGCTGCGGCGTTCCCTCCCCATCGGCACCTGAGCGGCGGCGCCGGCGGCTCCCGCGCTCTGGCGGGGCTGGGTGCGGCGCCTCTCGGGTCCCCGCGGCGGAGCCAGGTGCGCGCGGACGCCGGCCGTCCCTGGGGGCGCTCCGGCGCGCCCTGACTCGCTGAGCAGCCACCGGAGCAGGTAAGGCGGGGACGCGGGGCCCTGCGGGCGCCGGACGGGGGTGGCTGGGCACCCCGCGCGGCCCGGGAAGGACAGTAGGTGGTCCCCGGGTGCCTGACCCTGCTCACCAGCTGCATTTTGGGTGCGTCTGCGTTCCAGGAGCCCCGACCGTGTAAGCGCCGTCCAGAACCCATAAGTGCCTGGGTGCGGGGGTTGGGACAGGGTTCCGCCCGTCCGGGTGGGGGTCGCTTCAATGTGGAGACCCCTACCTCGGGATTCTGGAGTAGGGGCTGGTTTAAAACGGTTTGGGAGCGGCGTGGGCGCAGAGCGCAGGAGCACCCCATGTGTCCCCTTCGTCCATGAAGCTCCTCACCCTCAGCGCGCGGAGCGCCTCCCCTGGGGCATCGCAGGTGGACCTGCCTCCATTCCCCGCCTGGGTCTCTTTTCTCTAGGTTGGGGGCCTCCACCCTGGGGACTTGGGCCCACATGCCCGGCGGAGGAATCGGCATCGGGCCGCCAGGGGGCGCGCGGGAGACGGGACCCAAGCCGAGGTTGCAGGGTCCCTGGAGACCCTGCTGTGGTCACCCGTCCGCGCACCAGTGCCCAAAGACCCCATTCAGAGGCGCGCGGCTGGAGCAGCGGGCTCGGGAGGCCGGGGCCGGCGCTGTCGGTGCACGCCCGGGGGCTCGCGGGTTGGGCCCCCCGGCCCCGGGGTCGCGCAGAACACCCTCCAGGTGCCGGGCCTCTGCCCGCGGCGCGCGGCGGCCTGGGTTGGGGGGCCCGGTTGGTGCAGGTAAGCGGCCCCCGCACCCCGCCGCCGCTGCCCGTGAATTATGCAGGAGGCTGGCACTGGCGCGCTCGAGTTGCTCAAGTTTCCCTGGCAACTTTCGCCCGGGCATCGCTCCTCCCGGCGGCCGGGCAGCTCCGCCCGCGCAGCCGGTGGCCCGGGCGCCTCCGCAGGGCGGTCAGGACTGGAGCACCTGGAGGCGCCAACCGCGCACTCGCCCCTTGAGCTGGGTCCACCGGATTGCGCAGGCAGTTGCGACCTCCGCCCAGCGGTGGAGGGTGTGGGGCCCGTGGTGGACCTCCGTGGGAGCTCGGAGGGTGTGGCTCCGTGGGAGAGCCTCGCCGCCCAGGTTCGGAGTGTGCGGGGGCCGGGGTAGACCTCGCGGCCCAGGAGGTTGGAGGGTGCGGGCCCGCGGTGTGCCGCCCTCCCCGCGGGCCTACACTGCTTGCAGGCGAGGTGGTGTTTCCGTAGGGCTGGGGGCGCCAGAGGGAGCGAGGCGAGTGCTCTTGACCGTGGGCTTTCGCGGCGCAGCTTCTTAAAGCGACCGTGGGCGGCTGGTCTCAGAAGGCGCCCGGGCAGTTTAGGTGCGAGTTCAAGCCGCGGTTCTGGGGGGCCTCGGGGCCGGCAGCGGTGGGAGTTCTCAGAGGCCGTCCGAAAATAAAGTGGTTTCCACGTGGAAATCCAAGGTAGTAAATTAGATAGTTAAGTGACCTCTTTTTGTTTGAAACTCAAGTTGGAATTAATGAGGTCAATCCGCTAATTAAATTAAGCTCCAGGAAGCGGGGAGGTAATTTGGGAAGTCTTCCGTCGGGGATGGCTCTGTGGCCTGTACTTGGGGCTTGGCTGGCCCGGCTGCGGGGAGAGTCCACGGTGCCCCGCCCCCTAAATCACCAGTGGTGACGACCTGTGCCTTGCTGGGCACCTGGGCTGGGCACCCTGGTGGTTTCTGGATGTCCAGAACAGACCCTGGAGGCAGCCGCTTTGGGGGACCCCGAGTTTTCAAACCACTCCCAGGTGCTAACAAGGCTGCGTTTGGCTGTGCCCACAGATGGGGCTCAGCACAAGGTACGGGGAAGTCGATGTGGCCGCACTAAGGGTTCTCTGTGGATTTTTGCCTAGGAAGTCACCATGGCCTCAAGAGGCTTAAGGGAGATCCTTGTTGAAATAGGAATTGGGCTGTTGAATAGTGGCTAGTGTAAAACTGTACGGGGAACAATGTTCTAAAGGAGGGGTCCCAGTGTTATGCTGAGGACTAATGTTTTCTCAAGAGGACGAATGGGTGGAAGGGGGGGTCTTGTGCCCCCTTTGGAGGAAGGTCCCATCATTCAGGCACCGAAAGGATCCCTTTCTGACTGAGGTGATGCCGCCTGTAGTGGTGGTCCCAGGGGGCACTGTCCACAGCATGTTGCAGCTCCCATCTCGGGCTGCGGGGGTATTTCTGCGGGATGTTTCCCTTTTGCTTTAGAAAGCCCATTCATCCTCGGGGAGTCTCCCACAGGCTTTGAGGGCTCAGTGAGTGCATGGGGTTGTGTGTAAGGCCCCCAGCTGACATGGAAGGGGCACCATTCCATGTGACTTGGTCCAGGCCCCCCTCTTCGGACCCCCTGTCTCTAAGCCCGGACCATTGAGGGTCGGAGGTCAGATGCTAGGAATGCTGCCAGGCGGAACGTCTCGTTCTGAGACAGCACTGCATTGTATTTTTCACCAGTGGTGGGGAAAAGATGGGAGAACTTGAAATGGAAAAACATGCCAGTAAGTTGACCAATGTACAGGAAAACACTAGTAAACAGAGTTTTTTTAATAGAAAAATAATTCTTGATATCACTTGCTTTATAGATATAAATACATAGTAGAGCAGTAGCTTTCTGATGTCATCTTGGCTGAGAAAGTGGGTCAGCAGGACTCAGTTTGGGAGTTGCCAGGGAGGCCAAGGTGGGTACCTAACCTATGGAAATCTGGAGGTGAGGCTCCAGGTTGGATTCCAACCCCTGACTGCTGAACTTGCATTTCCCTGGAATTCCAGCTTCCTGGAGCTTTGTAAACTCAAGGCCCAGCCTCCCCCAAGGCTGTCTGATCTCGAGCCTGAGAACTCCCCCTCCCCCTGGCACCCCCACTGGGGAAGCACAGAGGGTGGAGGGTGGGGGGTCGTGCCTTTCCAGCCTCTTCAGGACCTGCAGTTGTCCTGAGCCTGAGGGAGGGAATGTTTAGGATCTTTCGCCATCATAGTGATCTTTGGAAAATGTATGGAATCCTCTGCTTTGACAGAGGGGTGCTGGTTGAGAGGTGGGGAGGAAAGCCTCCCAAACAAAGGCCAGTCTTTTTTCATCTTTGGAGCTCCCAGCCCTTCACCTGGGCACTGGTTGAAAGATTGTGGCCTGATTGGGTGACAGGCTCAGACCTGGAGCCGGGGCCAGGTGACCCCATGACCTGGCCAGGGCATCTGGCCTGCCCACCGGAACGAGGGGCCTGCCTTCTCTGCAGGTCGGAGGTGATGTAGGGGAATCTGATTTTCTCTTCATTTGCATAAAATGGGTTGAACAAATAGTCACTGGCAGGCCAGAGGGCTTCCAGGCTAGTGGGGAGAAGAGAAGGGACAGTGGGATGGGTCATGGTAGAGGTGACTCTTGGGGCTTCAGGGCACAGAGAGCTTCCCCAGCCCAGTCTGGGGGATAAGAGGTGGGCCATGTAAGAACTTGTGGAAGAGGTCTGGGCTGTCTGGTGGTTTCTTTGCTTGCATTGCCCTGGGACCTGGGCAGAAATGGTCTATTTGTCCTTCCCAGGGTGGGGTCGTCCTGACAGCTAGCAGCTGCCACAGTGACAGCCAGTATTCTTTGTTGCTGAGTGCCTTCAGCCGGGCATCCTTTGCCCTCTTTCTATGGATGAGCTCATTCAGGTCTCCCAAAACTCCACACGGTGAGTGATGTAGCTGATGATTGATTGCTCTCCTGGTGCAGATCAGGCCATCTGCCATAGGCCTGGCAGTGAGGGCCAGGGAGCCTGGCAGCCTCACGGAGAGCCAGCCTTAACTGCGCCCATCCCCATGGCTAGCACGCCCACCACCCAGGGAGAAAATTCACCCTGTAGAAAATTTCTTCCCGTTACTGCAAAAAGGAGCTACAGTCAACACACCGATGTTTCTCATCAGCCTCTTGATGTGATAGGTCTTTGTTTCTTTGAAAGTGGATTCAATAAATGTTTTGAATTGGCTAAAAAATGTTAATGTTATCTGTTCCAGGGGTAGTATTGAGGTCGGCCTTTGGGGACCAGGAATCTGGCAAGTTCCCTGCATCATTTCTGTATGCAAAATTCAGCTCCCCAGCCACCCTGGAACAATCCCCCACTGAACGCCTTTCTTCTCTCCCCAGGTTCTGACCACCGTTTACTAGACTTACTGTGCGTTTTGAAGCCAACATCTAAAATTGTCCTTCATAGGCTTGAATATTGGCAGAAGAGATATAGTCTCTCATCTGAGAGGTCCTGTTGAAATTTTAAAGTACTTGCTCCCCAACCCGACCTGGGCCCTCCCAGTAAGGCCACGGTGACTGGACACCCACCTTTCCTTGACACATGCTGAAGGAGCTCTCCAGAATGTTCCTTGTCCTCTTTGGTTCTTGAATTTGTGCTGCCTCTTCTTACAGAGAACTTTATGCTAAGATAATAGACATCCATGCTTGTAAGTCTTTTATTAATCTATCTAGCATATATCTCTGCAAGGAAAATATACAACATGACTTCTAAAAACATTTCCTGCGATCTCAAGTCGATTAAGTATTAAAAAAACCACTTCGGGATTGAGAAAGCGGTCTGCTCAAACCCTAACTACAGTTCTGATTGTTAGAAATGGAGAAAGGTGAGTGTTAGGGAAATGCATCCTAGCTGCAGGCAGCGGGTGTTTGGCTTTGTTTGGGGTGAGGAGTCCTGTCCTGGGGCCACCCCCCGCCCCCACTCACCTTGAGGCCAAGAGGGGACAGGAAGGCCTTTCTTATGTAAAATGGGAGGGGCTGCCAGGAAGGCAGCCTGAGGCCTTAGTGCCTGAGCAGACTCGGGAGCAAGGGGCTCCCCTTAGGCTGCACCCCCGGAAAGGGTCCACATCCCAGTTTGAAGCGTCCTGTTGGGGAGAAGAGAAAAATGGGTAAGATTCTGCCCCGCCTTCAAGGTCCTCCTGGGGGGTCCTGACCTGGGGACAGTGTGGACACCTAGGCGACAGTAGAGACAGATGATGCCATCTGCGTGCACCCCACGGGTCGGGCCCTGCAGACTGGGGTGCCCACCCAAGACTGTCCTCCCTCGGGGTTCTGGCCAGGGAGTCCCACTTCCTCCCTGGGCTGTGCAGGAGGAATCAGAACGGGCCCTGTCTGGGCTGGGAGCCTGCACAGTTGGGCTGGCCAGGTGCTTTCCAGGGACTTTGAGAGCCCCTGGGGAGGCCTGACCTTGATGAAAGAAAGGAAGCAGCAGCCAGGTGGTTGGGTCCCAGGAGGCCCCGGGGCCCAGGGAGAGGGTTGCACATGCTGAGCAGAGCTGAAGGCCGGTCAGGGAGGAGGGCATGGGGTCCCTGCCCAGGGGGAAGGGCGGCGTGGTGGTGGGGCACTTTGGCCCTGTCGTTGGGTCGGGGGGCTGAGTTTGTTCTTTTGGTTTTTGTACCTGCTGCGACCAAGAATTGAAGGGTAGAGATGCAGTAGTGAGGCGGAGCAAAAGTTTTATTTGAATACACTCTGAGGGAGGAACGGGAGAGTCAAGATAGACAGAGGCAGGTTTACTTGAATAAAGCAGAGGAAGGGGAAGCTCTTTGACGGGAACTTGCAAGCCCAAATCCGAGCTCTCAGCTGCCCCTCCCTACTTATCTGAAGTAGGACAGAGAGAAAGGCTTTAACAACCACACGCCCCAAGAAAGGGGACGTCGGGCAGCCTGGGAGAGGAGGCGCGCTTAAGGGGTTAGGATTCTGTCTTTTAAGGCTTTCAGGAATGGGGCAAAGGGCAGGGATGGGGGTTTTTGGGCGTAGGCTTGACTTGTGGTCTCATGATGTCTCTCTTTCTGGTGAGAGACATTATGTCACCATCCACAGCCCGTCCTCTAGATAATTCTGTAGGATAAACTTCCTGTTCTTCTCCAAGACAGTGGTTTCCCTCAAGCACTGGGAACATAGCAATTAAAACTGCTCGCTCTGCCTTAAGATAAGGTGGGTTATTGTCTGATGACCAGAGAGTATGTTTATAGGACTCTTACCTCCTAACTCCCTGGTTTTTCAAATGGAATCTTGGCCTCAAGATGGAGTCCCTCCTGTTCTGACCATACTGTTTCTGTCTCAGCAGTTTTCATCATAGGCAGGAAAAGTTCATCATGGTGCGTGTCCCATGTCTCTGACCCATCTCACCTGCATTAGGTAGAGCAAGTCTCAAGGTCAGCCCAGATTCAGAGCCTGTGGAATGAACTCATATTGCAAAAGGTGTTAACTCTGAGCCCTTTCTGGCTCTTTGGCTTTATCTGATTAACTCCGAGTTCTTTCTTGGTTGGGTCCCAGCCTCTTTTCAGCCCGCTGCTGATATCTGTCTTTCTGCCTAACAATCATTCCTCCCGCCAAGGCTCTGGGCACAGCCACTCCTGTCTGGGGTTTTCTGCCCTCCCCTGTGGATTGTTCTCTTTCCTGGTTTTGATGAAGTGTTCTGTGCTGGGGGCCTGGCAAACTGCAGGCACCTGTCCCACGCAGTGTGGGCCCCAGGCTGACACTGCCCTTCATCAGGCAGACAGGTCCCCAGGAAAGGACCTGGTCTTGCTACTTTGTATCTCAGGGTCCTAAAGGGGCACCAGGAGTGCGGTGTGGCCTTGGTCGGCCCTTGGGGATGTTTGTTGACTAGAACATATTGGCCAGGCCAGTGGTGAAATAGCAAACTTTTCCCTCCGAATGTGTATTCAACTCCAGGAAGTCCCAAAACCAGTCAGGTCACTCTGAGGTTTTCAGACTTGGGCCTGGCCCTGTGGCTGCATTCAGCCTTGGCAGTTCTGCCACAGACCTTCGGGATGTCATGTCCCTGGGCAGGTGACACGGGAACATCGGTCTGCCATGATTGCACCCTCGCTGTTTACTGAAGCTGGGCTCGTGGCGACTGGGTGGGGACAGCAAACGGCTGTGGTTAGTGATTTTGTCCAGCATGGAGTTCAAAGAGAGCTGGGAATGGCATTCCTGAAGACAGTTCCGGCAAGGCCTGGTGCATGCTGTTAATAATTCCCCAAACACCAGGGCTGGTGAATGCCACATTCTTGCTTTCCTAGAGCGACTGCATGGTCCAAAAGCAGGTGGAATTAGGAGACACAGCCAGTGGCTGGAGGGATGGAAACATGTTCTGTCTGTCCTGTGGCTGCCTAGTTTTTTGTGTTTCGATTGTTTGGACTCCCTTCTGGGGATGTCCCAGGCCAGAGTGACCGGCGGGGTGAGTGACCAGTGGGGGTTTCTGTCCTGAGTCTGGCAGGATTCCTCCTGGAATGACACTCGTCTGTGTCTTTTGATCTGCCTTATTTGGACTGTTGGGGTTGGACACCCTCTCAAACCAGGTTAAGGGGGTGTGCCTCGGGGACATGGTGGGGGTAGCTCATATCATCACCCCCATTTTCCAGGTGAGCAAACTGATGCAGAGGGAATGTACCTACCTGCTGGTGGTCACGTGGTCAAGCCAGGCCCCTATCCCAGGCAGCCACCCACTCCACTGTGCAGAATTCCACCAGTCCCCCCTCCAGTCAGCTCCCTGGCGATGTACACGTTTATTCTAACAATCACCTTCAGAAGGAGTGGGCCAGGGCAGCACCAGGCTCTCAGACTCTCCGTCTAAGGACTCCTTTACCATCCTCAAAGAGTTTTTAAGGCTCCCAGAGAGGTTTTGTGTATATGCATCTTATTTATTAATATTTATCCTGTTAGAAATTAATTTAAAAATAGTTATTAATGTATTTTAAAATGACAATAATAAACCCGTTGCATGGCTATGTAAATAACATGTTTTTATGGAAAACAGCTCTTTTCCAGAGTAAGAAAAGCCTTAGAAGTGTGGTTTTGAGACACATTGTTGCAAAGTCTCTTTACTGTGAGGTTTAGGGGAAGATAGCTGGAGTCTTGGATCTGCTCTGCATTCAGCCTGTTGGAATATCACGTGTTTTGCAGCTTCTGGAAAACTCCATCGTACGCTTGGGAGACGGGAAGAGTGAACAAACAGCTGATATCTTAGTATTATTATGGAAACGGCTTGACTTCACAGACCCCCTGAATGGACAGGGGGCTCCCCCAGGGTTTCTTGGACATTGGGAACTGCCGGAGGAAGCATGGGACCAGTGACATGGGCAGGGTGTGGGTTTGAAGATGGCTTTGCCCTGTAGTCGGGTGGATGGTTCCAACAACATGTGTCCCTTTTCTTGTCATTCCAGATGCATCTGTGACATTTAGCTGGGGGCTCCAGAGGGTCATCAGGTGGCAGAGGCCGGGGGTGTGGGCTGTGGGCTCAGGGACGGCAGGCAGCTGGTTCCATCCACAGCTGGGGTTTGAAGGGATGAGGTCAATTAACTATTAAAGATGTAACTTGTGTATCCGATGTCACCAAAAGCTAAATTGTGCAGTGATGACAGTTGGGGAACCACGCAGCTCCTTTGACAGCTTTGGAAAGACAAGAAGGTTGTTTTCAGTGCGATGCCTACATGTGGAAGGAAACTGCAGAAGCACGTGGCATCACTGGGGACAGCCACCTGGAAGGAGGCAAAGTGCCCCACGGAGGAGAGAGCGTGCATGGCTCTGGAAGCAACGATGGAGTGGGTGTCCTTGCAGAGATGGCTGTGGGTGCAAAGGGGGGCTGCAGACAGACGGCCCCTCTGAGCCTCGGCCTCCCAGGTCCTGGGCAGGGAGCACACAGCTGCCATCACTCAGCCGTTGGCCATCTGGGCCGTGCTGGTTTGGGTCTGTCTGCCTGGGCATTTTGCCAGGTCAAGCTGAACGGGGGTGAAAATTGTCCCTGGGAGATAGAGGAGAGGAGTGTGGGGAAAGAGCCCAGGATATCCTAGACTGGTCCCTGTCCCCAGCTGTGCCTGTTACCCACTGTGGTGAGAATGTCCGCCAGCACTGGCCTGGCCCCTCCCTGCCCTGCACTCCCTCTGGGCTCTTTGGTAGAGGAAGCCGCCTGGGCGTTGGGAATCAGAAGGAGAAATTGGTCATCCAGCCATCCAGGTGCTCAGGGGAGACCCAGGTACCGGGCGCTGAGCTGCCCTGGGCGTTGGTTGATAAGGGCCGTTCGCCCCGGCTTGGAGGAAGGGCCTGATGTGTGGCTCAAGTGACTGAGCTCTGTCATTTCTTCTGGGTGTGGTGGGGGCAGCAAAGGCAGCCTTTCAGAATGAGACTGAATGCTTTGCAGACAGGGACTCTGCTGTTACGTGCCCCATGCTGTCCCCCAAGCCTGGATAGATGTTTGTTGAATGAGTGAGTCATAGAAGTAGGCCTTGATCACCAAGTGCATAACTGAGCACTACCTCTGTATTTTGTCCTTGAACCACCGCCAGCCCCTGTTGGCAGTAGGCAGTCTGAGCTCCCTGCCCGTGCTAATGACATTGGAGGAGCGGAACGGCGATCAGGCTCGTGGTTCTTGGTGTGTTGGTTCAGGTGTGGTTTGAGATCAGCCTTCGGGTTTGGGTTTGTTCCAGATTAGCTTTGTGGCTGAACAGTCCTTGGCCCTCATGACTTCTTTCCAAACTTGAGTAACTTCTCGTCTCCACTCTAAATAACAGGCGCACTTTTCAACCAAGCTCATAATGGCGTCAGAGGACATCTCGAACATTCAGGAAGAGCTGAGCTCACCCCTGGCCCTGGGGTGTCTTCTGTTCACTTCCTCCCCAGCTGGGAGGGGAGGTCGGGTGGAGGCTGAGAAGAGACTCAGTCCAGTTGATTACTTGTTTTTCGGGGTGTTGATTTCTTGAGTAACATGAATGTGCAAGGTCCCCAAATGGAGGTACAAGGTTGATGTACCCTCAGTCCCCCTACTTGCCCCTGGGAGAATCAGGGGCCTGCAGGCCCCTGCTAGAGGCCGAGGCCTTCTCCGAGAGAGGGGATGTGTTCTTACATTCCAGCAGTCCTGTTCCCTGTGGCCCCCGTGGGAGGGGGACACGGGGACAGAGGGGACCAGACACCAGACAGTTTTCCCTCCTTGGTTCTCTGTCATGCACTCAGACCCGAATGTCACATGTGTTGGTTTGGCATGTGTCACCTGCCCCCCTCCATTGGAAGAAGGTCAGGAGGGCAGGCCCCCTGTCCATCCATCCTGTTCATCAGTGCATGGCATGCTCCATGGACACATACCACCCTGCTGGCACTGCCCTTGACTTGCTAAAAAACATAAACCAGTCTGGTGGAGATACGATTTATATGCTATACAGCCACCTACTCATGGTATGCAGTTCAGTGGAGTTTGTGTACTTGGAGTTGTACAGCCATCATCCCCACAGTCACCTTTACAGCATTTTCATCACCCCAGCGAGAAGCCTCCCATCCTCATCCCTGGCCCCGGCCACCACTCATCTACTTTCTGCCTCAATGGATTGGCCCGTTCGGGACATTTCAGATATGGAGTCATACACTTAACGGCCTTTTGTAACTGCTTTGTTCACTGAGAATACTGTCTTCAGGTTCATCCATGTTCTGGCACACGTCAGTGCTCCATTTTTATGGTTGAATAAATACTCTGTGTATGGAAACATCCCATTTTATTCAGCCATACATCAGTTGGTGGATATATCAGTTTCCACATATTGGCTGTTAGGAATCAGGCTGCTGTGAATAGTCAAGTTCAAGTTTTTATGTGGACATATGTACGGGTTCAATTTTGGTGGGTAATTTGCCTGGAGCGGAATTGCTGGGTCATGTGGTAACCTTTTGAGGCGCTACCACACTGTCTTCCAAAGTGGCTGACCACCGTACATCCCAACCAGCAGTGTTCAAGGGGCTGATTTCTACACCTCCTCACCACCTCCTGTTATTATCCGTCTTTTTGGCTGTGGTCGTCCTGGTGGGTGTGAAGTGGCATCTTATTTTTTATAATCTACCTGCTCTCATGGCTAATGATGTGAGTATTTTTTCATGTGCTTGTTGGCCGTTTTTATGTCTTGCTTGGACAAATGTCTGTTCAGATCCTTTGCTCATTTTTAAATTGGGGTTTTGTCCTTTTATTATTAGGTTGTAAGAATTCTTCGGATAGAAATCCCTTATCAGATACATTTGATGATAATCTCACCCATTCTGTGGGTTGTCTTTTTCACTTTGTGATAGTGTCCATTAAAGTATGAAAAGTTTACATTTTGATGAAGACTTTCTTTTGTTGCTTGTGCTTTTGGTGTCACATCTAAGAAGGGTCTGTCTATGCTGAGGTCATGGCAGTTTATGCCTGTGTTTTCTTCTGAGAGTTTTAATACTATCAGCTCTTAGGTTTAAGTCTCTGATCCATTTTGAGTAATTTTTGTGTTTGGTGTGAGGAAGGGATCCAACTTCTTTTGCCGGTAGATGTCCAGTTGTTCCAGCATCATTGGTTGAAAAGATGATACTTTCCAATTGAATTGTGGTGCTCTTGTTGGAAATCAGTTGACTGTAGAGACATGGATTATTTCTGGACTTTCAAGTCTATTCCTTTGATCTGTATGTCCATTCTTAATGCTTACTGCATTGTGTTGCTTACTGTTGTTTCGTAGTAAGTTTTGAAATCAGGAAGGGTGAGTCTGCTTCTTTCAACATTGTTTTGGCTATTCTGGAGTTTCCATTTGAATTTTGGGGTCAGTTTATCAACTTCTGCAGAGAAGTCAGCTGGGAGTTGACAGGGATGTTTTTAAATCTAGCTCATTTTGGAAAGTATTGCCATCATAACAATATAAAGTCTTCTGATCTGTGAACACAAGATTTTTTCCCATTTAGGTCTTTTGTTTCTTTCAAAAATGTTTTCTAGTTTTCAGATTATAAATTTCCCACTTCTTTTGTTAGAGTTATGCCTAAAAATTAAATTATCCTTAATATTATTGTAAATGAAGTTGGCTTCTTCATTTCATTTACAAATTGTTCATTGCTATTGTATAGAGATACAATTCATTTCTGTATGTTGATCTTATATCCTATAATCTTGAGGAACCTTTTGGTTCCTACACTTTTTTAGTGGATTCCTTAGGATTTTCTACATACAAGATTATGTCATCTTCTGATCATTTTACTTCTTCCTGTCCAATTTGGATGCCTTTATGTCATTGTCTTGCCTCAGTGCCCTGGCTAGGACCTTCCAGACAATGTTGAGTAGGAGTGGAGAGAAAGGATGTCAGTGTCTTGTTTCTGATCTCAGGGGGAAGCATCCAGTCTTTCACCATTAATTGTGATGTCAGTTGTGGGTTTCTTGTCAACACCTTTTATTGGGTTGAGAAGGGTCATTTATATTCTTAGTTTGTTGTGTGTTTTTATCAAGAAGGGGTGCTGGGTTTTGTCATGTCTATGGACATGATAAACTGCTTTTTGTCCTGGACTGATAAGGGTGTGTTACATTCATTGATTTTGGGGTGTTGTACCACTTTCTCATTTTTGAAATAAACACCGCTTAAGCATGGCTTATAATTTTTTTTATTAAGGTATTATTGATATACACTCTTATGAAGGTTTCACATGAAAAAACAGTATGGTTACTACATTTACCCATATTATCAAGTCCCCACTCATATCCCAATTCAGTCACTGTCCATCAGTGTAGTAAGATGACACAGGTTCACTGTTTGCCTTCTCTGTGCTACACTGTTTTCCCTGTGACCCCCCCACACCATGTGTACTAAACATAATACCCCTCAATCCCCTTCTCCCACCCTCTCCACCCGCCCTCCCACACCCCTCCCCTTTGGGAACCTCTAGTTCCTTCTTGGAGTCTCTGAGTCTGCTGCTATTTTGTTCCTTCAGTTTTGCTTTGTTGTTATACTCCACAAATGAGGGAAATCATTTGGCACTTGTCTTTCTCTGGCATGGCTTATAATTTTATATGCTGCTGGCTTCAGTTTACTAATATTGATCTTTTTGCATGTATGTGCATAAGAGATAATGTGTAGTTTTCTTGTGATGGTATCATATTAATATGGGCTTCATAAAATGAGTTGGGAAGTATTCTTTGCTGTGTTTTGTAAAAGATTGTAATGAATTAGTATTTCATTCTTTAAATGTTTGTAGGCTTCACCAGTGAAGCCATCCGGGCCTGGAATTTTTTGTGTGTGTGTGTTTGAAGTTTAAATTATTAATTTAGTCTCTACTTGTATAGGTATATTCAGATTTTTTATTTCTTCATGAGTCATGTTTGTTAGTATGTGTCCTTTTCATCTCAGCTGTCTATTTGCGGGCATGTAATAGTGTTCCCTTACAATCCTTTTTATTTCTGTGAGGTTGGTAGAAATGTCTTCTCTTTCATTTCTTGCGTTTGGTAATGAGTGTCTTTCTGTTTCTTTGTTGGTCAGGCTAGCTAAAAGTTTGTCAATTTTATCAATCTTTTCAAAGAACCAACTTTTGGTTTCACTGATTTTTTTTCCTCTGTTGTTTTTCTCTTCTTTTTTTCCATTCACTTTATCCTGACCTTTATTATTCCCTTCATTCTCCTAAGTTTTAGTTTGTTGTCCTTTTTCTAGTTTCATAGGGTGGTGAGGTAGGGCAGGGAAATGGGATGAGGGTCAGGCCAGGGTAAAATTTACTTACCCTGCAAAAAAGGCCCAGCTTATTCTTTAACTTAACCTATAGCCTGTTTTCCTTCTTCTTCCCTCCACTTAATCAATTAAGTAACTTTGTAACCAGGACAGGAGACAGACCTCCAAAGTGTGAATGAGCATATGTGGATAAAGAATGCCAAGATCTGGACCAACACAGTCACCTAATAACCCTGTTCTTAAGACAAAACTTCAAAGGAATTATGAATTACCTGTGTACATCATGCCTTACGCTGACCCCTACCTGAAAGGACCTATAAAACCCCAAACCCTTAGTGCGCCTCCTCTCCGAGGCTGCCCGCACTCCCCCTTCTTGGAGCATGTAGGTTTTAAAGCCTTCTCACGGCCCAACTTCTTAAGTTTTGTCTCTGCGCTCTTCCAGTGGTATCTTTGTCCCTCTGCTGTTTCACTCTGTTTCCCAGACTTTGAGCACAAGTTCCCACCCTCTCTGTCCTACTTCAGATATGTAGGGAGGGGTTCCTGAGAGCTCTGATTTGGGCTTGCAAGTTCCCATCACCTGGGTGACTTTCACTGGACTGCAGCTGGAGGATCATGCTCTTTAGTAGCCTGTCCCCAAATCTCCTTTCTTTGCCCTTAGGAAGTTCTCAGAACAAAATCTCACTCCATCCAGTTTCTGTGGCTCTCCCAAATCCTGGAGTGGTAGGGACTTTGCTCCCACACCATGCAGATCCAAGTGGACACTGGATGCCAGGTGACCATGGCTTTTTTTAGGAGTTGGCATGGGATCTGCCCTGTGCCGAGCAGGAGCTCAATGAGCTTCCCTTTCCTCCCTCCGCTCTTCCCTGCTCTCTGCTGCCTGCAGGGCTGCTGCCATTCCCTGCTGCTCTCGCTTTAATGAATTCCTTCCTCCTACACTCGTGGGACCTAGAGAATTCCTCCTTGTTCAGAGTCAAGAACCCTCCCCCGTCCAGGTTGAGATTCCACCTAATGTGCAGGCAGAGATCTCCCCAGACACAGCTGCCTGGCAATAGTGGGAGGATAGGTTACTGATTTGAGATCTTTTTATTATAGACACCTACAGCTATAAATTTCCTTCTGCTTTGGTTGTATATCATGTTTTGATATATTCTGTCTACTTTTTACTCATTTCAGAATGGTTTCTGATTTCCATGTGATTTATTCTCTCACCTGTTGGTCATTTAGACGTGTTTAACTCGCATAATTTGTGAATTTCTAAAATTCCTTTGTCTTATCAATTTCTAATTTTATTCCCTTGTGGTTGGAGAACATCCTTTGTATGATTTAAATCTTTTTGTATTTACTGAGGCTTTTTTATGGCTTAGCATGTGGTCTGTTCCATGGGCTTTCTGCTGTTCCAAGGGTATTCTGTTGTGTTTGGGTGGAATATCCTACAAATGTCTGTTTAGTTGCTCTGGATTCTTGGGATACAGCAGTAAACCAGATAGACAAATATTCCTACCCTTTTGGGCCAGCATTCTAGCCGGGAGAGACTAATGATAAGTAAGAGAGATAATAAAAGAGAAAAGGAGAGTTTGGCTAGCGAGTGTGGGGGGGAGGGGTGGTGGCAGTTTTAAATAGGGTGTCTGGGTGAGCCTTATTGAGAAGCTGGCATTTGAACCAAAAACTTGAGGTGAGGGAAGCAGTCAATGATAAGTGAACAATTTAATAGAAAATGATATAAAAACGCTTTTGCACTTAACTTTTTTTAAAGTAGTAAAAAATATATATAACACAAAATCTACCATCTTAACCATTTTGAAGTGCATACTCCGTGGCATTAAGCATCTTCACGTTGGTGTGTAACCATCACACCACCATCTCTGAATTTTCCATCTCCCCAAACTGAAACTCTGTCCCCACTAAGGACTAACTTCCCCTCTGCCTCCCCGAGTCCCTGGCGCCCACCGTCCTTTCTGTCTCTAATCTGATGACTCTAGGGACATCATTGGAGTGGGATCAGACAGGAGTTGTCTTTTTTGTGACTGGTGTGTTCTGCTGAGCATAATGTGTTCAAGGTACATCCAAGTTGTAGCAGGTGTCAGAATTCCCTTCCTTTTTGAGGCTGAGGAATATTCCACAGTACGTATAAACCGTATGTATGCATAGACATATCTGCTGATGGACACTGGGGTGGCTTCCTCCTCTTGGCTCTGTGACTGATGCTGTTGTATATAAGGGTGTGCCCCTGCTTTCAGAAAGCGCGTTTTCTAGCAATGACCAGCCTATTAGGTCTGGGATCCCAAAGCTGAGACTGTCCTACCCACTCACCTCACCCAGGCTGCCTTATCACAGGAAGAGGCCTACCTTTCTTCTTGGGCTGGGGCAAACGGGTGACCCCATATGTTGGAGAGACCGTGGAGCATGGCTCCTCCCCATGCCAGTGCCTGTCTGCCGAGGAGGCTGGGGACTCCTTCCCAGGAGCCCGGTGTCTTGCCTTCATGGGCTCAGCCCAGGTCTAGGAGGGTGCTGGCCAGAGAGCATAGCAGGGAGCCAGTGTGTCCTGCAGAGCGCAGCTCACTAACTTTCTGGGTGCTTTCTGTTGCCTCATGACCACAAGCAAGGGATGGTTGAGGAATGTTGCACTGGGAGGTCGGAGGTCCTGGTCCAGCCCTTCCAGAGAACACTGGGTCTCAGGAAAGCAGAAGGCCCTGGCCAGGGTGCCAGTGGGTTTCATGCTGGCCTCCAAGCCCCCCAGGCTTGCTCCATGCCCACTGGCCAGTGTGGGTTGGTATAGACTCAACCTAGACCAAGCAGAGTGAAATAATTTCTGAGGCTTACTTTCCTAAAGAGTGAGATGCTTACCTGCAGTATCCAGGAATAGTATTATTATTATTTAACATTGTTGCTTCACCTAGAAGTACAGAATTCTGGCCCCACTGGGGTGTCTGCGCAGTCCCCAGGCTGTCGGGTGAGCAGTCACCTGCAACGCCTGGCAGATTCCCCTGCCAAGTGTGACCTGGGCTTGGCCTGGGAGGGGGTGAGTGCCCTCCCAGGAGAGAGGAAATACCTCCACGGTAACAGACCGTTGCTCCGCATTTCTCCACATTTGGAGGCAAACATGATTTCTTTACAAGAATTACTTACTTAATTGCATCATAATAAGTAAACTCTTGTTAAATATTTTCTATTAACAAGGCCCTCACATTAACTCTATCTTTGTAGGTAGCTTGACAAATTATCTTTTTGCTGTATATTACACCCCCCATATTTCTCATATCTGGGAGTTTGTACCTTTTGTCCGTCTCCACCATTTCACCCACTCCACCTCTCTGTATTATGAGGTCAGGTTTTTTTCTTAAATTTCACATATAAGTGAAATCATATGGTATTTGTCTTTCTCTGGCTTCTTTCAGTGAGCAGACTGCCCTCTAGGTTCATCCATGTTGTCACAAATGGCAGGATTTGTTCCTTTTTTATGGCTGAGTAATATTCCGTCATGTACATGTACCTCCTCTCATCTGCTCATCCATCGACAGACACTCAGGTTGCTTCCATATCTTGGCTGTTGTAAATAATGCTGCCATGAACATAGGGTTTTCTTGGTTTGTCAGTTTTTGAGATAGTATTTTCATTTTCTTTAGAGTAATGCCCAGAAGTGGGATGGCTGGGTCACCTGGTATTTCTATCTTTAATTTTTTGAGGAGCCTCCATACCATTTTCCATAGTGGCTGCACCACGTTTTGAGGCAAAAATGATTTCTTATTAGGCTTACTTTCTTAATTACGTCATAGTAAAGTCTTGTTAAATATTTTCTATTAACAAGGTCATCACATAAAATAACAAAACTACCTGTACCTTTGTAGATAACTTGATAATTCTTACTATTATTATTTGTGTATTTTCTCCAGACTCTGTCAAAATTCACTTTTGGCCCTGCCTGTGACCCCTGGAGTCTGCACAGTCTCTCTTTGGAGGAAGTATTATTTTGCCCATTTACAGAAGGGGATACTGAGGTCCAGAGAAATGCACTGACTGGGGTTTTGAGCTCAACTGGTGCCTTATGTGTTCTAGGCAGGCCAGTCCTGGAGCCGGGAGGGACATGAGCATTGGCCTGGCCTCCCTACCAGCGGCACCATTGCTCCTGGTGTGCCCAGGGACCCTGCTGGCCATCTGCAGACAGTCCCTCCCAGTGGGTGACGGCCAGCTGGTGTGCCCCCATTAACAGAACTGTTCCCTGTCATGCTGTGATTGGATAGGCCCTCTCCTTGGACTTCGGGAGGGTGAGCAGGATGCAGATGGGTTCAGCTTTTCAGACGTCCTTCTGACTGACTCGAGGGAGCCCAGAACCTCAGTAGCGTGGGCAGAGGTGAGTGTGTGTGGTGTCTCACTGCGCTCTTCTCCAAGGCCATGGTGATGGGGCTCTGGAGGGTGTGGGCCATGTGGGGAGAACAGCCACTGGGGCAGGCCGGGCAGGGCTCTTGCACCTCTCTGTCTTGCCCCCAGAATCTTTGGGACTTTGGGGAGTCTTTGGACTCTCCCGGGTATGTGCTCATGTCCTCTAAGTAGGTGGTGCATTGGGTGCTGAGAGTCACTGCACTTGCCCAGCTCTGCCATGTACCTGCTGTGTGGCCTTAGGCAAGCCAGTTGACCTCTCTGGGCCTTTGTTTTTCTCATCCTTAAAATGAGGTAATAATATATCTCAGGCAGCTGTGAGCATTAAATAAGATAATTTACTTAAAGTGGAGCTGCAGTAAACATGTGTCCTGTGAACTGCTTCCGTTGTTGTCATTTGTGATGTCACGTCCCATGCCACGTGTAGGTGTTTGCGTCTGGAGCTCCCTTCCTTTGTGCCGCTGGGACCTCCTGTTCAGGTGCAGGCACCGCTGGGAGTTCCCATGCTGGCTGTTTGTCTGTGGAGCCTCTGGCCTGGGCTGTGTGAGTGTGGCAGGATCATGTGGGGCGCAGGATGGTGGCGAGACCGGGCAGAACCCCTCAGGGCACCTACTGTCCCTCACAGGGAGCAGGGACGGAGGGGGCAAACTGTGCATCACAGGGTGGGTCTGGAGGGATTCCCAGCAGGCGGACGCCCCTACTTGCCTCCCCCAGGAGCTCCAGAGGCTTGGGCGGGGGTAGTGGGGTGTGCTGTTCCGTGTGGGCCTCCTGGGCCTCGGAATGTGCTTCTGCCCACTTCAAATTGTATCCTGCCGTCTGCTGTTGAGGGTCCTGGGAGGAGGTGAAATCACTGTGAATAAAATGAGAGTTGTGGCCAGATTCTCACCTGGCCCTAGTTGGCTAGCTCACTACACGTGAGGGCAATACATTGTTATTGACTCTAGAGCTCCACTCTGGGCAACACGGTGGCACGGCTGCAAGGCTTCAGGAGAGCAGAGCAGAGGCTGGAGTGGTGGCAGCGCCGAGAACAGAGACTGAGACGGCTGCGGGTAGAGAGGCCCAGAGGCAGAGACCAGCTTGCTGCCTGCAGACTTGCTCTGAGTGAACAGGATTTTAGTGATTGACCTGCCACCATGGAAATAAAGTTGGGTATAACCCTTTCATCCCAGGAACGTTTTACTGTCATTTTCTTTGATCACATTGCATCCATAGCGAACTTGCCCGGGGCTGAAACCCATTGGCAAGACAATTGGCGAAGTCGGCAGGGTTCATTGGTGACCAAGAAAAAAGACAGGCTGCCCTTATGGGAGGAGTGTTTCAGTGGGCTGCACCTATGGACGGGGAGACATTCAAGTGTCCCCCTGTGGACATGTGGCACTGTGAAGGGGTGGAGGACTGGGGTCTGCCCCAAGAGAAAGCTGACTACATGGCATCACTACAAAGTGCTGTGGCCCGAGAAGGAGCGGCGGCCCGAGAAGCAGCAGTATGGGAGTGCAGGCTGCCAGGTGCAGTGGGGCAGGTGAAGGAAGAGGCCTGAGAAGGAGCGGCATGAAAAGCAGCAGCACCCAGGTGCCGGGGGGCCCGAGAAGGATGTAGTGGAGCCGTCAGCCTCAGAAATGGAGAAATGGAGGAGCAGAGGTTTGATGAACAGGTGGAGGGGGGAGGCCCTGCCGGTGCCCGAGGCATTGGCCTCCTCCTCTTCTCGGTTGAGAACCGCCACCTGGTTGAAAGCTGGTGGAGAGTCAGAAGGACTCGGCAACTGGGTTCCTCCAGGAGAGGTTCAGCCCCCTCCTCAGGTTGCGGATCACTCCACGCTCTGCTTCTATCGTCAGGCTTAAGCACAAAAGGAAATACGGTCTGTGTCTCGAAGGAAGAACTTAAAGGGCCCTGTGAAGGTCACGAGGACCCAGATGGGGGTTGGTTTGAAAAGGCAGGAGCAGACAGAAAGAAACTGGATAACTGGAGCTGTGGCAGTTGAGACCGGAGCAGCGGTTCCGGCAGCTGAGGATGAAGCAGAAGGCAGAGATAAAGCAACAAGATCAGCCTGTGTGCCCACAAGACTTTCTGCTGGAGAGGCTGGAGAAGGTGGGTATTGTAAGGCCCACCCATGGTCCTTTTGGTTAACTTATTTGAGTAGAACTGGTTTGAATACAGCCAGGATGACCGCTTGGTGGCAATGGATCTCCTCAGGCTTGAGGGTTATTATAATTTGTGGTTATTTTTGTAATTTATATATTGTAGCCTCTGTTGTTATGGAATTTGGTTACAATGCTCCAGCTGTCCTGCACGGAAACCATTGCAGAGGGTTGAGGGCACATAGATTGAGAGAATCCTGGAGTGGTGAAGTGTGGGTAAAATGAAAGTTCCTGTGGCCAGGATTCTCACCTGGCCCTGGTTGGCTAACTCACTACACATGTGTGGGTAATGCATTGCTATTGACTATATAAAGGGCTCCGCCCAGTGCTCTGGGTGACACGGTGGCACAGCTGTAAGGCTGCAGGAGAGCAGAGGCTGGAGTGGTAGCAGCGCTGAGGACAGAGGCCCAGAGGACAGCTGTGCGGGACGACTGTGCAGAGAGGCCCAGAGGCAGAGACCGGCTTGCTGCATGCAGACTCACTCTGAGTAAACGGGATTTTAGTGATTGACCTGCCACCATGGAAATAAAGTTGGGTATAACCCTTTCATCCCAGGAACGTTTTACTGTCATTTTCTTTGGTCACATTGAATCCATAGTGAACTTTCTTGGGGCTGAAACCCACTGACAAGACAGCAAGACAATCGCTAAGTGATTTGATTAGGAGCCCTTTCCAGAAAGCCTGCGTGATGGTGGGGTAGGGCCTTCGAGGTTGGACAAACCAGGGTAAACCCATTTGCCGGGAGATGCCTGTGTGCAGGGATGACCATTGTACTTGAGTCCTAACTGCTGTGACCCATTTTCCTGGTCTGGAGAAGGGAGGTACTGACACCCACCCACTAAATAACTAAGGGTTGTATCAGGTAACCCTGGCTGCATGACCACTCCAAACCTTAGGTTAAAGCAGTAGATGTTTATTTCAGAGCCAGGGGTAAGTGTTTTGCACTTGCATGCCATTTGATCTCTCTGCAGCTTTGCTGTGCCGTGCAAAGGTAGTAAATGAATTTGCATGGCTGTGCTGCAATAGAACTTTATTTACAGAAAGAAGCTGGGGGCCACACTTGGCCCGTGGGCAATACTTTGCTTGCCCTTGACTTATCTCTGGATTCTGCATGTGGACCATTGAGCAGGGCTCAGCTGGACGTTTTTTTGTGATCTGCTGGGGTCATCAGTGGTCAGCAGGTGGGCAGGCCTCACATGTCTGGAGCCATTCCTGTACCACCTGCCATGGGTGTCACTGGAGACCACCCTGCTGAGGCTGGTGGATCCCCTGTGTGAAGTCCCACCCAGCTGCTCTGTTACTGCCGCTCTCCATCCAGAGTGGGTCATGCACACAGTGGAGGCGCCAGGTTGGGTTTCCTGCTTGTACTGGTCACCGTGCTCTGCGGTTCCGTGATTTGGCAGCAGTGGGTGTAATTATAACTTTGTTTCTGAATAATTTCACCTGGTGACTGTTATGAAGCCAATTTCTGTCTGCCCTGGTCTTTCTGGTAACTGAGCTGGAGGGGGAGGTGTTTTGCGGACATTGAGGAGCCCAGCTGTGAGCGCCCCCACTGCCCTGCGTGCCTTTCCCAGGAGCCGTGTCCCAGGAGGGAGCCGGGAGGCGGGGCAGAAAGGGGCAGATGTGGGAGCCGGGGCTTGGGTCTCGGCTTCTCCATCAGGAGAATGGGCCGATCAGGTAAAGCCACTCCTCCCAGCCAGACTGCAGCCTTGTGTAGACAGACAGCGTGATGCGGAAGCTGTGTCCACCACTCGAGTGGCGCTCCGCCACGCCCTGCAGGCTGCAGACAAAGCCGAGATGTCAGGTGCTTTCCTCCCATCCTCATCCCCGAAAATGTCCACCTGCTCCTGTTTTCAGCTTTTCCCCTTTGCTCCGTGAAGTGGATTCTGAAGCTTTGTGAGCTGTTTAGAACCAGAGGTTCTTTTTGTTACTGAAGTGAAATTCACATAGCATAGGATTAACCGTCTAGAGGCATTGAGTGCGTCTGGCGCTGTGCAGCTAGCTCCTCCGCCGGGTTCCAAAGCTCTAGCTTTTATCACCCAAAAGGCGGCCCGGTGCCCGTCCTCCCAGCCCCTGGCAGTCACCGGTCTGCGTGTCCGCCGCCCTCCCCATGCCTGTCGTGGGCAGTCCTGGGGGTCGCCGCATCGTCCGCGGCTGGCGGCAGTAGCCTGTGCCGGCGCGTCGTGCCTTGGATGGCGAGGCACGCCCGGCTTGCTGTGCCGCATTTTGCCGATGTGATCATCGGGGGCCGGACCTCCGGGAGTTGCACGGTGCTGCCGTGTACATGCACACACCAGCTTTGGTTTGCACGCCGCTTTTCACTTCGGGAGTGTCGGGCCTAACTCCGGGAAGGGCCTGTGGATTGGGTGGGAGGAGGGTGTAGGCTTTGCTCTGTTGGACTGGGGACTGAATGGGGCACAGCCCGCCGGTGCTCGCTCATTCAGTCCCCGTGACTGCAGAAGTGGCACCGTCCCCCATTCCAGTGTCGCAGCATTGGCTGGAACGCCGATAGCACGTGTTGGACCAGGGCGGGAATCAGGTAGACTGACCCCAGAAACCTTGCCCTTACCTGGGTACACTTCTAGAAAAGGGCCTGGGGCGGCCCTCCAGCTCTGCCCAGGACAGCTGGCTCTGTGCCTGCACTTCCTTAGGGCTTCGAGCAGCTCCAGAAGCTTTACAATTCGGATTCCATCTCCTTGGGAATGATGGCCACTTCTAAAAATAGATGCAGAGAGCTGAAGGCTAACATTTTTAAATAGTTCCATAATTGACTTATTCTCCTGGGAGGGGGTAGGGAGGGGGCCTCTAAAATGGATGCTTTTTAGATTTCCTAGAATCCAGTCCTTTTTTTCTTTATTTCAACAATTTATTGAGATGTAGTTCACATACCATACAATACCTGTGTGAAGTGTACAATACTCTTTTTAGTAAAATCACAGGACTGTGGAACCATCACCACAATCAAGTTTGAAACCTTTTCATCCTCCCCCACCCCAAAACAAACCCCATCCCTGTTCCCTTTTCTGCCATGGCAACGACTGATCTCCTTTCTGTCTCTCTGGATTTGCCTATTCTGCAAATTTTGTGATCATGGAACTGGATGATACCAGGTCATTTGTGTCTGGCTTCATTTACTGAACATACTGTTTCTGGGTTCATCCAGTGCCTTGTTCCTTTTTATGGCTGAATAATATTCCACTGCCTGGATGGACCCCGTTTTATTCACTCACCAGTTGGTGGGCATTTAGCTTACCCCCCCTTTTGGCCCTTAGGAATAGTGCTGGTGTGAAGACCTATACAGGTTTTTGTGTGGACATGTGCTTTTAATGTTTCAGGCATATGCCTGGGAGTGAGGCATGTGTCCTGGGTCACAGGGAAGCTCTGTTCACTTTCTTTTCATGTTTTTCTTTCCACAATATACTTAAAATAATAATAATAATTGCAGTTGTAAGAAATATGCCAGAGCGCTGCCCTGTACCCTCTTCCCAGGTTGCCCCAATATAATCCTTTGCGGAACTGTACGACATTATTACCCCAGACCCCGGCAGTGATGCAGTCAGAATACAGATGTGCCCAACGTGAGGAGCCTCCTTCAGCCTTTCTAGCACACTTCCTCCTGAGCCCCAGGTCCTCAGCCGCTAATCTGTTCTCCATCTCTGTAGTTTTGTCTTTCCAATAATTATGCAGAAAGGGAATCGTGCAGTAAGTAACCTTTGGGACTAGCTTTTTTTCTCTCTCAGCGTAACTGTAGACTGGAGCATGTATCCAGGGTCCCTTCCTTCCTGAGTAGGATTCCACGGCATGTGTGGTTCAGTTTGGTCCCATTCATCTTTTGAGGGACATCTGGGTTGTTTGCATTTTTGGCTGTTATGAATAAAACTGCTATGAACATTAGTGTATGGGTTTTTGTGTGGACATAAATCTTCATTTCTTTAGGAAAAGTGCCCATGAGTGTAATTTCTGGGTCATATGGTCATTGCGTGTTTAGATTTTGAAGAAACTGCTACACTGTTTTCCTGAGTGGCTGCAGCCTTTTTAAATTCCTACCAGTGATGTATCAGCAGATAAGTCTCATTTTCTCACCAGCATCTGGTGCTTCTGATATTTATGTCAGCCCTCTGATGGGCATGTGGTAATACTCATTGTGGTTTTCATTAGCATTACTTTAATACTAATGGTGTGGAGCGTCTGTTCCTGGGCTTACTTGCCAGCTAGCTGTCTTCCTTGGTAAAATATCTCTTTGTGTCTTTTGTCCCTGTTTTAATTGGATTTTTTATTTTTGACTGTTCATTGTCCGGAG
Organism: Smutsia gigantea; assembly: GCA_032199065.1. Lineage (NCBI taxonomy): Eukaryota > Metazoa > Chordata > Mammalia > Pholidota > Manidae > Smutsia > Smutsia gigantea. The sequence goes on from JAVSCE010011171.1 coordinate 148,713, forward strand.
TCCTTTGTATTGTGGACACTGGTCCTTTACTAGACATGTGGTTTGCTAACATTTTCTCCCAGGCTACTGTGTATTTCCATCCTCTTAATGGGTCTTTTACATTTTGGTTTTTCTGTGTGTGGATTGTGCTTCTGGCATCAAGTCTAAGGACCTGTTGCCTAATCCTGGGTGCTAAAGATTTCCTCCTATGAGAAAATGTTTTTTCCTAAAAGTTAATTAGTTAAGTCCATGATCTGTTTTGAGTTAATGTTTGTATAAGGCTTCGGTTATGGTCATTATTTTGTCAGTCAACATCCAGTGAGTCGCTCCAGCATCATGTGTTCAAAAGGCAGTTCTTCCTCCATTGAATTGCTTGTACACTTCTGTCAAAAGGCAGCTGGGTGTATTTGTGGGTCTATTTCTGGGCTCTCTGTTGAGGTCTAGTTCTGATTTTGTGCCTGTCCCTCCACCAGAACCACCTAGCCTGGATTTCTGTAGCTGGTTAATAAGTGGTAAAATTGGGAAGACTTGATTCCTCTTACTCAGTTCATTTTCAGATTTGCTTTATTCTAATGACTTTGCCTTTCCACATACATTTTAGAATAATACCATCTAGATGTACAGAAAAGTCTTGCTGGGACCTCAGTTGGAACTTGTGTTCAACCTAAATGTCGGTTTGGGAAGAGTTGACATCTTGGTTGTGTTGGATCTTCCAATCCATGAACAGTCTTGTCTTGCCACGTCTTTAGATCTTTGATTTCTTTCACCAGTATTGTGTAGGTTTCAGCATGTAAGTCTTATATATGTTTTGTTAGATTTATACCTAAGGATTTCTTCTTTTTTTTTAAGCAATTTTAAGTGGTACTGTATTTTATATCTTGGTGTCCCTGGGTTCGTTACTAGTGGGTGGGGATACAATTGACTTTTTCTATGTTGATCTTATATCTTGTGACCTTGTTCAATTTATTCATTATTTCTAAGAGTTCTTTTTTTGTAGATGCCTTAGGATTTCCTACAATCATGACATTTGGGGGACAGTTTTATTTCTTCCTGATGTGTATGCTTTTTATTTCCTTTTCCAGTCTTACTGCCCTGCTAGAACATCTACCACTATGTTGAATAAGAGTGATGAGAGGAGACATCCTTGCCTTGAATCTGATCATAGAGCAAAAGCATTTAGTCTTCCTCTATTTGGAATAATGTTAGCTGATGGGTTTTTGTAGATGCTCTTTATCAAGTTGAAGAAATTTCTTTCTTCCTATTTTTGGGATAGTTTTTGTCATAGATGAATGTTGAATGTTGTCATATGCTTTTTCTGCATTGTTTGATAAGATCATGTGATTTTTCTTTTTTAGCCTGTTGATACAGTGTTTTATGTAGATTTTTAAAAACTATTGAACTAGTCTTGCGTTCCTGACATACATCCTACTTGGTCATGGTGAAAAGTCTTTTCACGTATTGCTGAATTCTGTTTGATAATATTTTGCTAAGGATTTTTGCATCTCTATGCATGTGGGGTATTGACCTGTGATTTTCTTTTTATTACTTGGTTTTTAGTATCAGGGTAATACTTGTTCAAATGAAATGAATTGGGAAGTATTCCCTCCCATTCTGTTTTCTGGAAGACATTGTGTAGAATGGGTATTAATTCTTTAAATGTTTCATAGAAATCTCCAGTAAAACCACTTGGGTCTGGAGATTTCTTTTTTCTTACAAAACTGGGGGTTTTAAAATTATGAATTGAGGTTCCGGGAAAATGGGAGCATGACCAGGGTGGCGGAAATCTCCTCCTAAAACCATATATATTTATGAAAATACAACTATTCCTAGAAGAGAGACCAGAAGATACAGGACAGCTCCCAGCCTGCATCTATACCTGAGAGGACTCGGCACCCTGCGAGGCGGTCTTAAAGAGCCCAGCTGACATACATGGCACCTACCAGTGACCACTTCTATCGCCATGAAAAGACAGAGGAATATGGTACAAACAAAGCTTATCCAGACCCAGACACCAGAGAGGGAGTCTGAAGGGATGGAAATGCACAATCATCCTGAAAAAGAATTCGGAATAAAAGTCATAACCATACTGATGGATCTACAGAGAAATATGCAAGAGCTGAGGGAGGAAGTGAGGGAAGTGAGGAAAGACAATGCAGAAATGAGACAAGCGATTGACAGGCTTAGCAGCAGACTGGACGAGATGCAAGAGACTGTTAATGGAATAGAAATCAGAGAACAGTAATACAGAGAAGCTGAGGCAGAGAGAGATAAAAGGATCTCTAAGAATGAAAGAATATTAAGAGAACTGTGTGACCAATCCAAACGGAACAATATTCGCATTATAGGAGTACCAGAGGAAGAAGAGAGAGAAAAAGGGATAGAAAGTGTCTTTGAAGAATCAATTGCTGAAAACTTCCCCATGCTGGGGAAGGAAATAGTCTTGCAGTCCATGGAAGCCCACAGATCTCCCAACACCCAAGGAAGACAACACCAAGACACATAATAATTAAAATGGCAAAGATCAAAGATAAGGACAGAGTATAAAAGGCAGCTAGAGAGAGAAAAAAGATCACTTACAAAGGAAAACCCATCAGACTCTCATCAGACTTCTCAACAGAAACCTTACAGGCCAGAAGAGAATGGCATGATATATTTAACGTAATGAAACAGAAGGGCCTCGAACCAAGAATATTGTATCCAGCATGATTATCATTTAAATATGATGGAAGGATTCAACAGTTTCCAGACAAGTGAAAATTGAGAGAGTTTGCCTCCCATAAACCACCTCTACAGGATATCTCAAACGGACTGCTCCAGAAGGAAGCACTCCTAAGGCTAAAAAGATGTTACCAGAGAAAATAAAATCATAGCAAAGAAAGCAGACCATCCAAATACTAACTAAAGGCAAAGAGTAAAACAACTAGTATATAAAGAATGGAGAAGGAAGAATAAGAAGGGAGAGAAATAAAGAAACATCAGACTGTGTTTACAATAATGTAACAAGAAAGTTAAGTTAGATTGTCAGATAGTAAAGAAGCAACCCTTGAAACTTTGGTAACCACGAATCTAAAGCCAGCAATGGCAATAAGTACATATCTATCAGTAATCACCCTAAATGTAAATGGACTGAATGCACCAATCAAAAGACACAGAGTAATAGAATGGATGAAAAAGCAAGACCCATCTATATGCTGCTTACAAGAGACTCACCTCAAACCCAAAGATATACACAGACTAAAAGTGAAGGGATGGAAAAAGATATTTCATGCAAACAACAAGGAGAAAAAAGCAGGTGTTGCAGTACTTGTATCAGACAAAATAGACTTCAAAACGAAGAAAGTAGCAAGAGATAAAGAAGGACATTACATAATGATAAAGGGGTCAGTCCAACAAGAGGATATAACCATTTTAAATATATATGCACCCAACACAGGAGTACCAGCATATGTGAAACAAATACTAACAGAATTAAAGGAGGAAATGGAAAGCAATGCATTCATTTTAGGAGACTTCAACACACCACTCACTCCAAAGGACATATCAGCCAGACAGAAAATAAGTAAAGACACAGAGGCACTGAACAACACACTAGAACAGATGGACCTAACAGACATCTACAGAACTCTACACCCAAAAGCAACAGAATACACATTCTTCTCAAGTGCACAGGGAACATTTTCCACATACTAGGCCAAATACTAGGCCACAAAAAGAACCTCAGTAAAGTCAAAAATATTGAAATTCTACCAACCAGCTTCTCAGATCACAAAGGTATAAAACTAGAGATAAATTTTAGAAAGAAAACAAAAAGGCTTGCAAATACATGGAGACTTAACAACATTCTCCTAATTAATCAACAGGTTAACGACCAAATCAAAACAGAAATCAAAGAATATATGGAGACTAATGACAACAACAGCACAAAGCCACAACTTCTGTGGGACGCAGCAAAGGCAGTTCTAAGAGGAAAGTATATTGCAATCCAGGCCTATTTAAAGAAGGAAGAACATTCCCAAATGAACAGTCTAAAGACACAATTACTGAAATTGGAAAAAGAAGAACAAATGAGGCCCAAAGTCACCAGAAGGAGGGACATAATAAAGATCAGAGAAGAAACAAATAAAATTGAGAAGAATAAAACAATAGAAAAAATCAATGAAACCAAGAGCTGGTTCTTTGAAAAAATAAACAAAATAGATAAACCCCTAGCCAGACTCATTAAGAGAAAAGGAGAATCTACACACATAAACAGAATCAGAAACGAGAAAGGAAAAATCACGACAGACCCCACAGAAATACAAAGAATGATAACAGAATATTATGAGGATCTATATGCTAACAAGCTGGAAAACCTAGAAGAAATGGACAACTTCTTAGAAAAATACAACCTTCCAAGACTGACCAAACAAGAAACAAAAACTAAACAGACCAATCACCAGCAATGAAATTGAATCGGTAATCAAAAAACTACCCAAGAACAAAACCCCCGGACCAGATGGATTCACCTCTGAATTCTACCAGACATATAGAGAAGAAATAACACCCATTCTCCTTAAAGTTTTCCAAAAAATAGAAGAGGAGGGAATACTTCCAAACTCATTCTATGAAGCCAGCATCACTCTAATACCAAAACCGGGCAAAGACCTCACCAAAAAAGAAAATTACAGACCAATATCCCTGATGAACGTAGATGCAAAAATACTCAACAAAATATTAGCAAACCGAATTCAAAAATACAAGAGGATCATACACCATGATCAAGTGGGATTCATCCCAGGGATGCAAGGATGGCACAACATTCGAAAATCCATCAACATCATCCACCACATCAACAAAAAGAAGAAAAACCACATGATCATCTCCATAGATGCTGAAAAAGCATTTGACAAAATTCAGCATCCATTCCTGATTAAAACTCTCAACAAAATGGGTATAGATGGCAAGTACCTCAACATCATAAAAGCCATATATGACAAACCCACAGCTAACATCATACTTAACAGCGAGAATTTGAAAGCTTTTCATCTAAGATCGGGAACAAGACAGGGATGCCCACTCTCTCCACTATTATTCAACATAGTACTGGAGGTCCTAGCCATGGCAATCAAACAAAACAAAGAAATACAAGGCATCCAGATTACTAAAGAAGAAGTCAAATTGTCACTATTTGCAGATGACATGATATTGTACATAAAAAACCCTAAAGATTCCATTCCAAAACTACTAGAACTAATATCTGAATTCAGCAAAGTTGCAGGATACAAAATTAACACACAGAAATCTGTTGCTTTCCTATACACTAATGATGAACTAACAGAAAGAGAAATCAGAAATACAATTCCATTCACAATTGCATCAAAAAGAATAAAATACCTAGGAATAAACCTAACGAAGGAAGTGAAAGAACTGTACCCTGAAAACTACAAGACACTCCTAAGAGAAAATAAAGAGGACACTAACAAATGGAAATGCATCCCATGCTCTTGGCTCGGAAGAATAAATATTGTCAAAATGGCCATACTACCTAAAGCAATCTACAGATTCAATGCAATCCCTATCAAACTACCAACAACTTTCTTCAATGAACTGGAACAAATAATCCTAAAATTCATATGGATCCACAAAAGACACCGAATAGCCAAAGCAATCCTGAGAAGGAGGAATAAAACGGGGAATTTTGCTCCCTGACTTCAAGCTCTACTACAAAGCCACAATAATCAAGACAATTTGGTATTGGCGCAAAAACAGACCCACAGACCAGTGGAACAGAATAGAAAATCCAAACATTAACCCAAACATATATAGTCAATTAATATTTGATAAAGGAGCCTTGGATATACAATGGGGAGATGACAGCCTCTTCAGCAGTTGGTGTTGGCAAAACTGGACAGCTACATGTAAGAGAATGAAACTGGACTACTGTCTAACCCCACACACAAAAGTAAACTCAAAATGGATCAAAGACCTGAATGTAAGTCATGAAACCATAAAACTCTTAGAAAAAAACATAGGCAAAAATCTCTTGGATATAAACATGAAGGACTTCTTCATGAACACATCTCCCCGGGCAAGGGAAACAAAAGCAAAAATGAACAAGTGGGACTATATCAAGCTGAAAAGCTTCTGTACAGCAAAGGACACCATCAGTAGAACAAAAAGACACCCTACAGTATGGGAGAACATATTCACAAATGACGTATCCGATAAGGGGTTGACATCCAAAATACATAAAGAACTCATGCACCTTAACAAACAGAAAGCAAATAATCCAATTAAGAAATGGGCAGAGGACATGAATAGACACTTCTCCAAAGACGAAATTCAGATGGCCAACAGGCACATGAAAAGATGCTCCACATCGCTAATCATCAGAGAAATGCAGATTAAAACCACAATGAGATATCACCTCACACCAGTGAGGATGGCCAACATCCAAAACACAAACAACAAATGTTGGCGAGGATGTGGAGAAAAGGGAACCCTCCTACACTGCTGGTGGGACTGCAAATTAGTTCAACCATTGTGGAAAGCAGTATGGAGGTCCCTCAAAAAACTCAAAATAGAAATACCATTTGACCCAGGAATTCCACTCCTAGGAATTTACCCTAAGAATGTAGCAGCCCAATTTGAAAAGGACAGATGCACCCCTATGTTTATTGCAGCACTATTTACAATAGCCAAGAAATGGAAGCAACCTAAGTGTCCATCAGTAGATGAATGGATAAAGAAGATGTGGTACATATACACAATGGAATATTATTCAGCCATAAGAAGAAAACAAATCCTACCATTTGCAACAACATGGATGGAGCTAGAGGGTATTATGCTCAGTGAAATAAGCCAAGCCGAAAAAGACAAGTATCAAATGATTTCACTCATATGTGGAGTATAAGAACAAAGAAAAAAACTGAAGGAACAAAACAGCAGCAGACTCACAGAACCCAAGAACGGACTAATAGTTACCAAAGGGAAAGGGACTGGGGAAAATGGGCGGGAAGGGAGGGATAAGAGGGAAAAAGGGGCATTACGATTAGCAGATGTAATGTTGGGGGGGCACGGGGAGGGCAGTACAACTCAGAGAAGACAAGTAGTGATTCTATAGCATCTCACTACGCTGATGGACAGTGACTGTAATGGGGTTGGTGGGGGGGACCTGATGAAGGGGTAGTTTAATAATCGTAATATTGCACATGTAATTGTAAATTAATGATAATAAAATAAATTATATTTAAAAATAAAAATAAAATAAAATAAAATAAAATAAACCACAATGAGATATCACCTCACACCAGTGAGGATTGCCAACATCCAAAACACAACCAACAACAAATGTTGGCGAGGATGTGGAGAAAAGGGAACCCTCCTACCCTGCTGGTGGGAATTCAAATTAGTCCAACCATTATGGAAAGCAGTATGGAGGTTCCTCAAAAAACTCAAAATAGAAATACCGTTTGACCGAGGAATCTCACTCCTAGAAATTATCCCTAAGAATGCAGGATCCCAGTTTCAAAAAGACATATGCACCCCTATGTTTATCGCAGCACTATTTACAATAGCCAAGAAATGGAAGCAACCTAAGTGTCCATCAGTAGATGAATGGATAAGGAAGAGGTGGTACGTATACACAATGAAATATTATTCTGCCATAAGAAGAATACAAATCCTACCATTTGCAACAACATGGATGGAGCTAGAGGGTATTATGCTCAGTGAAATAAGCCAACCTGAAAAAGACAAGTATCAAATGATTTCACTCATATGTGGAGTATAAGAACAAAGAAAAAAAAACCTGAAGGAACAAAACAGCAGCAGGCTCACACAACCCAAGAACGGACTAATAGTTACCAAAGGGAAAGGGACTGGGGAAGATGGGTGGGAAGGGAGGGAGAAGGGGGATGAAGGGGCATTACGATTAGCAGATATAATGTTGGGAGGACACCAGGAGGGCTGTACAACTCAGAGAAGACAAGTAGTGATTCTAAAGCATCTCACTATGCTGATGGACAGTGACTGTAATGGGGTTGGTGGGGGGACCTGATGAAGGGGGTAGCTTAATAACCATAATATTGCACATGTAATTGTAGATTAATGATACCAAAATAATTTTTTTTAATTATGAATTAAACTTCCTAAATGGTTATAGGGCTACTCAAATTACCTCTTTCATACTGGATGTGTTGGGATAGTTTGTGTTTCTTGAAGAATTGGCTTATTTCATCTATATTGTCAAATTTATATGTGTAGAGCTGTATGTAGTACTCCTTTATTATCCTTTTGATATCTTCAGGGTCTATAATGATGTCCTTTATTTTGTACCTGGTGTTAATAATTTGTGTCTTTTTTTTTGTCAGTCTTGCTAGAGTTTTGTCAATTTTATTGACTTTTACAAAGAACAGCTTGTTTCATTTTTTTAATCTATTAATTTTCTGTTTTCAGTTTCATTTTTTCGATGCTTTTTGATCATTATTTCCATCCTTCATCTTGCTTGGGTTTATTTTCCTCTCCTTTTGCTAGCTTCTTGAGATGAGAATTACTATCTGATTTGAGATTTTTCTTTTCTTCTAATGTATGTATTCAGTGCTTTACATTTCTGTCTCAGCTCTACTTGTGTCCCATAAAGTTTGATGTCTTGTTTTTCCTTTTCATTCAGTTCCATGTATTAAAAATTTTTTTTCTCTTAAAACTTTTTCTTCAACCCATGGATTATTTAGAAGTGTGTTGTTTTAGCTTAAAAGTATTTAGAGATTTCTGTTAACTTTTGCTTGTAATTTGTAATGTGAATCTCTTATAACCAGAGAATATGCTCTGTATGGTTTCACTTTTTTAATTTGTTGAGATTTGCTTTGTGGCCCTTCATGTGTTCCATGAGCACTTGAAAAGAATGTGTATTCTTTTCAATGTTGGGTGGAATATTCTATAAATATCACTTAGATCCTGTTGGTTGGTGGAGTGGTTGAGTCCTTCGTTATCCTTGCTGAGCTTTTCTGTCTAGTTATTCTGTCAGTTGGTGAGATGGGGTGTTGAAGTCTCCAAGTATACTTGTGAATTTGTCTCTTTTTCCTTTCAGTTTTTGCTTCTTATATTTTGCTCCTCTGTTATTTGGTGCATACGTATTTAGGGTTGCTATGTCTTTCTGCTGGATTGCCCTTTTGTAATTATATAATGTTCTCTCTGTGGTAGTTTTCTTCTGAAGTCTACTGTTTCTAATATTAATATAGCCATGTCTACTTTCCTTTGGCTACTGTTTGCATAACTTTTTAAAATGTTTTACTTTCATCCTGCCTATGTTAATTGTATTTGAAGTTAATTTTTGTAGACCTCATGTAATTGGGTTGTCTTAAATAATTTTTAAAAACTGCTTTGGCAATCTCTGTCTTTTAGTGAGTGTTTATTGTGCATTTACATTTAATGCAATTATTGATATGTTAGGGCTTAAGTTTGCCATTTTGTTTTTTGTTTTATATTCTCTGTTTTCTCGTTTTTCAACTTTTTCCTTCCTTTTTGTGCGTTATTTTTTAGAATTCCATTTTGATTTGTCTGTATTTTTTTTGAGCTTTGTATAGCTTTCTAAGTGATTGCTCTAGGCATTATATTATGTACACATATCTTTGTCAACCATTTCTTGTGATACCAGCCTGAGTGAAATATGCAAACCTTACCTCCTTTTATGTCTCTTACCTTCCCCTATTTATAATGGAAATGTCTTAACGTTTTCTCTACATACACTTAGAATCAAATCAGATTGTTTTTAATTTTTGCTTCAGCTGTTAAATGTAATTTAGAAAATTTGAGAGAAGGAAACCTCTTGTATTTATCCATATTTTTTGCTTATTATGTTCTTTTTTCCTTCCTGACGTTCCATGATTCCTCTTTTATTGTTTCCTTTCTGTTGAAAGAGTTTCTTTAGCCATTCTTTTAGGATAGGTCTGGTGATAGGAAACTCTATTAGTTTTCCTTCATCTGATTATTCTTGATTATTCCTTTATTCTAACAGGATATTTTTGCTGGATATAGAAGTCTAGATTGATAGCTTTGTTTTCTCATACTAGAAAAATATGCTTCTTCTTTTTGGCCTTCATCGTTTATAATGAGAAATAACAATTACTCCAGTTGTTTCCTCTGCTGCATACCTAGGTATCATTTTTCTCTGCTCTCAAGATTTTTCTTTGCTGTTGGTTTTCAGGAGCTTAATTATGATGGGTCTCAGTATGAATTTCCTTGGGTTTATCCTTTTTGGGATTTGTTCAGCTTCTTGAATCTGTAGATTTATATCTTGGCAAATTTGGGAAGTATTCAGCTTTACTTATTTATTTTTGAGTACTTTTTCAGGCCTGCCTCCCTCTTCTCTCCTTCTAAGACTCTGATGGGTCAAATGTTGGATCTTTTGTTACAATCCCATAGGTCCCTGAGTTTCTGGGTTTTTTTTGGTGGAGGTTGGTTGGTTTGTCTTTTCAGTCTGTTTCCTCTCTTATTCATTTTAGGAATTTCTATTGCTCCGTCTTCCTGTTCACTGAATATTTCCATTCTGCTGTTGAGTCCATCCATTGAGCTTCTGATTTCAGTTTTTTTTGGTTCTCACATTTCTATGTGGCTTTTCTTTATATTTCTATTTGTTTAGATTTTCTGTTTCTTTGAGGCTTTCGGTTTTTTTCACCATTTGTTTCCAGCATGTTCATAATTGCTTATTGAAACATTTTCATTGTGACTGCTTTAACTCTTTGTCAGATAATTCTGACATCTTTGTCACCTTACCGCTGGCATCCACTGGTTGTCCTTTTTCCATTTTAGATCTTCTTGGTTCTTGGGATGATGAATAATTTTCAAGGGAAATGCATGCATTTTCATATCATGTTGTGAAACTGTGGGTCTTACTTAACCTTCTGTTTAGCTGGTTTTGACACCACTCTCAAAAGAGGAAGGGAGTACTGCCTCGTTACTGCTGGGTGGAGGTAGGAATCCAGGTTGCCCGATTGGCCTTTGTTGGTACTCAGGTTGGGAGGCTCCTTGTTATTACTGGTGGGCTTAGGGGCTCCTGCTCCCCACATGGTACTATGGTGAGGGTGGCCTTATTACTGAAGTCCTGACTCTCCATTACCCTATTCTGACACTAGTCCAGCAGGGTGAGGGAGGGGTGCCTTGTTACTGTCAAGTGGGTGTGGAGGTCCAGACTCTGCAGGTTGCCTGCTGTGATACAACATAATGAGAGAAGGATTTGTAACCACCCAGTGGGGAAGAAAATCCAAGCTCCCTACTTTGCTTATTTGACACCTCTCAGTGGGGGCTTGGGTGCCTCATTATAGCCACACAAGAGGGCAGTCTTGCCTCCCCACTTGGCCTCTGTGGCTGTGGGTCACGGGGGCACCAGTTTTTTCTGTGGTGTCTGGCTGGAGTAGAGCAGTTATCATCTAAACATACTGTCATGGCAGGCTGCCACTTTCCTGGTCCTTTGGCTGAGAGAAGTGTCATTTTCTCTGGCTCCTTTGTCTGCTTTTCCTGGTGTTTCTGGGTTCTTCAGCCCCAAGTCTGAGATATGTGAGGCACAAACGCAACCCAGAGAAGTGACCCACGCCATTCCTCAGGTCCTCTAGTCCCTAGCCAGTCTGCCTCCTTCTCTTTCTCTCTGAGTCTAGATTTATTTTCCATATAACATCCTCAGTTTTTAGTTGCTCTTTGCTGGGGGAATATGGAAAAGCATATTTACTCTATCTTTCCAGAAGCAGAAGTGCAGCCCCTGGTTTCTAGCTCAGAGAGATCAGGATCCACTTGATGTTTTAACATCCTGCCTCTTAACAGCCTCCCTCTGACCATGTCCTGGTCTCTTTGTCTGTCCCAGCTGTGGAAATCTTTCCGGTCTCTGTGCCTTGGTCCTCTGGGGCGCAGACTAAAAAGCATTTCTGTGGGGCCTCACCTGCCAACGCCTCTGGTGAGTCAGAGCATTTCTCCTTGTCCTTGTCACCTGCAGGTCAGTCACCACTGTTACGGTGTGGACTACCTCACCCCTTTTGTGCCATGGCCAGAAGATGGTCAGCTCCGTGTTGCTGGTCCCCCAGTGTTGTGTTAGGCTGGGGAGAGGGTGGATGGAATTGTCTTTAGTCCTGGGGAAACAGAGCTGTCCCTTGATGCCCAGCTAATGTGAACTTGAGGGGACTTAATGGGACTGAGGCCCTGGCTTCTCGTTTCTGCTCTGTGATGTCCCAGCTGCCATGACAATGCTGGACTCAGCCAGTGGTGTGGTGTGGCTGAGGGCAGATGGCAGAAGATTCACTGCAGGTGTCCCCCCACTATTTTTGCATGGATTGGGGGACACCTGTTTGTGCCTGGGCACAAGGACTGGTGGACGAAGGCCTGGGACCTGTGGTTCCCCAGAATCACGACACACCCTAAGCTCATTATCTTGTGCCCCCACCCTGCACACACACGTTTTGTTGAGCACCTCCTGTATGCTCTGCTGACATCATTTCATCTCTAATATGTGCTGAAAATCAGCATTTGCCGAATGTCACCTGGATGTTGACTTTCACCATGACAGATTTCATGAAGAAAGTGAAATTCTTGCCCTTCTCAGGTGAGGAAATGGGCTCCCTGTAGTTAGATAACTTGCCCATGGCCAGTTGGGTATTGAGTGGCCCCATCCAGTCCAGGCTGGGCACGTGCTGGGTTCTTTTCGATGCGATACCTGCTGCCTGCCCTGGCCCTGCCTATTGGTGACTGTAAAAGGAGGACGTGTGAGGCCCAGACCCTTCTGGACAGTGTTTCTCTGCCTTTTTTTTTTAATTGCCTGTCCAAGAAGATGTTTGAGACTTTTGTTCCCTAGTTGCCCATCCCAGTGAAGTTTTAATACTATGGAAATGTTGTGTATCTGTCCATGCTGTTTATATATCTGTGCTTTATACTTAGAAACACTAAGCCCCATTTTACCCTCCACGAGGCTTGTGGAATGTATGTCCTGGAGATGTAAATAGAGAAGGCAAGCGCAGAATGTCGGAGCCACTGCCCTGCCCTGGTCTTGGTCACTGTCGCCTCCTAATGGGTCCCCAGCCCCCAGCCCCAGTCTCCAGTCCTGCCTGAGATCCAGTCCAGCCCCTCCTCCCCCCATGTTCACCCCTCCCATGTGGCCCTCACGTGGCGTGAGCCGCTTCCCTTGCCTCTGCTGCTGCCCTCCTCTGGGCATGGACAGACATTCTGTGGGTGGGGGGTGGTGATGCGGCTCCATGGAGAGCCTGCCAGCCCAGCTGTCCTGGCCTAGTGGGCAGAGCCTGCGTCCCACTTGCCCTCTGTCTCCAGCCGATGCCGGGTGCTGTCCCCTTGTCAGGAACCACCGGCTTTGCACTCTAGCATGCACACAGCACCTGATCATCCATGGTGTCGCTCAGCTGAGTGGTGCCAAACGGATGCACACGAGAACACATGGCCAGTGGAGAATGTGATCCGAGGCAGGAAGAGGTTCAGAGAGAGGAGACGTTTCCAGGCTCGGCCAGGAAGGTCCAGGCACAGGGTGGAACCGCCTGTTGCCAGGAATGACTGACTGCCTTTGACTTCCTGGGGCTCGGGGCTTGGGACTTACATGATGGAGCGGCAGCTGGAGGCAGAGAAGGTGGGTTTGCCTGTGCATGGGGGCTTTGGCTTGTCACCATTCTGGGGTCTGTGATGGTCTGCTGCCCCATGGAGATTTCTCTGGAAATCCTTTGTCCGAGCTGTTCTTAGGGAAAGTACCATTGGCTCCCAAATGTGGGGAGCACCTGGTTTCAGAGGCTCCATCCCTGCGGGTCATTGTTACACAAGGAGAAGGGAGAAAGGAAAAAGCCCTCTGGGCAGCTCACGAAGGCTTGGAGGAACCGAGGCCGGGGCTCTTGCTGATGCGCAGTTGGCCACCTGGGATGGGGGTGGGGGTGGGGTGGCAGCTGTGGGTTGGGAGATTAGCTCAAAAAGAGCTTTCCAGGGCGTCTCAGCTGGAGCAAGGATGGTGGCCCTTAAGTTGTGGATGGAAAGGGTTCCCATCTCTTGGATAATGGCCTTCTGTGGGCTCAGGCTGGGCAGTGGCAGGCCTGCCCATCAGGCCAAGGTGTATCAGGCTGTTTCCTCCCTCCTGGCTGCCTCTCCTACATCCACATCAGGTGTCCTGATTATGCCCCAGTGGGACCCACGAAGGGACCCTGCTCGTCAGTGGCCTCCTGGTGTCCTGAGGGCCCATTTTTCACGGGTGTCCCCTTGTGAAGCCTCCCACCCCTGTGTCCGGCTATGATGCTGGCTTAAAGCAGAAGCAGTTACCACGTGTAGATTCTGGGTCTCGGACATTTTGCCGTAGTCGCCGCCCACTGCCACTCAGAAAAAATGGAAAATTGTCTTTGAGGGGATGTGGCATAATTAGTGGCAGGAGGGTTCCACTTCAGAGGAGCAATTAATTTACAGTTTGAGATTTCTCAGGGACACTTAAAGACTTAAAAGATTGAAAGGATTCAAGGGTTTGATTTTCCAAGTGTTCCTTGTCACTATTTTCCTCTTGCGGGTATAATCAGCCACCCCTGGTGGTTAACTAGGTGGCACGAGGGGACTTGTGACAGTCCAGGCGACCTTCCTGGGTGGGAGTGAGACTTGAGATGGAATTGGCCAGAGCAGGGCTTGGGCGGGAACCAGCTCCCGTGGTGACGCTCAGGTAATTCTCTCCAAAACTGGGTGCGTGGTGTGTGGTTCTAAATCGGACTGGCAAACAGTGGCTCACAGGCTAAATCCTGGCCATTGGCTGCTTTTCTCAATAGTTTTTTATTGTGGCAAACACATAACATACAATTCACCATCTTAACCATCTTTATGTGCTCAGCTCAGTGGCATTAGGCACATTCATAATGTTGTACAACCATCCCCACCACCATCTCCAGAACTTTCCAGCTCCCCAAACTGAAGCTCTGTCCCCGTTAAACATTAGCCCAGGGCGCCCACCATCCACTCTGTCTGGCCATGGCTCTGGCGACTCCAGCTCCTCACATGAGTGAAATCCTGCGGTGTTTGCGTGTGACTTTTGTGATTGGCTTACCTCTCTCAGCACAGTGCCCTGAAGTCCCCTCCAGGCCGTAGCGGGTGCCAGAATGTCCTTCGTCCTCAAGGCTGAGTGAAGTGGCAGGGATGGGCGGCGTGTTGCTCCTCTACTCACCGCTCAGTGGGCACTTGCGCTGCTTCCTTCCACCTTTAGGCTGTTGTGAATCTTAATGCTAGGGAAACAGGTGTGTAAATACCGGCTTAGCCCTGGCTTTGAATTCCTCTGGGGATATAGACCCAGAAGTGTCATTGCTGGATCTCATGGTGACACTGTGTTTAAGTTTATGAAGAATTGCCAGACCATTTTCCACAGTGGCTGCATATTTTACACCCCCACTAGCAATGCCCAAGAGGTGCAATTTCTCCACATCCTCACCAACATTTGTTTTTTTTTTTTTTGTAATAGCCATCCTAGTGGGTATGAAGTGATGTTCCACTGGGGTTTTGATTTGCATTTCTCTGATGACTGGCAATGTGGAACATTGTTTCATGGACCTATTGTCCACTCATATATATCTTCTTTTGGAAAATGCCTGTTTAAGTCCTTTGCCATTTTTGAATTAGGCTGTTAGATTTTTGTTGCTGAGTTGCAGGAGTTCTTTATACACACTGGGTTTTAATCCCTTGCCGGATAGTGATTGACTAAGTCTTTTTCCCCAGTCTGCGGGTTGCCTTTTGTAAGTGAAGTTTATTGTCACACAGCCACACCTGTTCCTTCCCGTACTGTCTCTGGCCGCTGTCATGCCCTAGCCACATAGTTAGGTAGACGTGGTAGAGACTGTGTTCTGAGGGCTGACAATATTCACTAGCTGGCTCTTAATGGAAAAGTTTGCTGACCCCAGTTCCAAATGATCTCGGCCCATTCAGTCCTGAGAACCAGCAGCTTTTCTCTAATCCGCTGCTGAGGAATGCTCCCTCTCCGCAAAAAATAACGGCTCTCTTTCGTGACATCTGTGTAGGGCACTGGCCCAGACGGGGGCCCCTTCCTGCTCCGGTGCTGGAGAGAGAGGCACTTAGGCAGAGTCGTCCATGATGCCAGACGAACGAGCTGCATGATGTCGGCTGGGTGTAAAATAGCCGGTTGGGGCTTTCCTCCTGGGAGGTTAAGACCAGTGTGCTGTGCCCGGGCTGTCACTTCCACCTCTGTCTGTCTGATTCTAGCCATCCTGGTGGGTCTCTCGTCGTGGTTTTGACAGCTTCCATTTGATCACAGCCGTGTGCCCAATGCAGTGTTGGCCTGGCTGGGGCGGGGGGAGGGGGGTGTGTGGTCTCTCCCCAGGTCAGTAAGGCCCCAAGGTGCCAAAACATCATAAGATACCGAAAATAAAAGACACGATGAATACTGTTTGTCAATTTGGAAAGCTGCTCCCATGTTTTGATAGAGGTGGCAGGTGCACAAGAACCAGAAAGGGGGACCACAGCTGCGTTCCAGATGAACAGAGGGGCCTTTCCTCACCCCACCAATGTCCCAAGTGTGGGTAACATCCAAGCGGAGACTCTTAACTCTGCAGAAATGCTCTGTGGGTCTGATGCCTCTTGTGGCCTGTGCGATGATTAAAATACTCCACAGCAAAGAGTCAGCACTTTCCTTGGCTTATGAAGTTTGTTGAAATCTGTTTAACAAGAAAACGGTCACCTTCTTTGATCACTCTGTCCCTAAGTCTAGCCCCGAGGGGCAAGGTGTCTCTTCTCACAGTCTTCACGTTCTTTGGCATGAGCAGAAGCACTCCCACTCATTCTCTCTCCACCCGAGCCTCAGCCTGGGTCTGGTGTGCAGTTGGGAAAACAGGCAGGAGGTGACTGTCCCTCCCCAGGGGCAGTGCAGGCCCAGGGAGGGTGTTGGGGTCACAGATACCTGCCCTTCTGAGCTTGTGTTGAGGGTCACCCTCAGTTACTGTAATCCCCCTGAGCCCAGGAGTCCCCAGGAGAAGCACAGGCAGCTGTGCAGAGCACGTTGAAAGTAACTCCAAAGGTATCAGGTTCTAAAGCCCCAGAACCCGAGTGTCACCTTATGCTGGTAAAGTTTTGTGGCTGTGATTAAGTTAAGGTTGTTTGATGGTGATTATCTAGTGGGGCTCCTCATACCATCACAGAGCCTGTATGAGAGGAAGGCAGAGAAAGATTTGAGTATGGAAGAGGAGAGGCAGAGGCCGGAGGGACAAGCCCAGGGACACCTGGAGCCCCGGAAGGGGCAGAAGGGCCCCCCCTCGAGCCTCAAGGAGGGATGCAGGCCCGAGACACCTTGATTTCAGTCCAGAGGAACTGACTTCAGCCTCCTGGCCCCCAGGACAGCAATGTGCATGAATTTCTACTGCTTTAAGCCACCCAGTATGTGTCATTTGTAGGGGCCCCAGGATGCTTACACGATGTGTCAATCCATCCACTCACCCTGGTCAGGGAACGGGGGCACTTTTCAAGTCTTTGCCAATGAGAAAGAAGTGAAGTGAGGGAGCTGAGGAGGTAGGAGACTTACGAGGCCACCTGCTTTATATAAGTACCAGCTTGCAGGTTCCACGAATGTCCTGTGATGCATTCCAGGCCCCAGACTGGTGGTGCTCGCCTTTGCCCTGCACACCACCCTTCCCCGTTCCAGGCCCTTGGCTGCAGGGCATCCTGCCCTCTCCTGTGAGAGTTCTCCTGCCCCACCTTTGCATGTCCCTGGAAAGCAGCGCGGCAGCTGAGCTCCTGGGCCTGTGGCCGCAGCTGCAGCCTTGGGCGTCCCAGTGCCATTGTGGGAACAAGCCCAGTGTAGACCTGGGTTTCCCTGCCTCACCTCTCCTCTCTGCCTCCTGCCACTGTAGTAGACCTGGTTACCCAGTGAGGCAAGTGAGGAAGGAAATATCTCCCACCTTTGGTGTGTGTGCTGGAGGGGACGGGGGCCCGGGAGCGCTGATGCCGGGAAGTCCTCGGGCTGCACAGAGCCCCGAGCTGGGTGCCGATGAGGAGGAGGCTTGGCGCTGCGGTGGACTGGGTTGTTCGTGGGGGCTGCGGACACCGTGTGAGCACTCTGATTGCGTCCATGAGGTCTGGGGAAAGGGGTGGTGTTTGCTGTGCTCATCAGGGAAAGCCTTTTGAGCATCTCTGCCAAGGACGGCGTCATCATCTTGGGGCGCTAATGGCCTCTCCACGCCGACCCTGCAGTCACTGTGTTTACTGCAGCACCCGGGCTGCTCGCAGGCGCTCCTCCCCAAGGAGGAGAATGGTGAGGGAAGAGGAAGAACTAGATTGGTTTTTACAAAGGGGCTCCTTCCCAGGAAAGGGCTGGGTTGAGTCCCACCTGAGTAACAAGAATTGGGCTTCTTGCAGATTCCAAGGCCTCATCCATAAGAAATCCAGTTCAGTAGGCGTCTGTCTTTATAGCCTGCTTCCCAGATGATTCTGCT
Organism: Smutsia gigantea; assembly: GCA_032199065.1. Lineage (NCBI taxonomy): Eukaryota > Metazoa > Chordata > Mammalia > Pholidota > Manidae > Smutsia > Smutsia gigantea. The sequence goes on from JAVSCE010011171.1 coordinate 167,108, forward strand.
GTCATGTGGTAGCTCTGCTTTAACCCTTGAGGTGTCTCTAAGACCACACCTGTGACACGTGGTCTTTATCTCTGAGTCTCCTGGCAGCCAGGGTGAAAAGGGAAAGATGGGATATCAGAGTTCTCTGTTCATCTGGAGAGCAGGTTTTCCTTGGCACCCTAGTGTAAGAGGGGTGCTTTTCATGTGACATGTGTTTTCAGTTGGGGTTTTACAAAAAAGCAAAAACAATATAGTTTTCAAGTCCTGTTTGACTCCAGTCAAAGCTGGGGATGTACAGAAGCGGCTTTGAGGTGGACCTAAGCTGGGCGGTTCAGGTACGCTGCATATTTGGAAGTGATTCAGATGAGGAACTTAAAGAACCGTGGGCAGAGGTAACTTTGGGCAAAGCTTTTCTCAACAGACAATTGAAGGAGAAAAAAGAACTGCCCACAGCTCGTGTGCTTCTGTTTCAGGCACATCTGTGGGGACAGAAAGCAGATGAGTGGTGTCGCAGCTGGAGCGGGTGGCTCAGAGGTGCAGGTTTCTTCCTGAGTAACTAAGATGGTTTAAAGTGGGCAGAGCTGATGGTATACCCACCTGTACGGGTACGTTAAAGCCCACGGAATTGCACACTTCACATGGGCGTGTTGTGTGGTGTGTGAAATGCAGCTCAACAACCCATCTTTACAGAGAGGGATGGACTGCTGTGGCCACCGCACTGGGTCTGAGAACGGTGCAGGGCAGCTGAAGGACACTGCGTGGTGGAAGTTTGGGGGTAGGGTGCTATGAGTACCTGGAAGCATGACTCCAAGGCCTGGAGTGGCAGAGTGGGTCTGGGCTGGACACGGTTGTGTGTCCGGGATCCCCAGGTGAGGGAGGAAATGGTACTGAATCACATGCTCCCCAAGATATTTTTACTGCCTCAGCCCTGGGGCGCTGAGTGCGTTCTCGGAGCAGGGGGAGCCCCGTCCGGGTGTGGAATGTGGTTCCTCTGGCCTGGCAGGCCGCATTCTCTGCTGTGTCAGCAGAAGCTGGGTCCCCTGAGCCCGTGCCTGGTGGGTGGAACAGGCCAGGTGGAGTGAGTTACGACCAGGTATCCCTGTGCGGCTGGATTTACTGGGGCTCATGGATGCAGCCTGCCTGTGAGACGGAAGTCCAAGGAGGAGGAGTGCAAACAAGTTGTACTAATGTGAACCCAAATATGTGTGTATCTGTTTCAAACAGGAACATGTAGCCAAACTAGGGATTTTTCTCAGGGGTGAGTCTGGGGCTAACCACAATTTACCAAGGGATGGTTTTCCATGAAGAGCCCCTTGGTGACACCCCAGGGCTGAGGTTTGCAATTGAAAGTCCCCTGGAAATGATCTAAGGCAGCTGTGTTTCACATTTGGGGTCCCAGACTCATCTGGGAATCTGATAAGAGTCTGGTGAGATCGCAAATGCACCCCCACATCCTGTGCACACTTTCGGCAGGATTCCCCCTCCCCACAAAGAGCCCTCACTGAGTCCGGCTTTCCCCCCAGGATCTCATACAGAGGGGCGCCCTCAGGACGCCTCCCTGAGCCACTGGAGCTGGGAGCCCTGTGGAGGGAACCTGATTAGGAGCTTTGCATTCGGAGTGTGTTGCTGTTTGACAGTCCAGGGACTCATCCATCAGGCGTGGTGCTGGACTAGAATCCGGGGCTTGTTCTGCCTCATGGGACAGCTGCTGCATGGCTCTGTAGCTCTGCAAGGAGCTGTGAGTTCCGGAAACTTGTATGCAGGGTTTAGGATCCAGGTCTGCGTAAGCAGGAGTGTTGGTAAGTGCATGCACCCCACGCTCTTGGGACGGGGCTCTGTGGCTGTTACCCATCTTGAGAGGCATGACCAGTGGAGGCCAAGCACACAGGTGGTGTTATGTCTCGGGAAGCCTGACACCATGCTGTGCTTGGCTGGGTCCCCGAGCTGCAGCACCTGCTTCCAGGTCACGCCACGGCTTGTCAGCGCCTGGGGCAGCTGCGCATACACATTTTGGGTTTTCCTGAGGGCAGGAGGCAAGATGGGTGTGTTCTGTTCAGCCTGGCTGGGCCGCTCCCTGTACCTACCTCTGGGTGGCCTCTTGATTGGAATGGTCCCCACCGTCCCCCCTGTGTTCCACGGTTTACCAAGTCCTCATCAGCACCTTGGAGAGGTGTTTCCGGTGTCCTGAAGATTGGCTTGGCCTGGGCTTCCCCTCCAGCCTGTGTCTGCCAGTTCCTGACCAGCTCCCCCAGTGTGTGGTGAAATGCAGAGACTCAGGACCTGAGAGTTTTCCCGAAGCAGGTGGATTGGATCTGAAGGATGGGCTACATTCTGTTAGGTTCCCCCAACAGTGGGGACCAGTGTCCTGTTAGGAAATGGTGGTGATGGTGCATCTTGTTTCTTAAAATATCTTTACCTGGGAAAATAAAATGGTGGGCACCCTGATTGCATCGTGAGATTTCTTTTTCTTACACTTTCTGGCCAATGGTGTGCCAAAATTTAGTAAACTCTGGTCTAAACCCCGAGGGGTGTGCGTGTGCATGTGTACACACAACTTGGGCTCTAGTTGTTCCGTTATTGTGTTTCTGGATGCCACTTGTTGAGTACTTGTGTTTTGTATTTGAGCTAAGTATCCTATTAGACTAATTCACTAAGCCTCTTACCAGCCTTTCCAAGTTGGGTGGATTAAGCCCATTAGATAGATAGGGAAACTGAGGCTTGAGATTAGGTATCTCTGAAGGTCATGTGCAGGGAGGGGCAGAGTCAGCCTTTGTCATTCCTAAGACTGCCCTTTGGCTCCTATGCTGCACCAACCATTCTGTCCCATGGGCTGCTTCCAGGTAGGGCCGTTTCATACCTGTCTGATGTCTGTAGCCCCGGTCCAGGACACGGCGAGGCTGGTGGGGGAAACGCCCCATTGCACAGGCAACTGAACGTCCCCTGGAGCTGTTGGAATTTAGAAAGTAGCATGGAGCAGGGGTTCCAGGGGCAGGGACCCCATTCCTGTCCTTGGACTTTAACCTTGCCCAGTCCATCTGCACTTGCTCTCTCTCCCCGGCATCTCTGCCAGGGCTTCCACTTCCCAGGACGGCTGCTTCCTGCCCTGGCACTTCCCACCTGCCTGGAGACACCTGCCTTAAGCCCTGGTCCCCCAGGGCACCTGCCCAGCCACACTTTGCCCCATACCTGGAATCGCTGAGCGCCACCCTGTTTGCTCACTTAAAATACAGTGATACTGAACAGGGCAGCTTTCTTCACTCATGGATTTCCGGCTTTTTAAGGCCTCTAAAAGTTTTTCTGGGGAGTCTTCAGACTGCCAAACCCAGCATGTGCCTAGGACTCTTAACTCCCTCTTATTTATTGATAGAATTCAGAAATTCAGGTGAGGGGAGCTCAGAAGCACAGAGGAATGGATACAGAGGAATTGCTCATTCATCAGTGAGCTCTTGAGTCTGGAGATGAGCTGTTCCCATGTGGCACCCTCCCTGGGGCTTACCCTCCAGAGGCCTGCTCTGCTGGCTTTGAGGGGAAATGCCACATTGAGGGTCCCTAAGAGCCAACCAGGTTTGGGAACAAGGCCCAGTTGAGGGCTCCCATGGGACGGTTGGTTCTGGCCTCTGTTCCCAAACCTCTCTGTAGTTCACTTTTGCTTCCTGGATAAGAACTTCAGCCACATTTCAGCGAAGCAGTGAAAGTCAATTAGAAACTCGCTGATTGCACCTTTCCTTGGAAAGAACAAGGGCGAAATCAGAGAATGTAATTTTTGCCAAAACAAATCAGTCTGATAGATTTTGCCCATCTCAGAATGTTGGAAGTAAAATTCTGGGAGTTTGGTGGAATCCAGATTGTCCCTTTTTTTTTTCTTTCTTTTTTTAAATACTGTTGCTGCTTTTATTATATTACAGATGATCACCTGTTTGCCTAGGTAGCAAGCTGACCTTGGGAAACACGAGAATAACCATGTAACTTTGCCGTGGCTCCGCAGCTGTGAGTGTGAAAATAGGTGGTAATGTGCCTGGCTCCCCCAGCAGCCACTAAAAATGACTCCATGTGTCTTTTTGGACAGCCCTGCCCCCAGGTGGCCCTGCCAGCAATGAGCTAATGAGTTGCCATCCTTAATCCAGAATTCTAGATATGCTCTAGGGGTGACTTGTAGGCTGGGGGAGCACTTGCACATCTGCCCCTTTCCAGAACTTCCCTTGTGGAATTTGGAGATACTCCCAAGATTCCCATGCCCGTCTCGGAGCCCTTTGGACTGCCGACTTGGGCTTCTTGAAATTTAATTCTAACCAACAGGTGAGGGACAGCGGGAGACGTCCTCTCTGGGGGAGGCGGGCCAGGCCTCCACCAGCGGATGGCCATATGGTGGGATGGGAGGCTGTGGCTGTGCTGGGGGCCCAGGGGCGCCTCGGCCAGCTCTCCCTCCTGCATGGGGATCTCTACGTGCCACCTCCCACAGGACTCACCGCCTTTGCTGGGTCCCAGCTGCAGAGACTAAACAGGCTGGAAGATGGAGATCCTGGCAGGAGTGTGGCCGAGGTGTAGGCAGGGCTGTGTCGGGGTGTCACTGGGTGGGGGTAAGGGGGGCTGGCCTGACAGAGGCCATGACTGCCCCTAAGCTGGTGATACGATGATACAGGCCAGGGTCCCCAAGGTCAGGTGAGGGCCTGGCAGCCGAGGCCACGACCTGGGTCCCGGGCACCAGGGTCCGAGCAGGGGCGTGTGGCCCCTGGAATGCTGTTGCCAGGAGCCCTGGGCCCTTCGGGTTTTCCCTTCTCTGACTTCTTGCCTTTGGTGCCTACTGGGGCTCCCCTTGTGGGAAGGGGGACAGGGAGGGGTGCAGAGGTCAGCCAGCATCACTGGAGGCTGGCTGGTGCTGTCTGCCTTGGCTTGCCTTTGAGGGACTGGGTCCAGGCATCCCTCTTCTGGCTCGCAGCCCCATGGACGGGCTGTGGGGAGATGGTATTTCTAGGGCGTCTGCACCCACCCTGCGCCTGTCCCCAGGACTCTGGCTCAGCGTGGCTCCATGGCGGCACCGTGGGCAGTGCTGAAGGAGAGCGAGCTGGTCTGGTGGGGCGTGGAGTGTGCCCTTGGCCTCTCCTGTCTCTGGCCAGGCATGTATGGAGGTATCTCGGGAGGACACTGTGTTCGGAGAGACACTGCTGGGGCCTTGCTTTCCCCTACAAGGCCGGGTGGCTGGCAGGGAACAGAGGCCTGGAGTGTCTATGGGAAGTGTGCCAGCCTCAGGAGCCAGGACTGTGTGTCGCGTCTTCACGGCAGAGCCCATCACTCAGGCATTTGTGGGGACTCGGGGGCCTGTCCGGCAGCCTTGCCTTACAGCTGTTGGGGGCAGCACAGACGGGAGATGGGGTGGATTCCGTTACCTGCCTGTGGGATTCCCTCTCCAGGAGCAACCCCGTCAGCCAGGAAAGGTCCCTGTGCTCTGCAAGCCCTGGAGCGGCCCTGGTCCTCTGGTCTCATTGCCACGTGTTTTTCCATCTCATCTCCCTATTTTTTTACTATTGTTTTTTTATTTGCACTTTGTACTGTTATAAAAAAGCAGCTTGCTTTCTTGTAAATTAATCCAGACGTTGACTTTCCCACACCTGCCATGCTGCTCTGCTGCTGAGAATTACAGCCACTTACAGGACAGTGATGTTCAGGGGTCCCCGCACCCACCCTCAGGCTTACAGATTCCCTAGAAGGACCCCCAGTGCGGGTGGAGCACCTGCAGGCTGACCTTAGTCTGTGGCCCCCCCCAGAGGTCATGCTGAGGCCACCCGGTCATGCACCCCCACAGATAACTACCTCATGTGGCCCAAGGTGTTGGGGAGACAAAGGCGCTCCTACCAGGCAGGACACTCTGAGGTCCCAGGGGTCCCTCCCAGGACCCAGGCAAGGGCCACACCTCGTTGGACCCGCAGGGCTTGGACCCCTGAGGTCCGCGGAGTTCACCCTGTGCAGTGGTGTTTAAGAGCACAGACTCTGGGTCCAAGCTGAGCAGGACCCGATCTTGGCTCTACCATTCACTCTCTCTGCTTTGGTAGTTTTTATATCTCTTTGTGCTTCTCTTTCCTTAGGGGTAACATAAGGGTGCTTAGAGGTCCTGCCCCCTGGGGGTATTCGGAGACCGCATTCCTAAGCTCCCAAGCCTTAGGAGAGGTTCTGTCTCATCGCTGTTACCTCCCCACACCCGCCACACATGCCGACAGCCCGGATCCCTCATCATCTGGTGTCACCGTGTGGCAGGAATGACCCACTGTGCACCCATGTGGGTGTGATGGGCCTGGCTCCCTCTGTCCTTCCTCACCCTCAAGAGTGGGTGCCACCCTGGGCTGCCCCCGTCCCACCCCCAGCATGCAGCCTGACCAAGGGCAGGGGTTTTGGCCGCCTACCAGGGGTTATTAAATGCCTACCAGGTGCCCTTTCGGGGATGGAGACCAAGTCTGAGATGGATGGGGCCCCTGGCATTGGGGCTCACAGTAAGTCCCATTCAGCAGGTAAGGTTTGTCCAGGTAGAGAGAGAGAGCGAGATGGGCTGTGAATGCGGTGCAGCCTAGACCCGGCCCGTGGGGTTGTGTGCAGAAGCTGACTCAGCCCGCAGCCTGGTGCCCAGAATTTTGGAATCTTGGAAGCTGCCTCCACCCTCCCTCCCACCTGGGAAGGTCCAGCACTTTGCTTGGGTGAGTGAGATGCTTCTGTGGGTTCCAGCACGCAGCACTGGGCAGCACTGACTCACGGAGCTAAAGGGGTGGCCTCCCTTCCATGCCAGTAGATTCCCAGTAGAACGAAGCTCTGCAGGACAGGGTTTTTGTTAGCGTCATGGGTGTGTGCCAACCACCTAGGGGGAGAGCTAGACATGCTGTTGGTGCTCTGCAAATACTTACTTGAAAGAGTGAAAGGATGGATCCTTCTGGGTCATTGATGGGAGAATCCCGGTTTGCTGTCAGGGAATCTTTAAGAAAGAGTCAGAGGTGGGCTGAGCGTCTTGGCTAGACGACCACTGAGCTGGAAATTAAAACCTTCACAGCTCACTCCATGGCTGGTTTTCCTTTCTGGCAAGCAGTATGCTGACGTAACTCTCTTACTGTTCCCCCAGCAAAGGTTTCCTACCCAGCAAGGAGAATTTTAGTTACTCGTGATTTTAGAATTAGTATTTAATTTATTATAGGGGTACAAATCCCAAAACTTACTTTTCTTAAATTTCACGAATTTGACTTACAACTGTTATTCTATTTATGAATTTATAATCCCTTCAGAGTGGGCCTTTGATAACAGTGGGATGTCACAAACTCGAATTCCCTTAAATTCTAATGAAAATTCAGTTTTAAGAACGTAATTCCTATCCATCTAATCGTACTGAAAACAGAAGGAATTTTACGTTCTCCGAAACATTCTAGAAGTGTTTACAACTTAAAAAAAAATGATCTTTCACTTTCTGTGTAAAATCTTACATCGAAACCTATCTTTCAGTTCCATATTTTGGCTGGGATTTAATCTCAAGATTAATGTGGGAGAATGGGGTTACCCTGTTCTTTTCAATACTGCAGTGCTTAAAAATGAAACTGCATTTCTGGATTTAACATACAATACTAGTTCTATGTCTTTGATTTCTTTCGTCACGTCTGTCCTTGGGTTTAAGCCTCCTTGTAATTACAGCACATCTAATCGGGAAGGAAATGGACCAGCTCAGCGGTCTGGACCTTTGATCTTAGTCTCTGGGGTTGACTCTTGGCCGGGATACATGGTTGGGGACAGGTGTTTGTTTTCGCGGGGTCCCCGCCTGCATGTGTTGCTCTCTGTGGCGTTAGCCAGTCTCCTGATGCACAGAGGGCTGATCCTGCTCACGTTACAGGAGCCTGGATTGTTCTTCAGGCTTTGCAACTGCAGCCATAGTTGGTAAAGATTGTATGGCTAACTTCCTCCAGTGCCTGGTTCTATCTTGCATTTTTTTGGCTCTCCTAAGACTTTTAAATAACTTCCAGGTTAGCTCTGAAGACTTTGCAGGGCCATTTCCTCCCGGGTGCATGTTGCTTATAGCTTTACCGGTGCCCTGAAGGCAGAGGGCTCTAGGGAGGCAGTGGACCCCGGGAAGGCTGATAGGCAGGGGACGGTCTGGGTCTTACTGCCACACCCGTGCCTGTAGGCCTTAGAGGATTGGCGGCCCTTTGCAAGGCTCTGCTTTTGCCTGTGTGGTGGTGATTCCAGTGCCTCGTGTGTGTGGGGTCAGGAGAGGTTGGGGTGACTTGCTATAGGTGCAGCGGGGTCTGGACGAGCTCTGCTGACAGTAGGAGAACCCAGGAAACTGTCTCTCTCCAGCAAAGCGCAGTCCCCCTTGACTTGGAGTCGCAGCGGCGCTGGGTGGGGGTGAGAAGTCCCCCGGCCTGTCCCTGCGGCTTGCCTGCGCCGGCTGTAATTGGATGGGGAGTCTGGCTCTGACACAGCCTCGGTTCGATTGATATACCCGGAAGCTTTGGCTTCTCTCTTCATCTAAGCAACAGCGGCAAGAAGGACTTTATCCCCTTTTTCTTTTTCTAGTACTTTCCAGATAACTGGGTTCCGGTCTCCAGACCTCTTTGCAGTAGTAAGGGAGAATGAGCGTTCTTTTGAATTGATGTTTACCTTTGACAAGAAATGCACCCCATTAAAGCTCTGAAACTTCACAGAAGGCACTTGGGTGCCCACATGTGACTTAATCAAGCAGACCTGATTGCATTCTCTGGGTCTTGCTTTTTCCTGTCACCTTTATGAGCTGATAGGCTCCTGATGGCTTGATAAAAACCCTTGGAGAAAGAAAGCCTTAATGAATATAGATTTTTCTTGCAATTCATTTTTGAGTGAACATTCTAGTAATGACTGAAAGCAGAAAGTACAAAATTGGATTGATTAAGTCATTTTCCTGAAAAGGCAAGACTTGCGCTCGGGGTGGCATGCACCGTCTCACCAACCCACACCTTGCGTTTCTTTTCAATTAAGATTATCTTTGTGAAGGTTCAGGCTCCAGCCTTTCCATTACAGTGGGGATAGCTTGGGAGGTCACAGTGTCATTTTGTTCCATTCAGAGCGACTGGAACACAGCCAGTTTTGGGGGGCACACCTCATGGGTGTGAGTTGTGACATGACGACAGCAGTTGTGTGACACATTAGTGGGCTCGTAGCTGCAGCCCGTAGTTCACAAGGGGTGCCGCTGTCATCAGTCCAGGATGAAGAACCAGAGGAGAGCATCATGACGGGGTGAAGCGCATCCCCAAAATTCAGATATTGAAGTCTGACTCCCAGCCCCTCAGATGTGGCTGTGTGTGGACATGGGCTCTTTACAGAGGGGATTGAGGTAAGCGAGGTCCCAGGGTGGCCCTGATCCCATGGGACTGGCGTCCTCATCAGAAGAGGAGGTAAGGACACAGACACGCAGAGGGATGGCCACATGAGGACCCAGACTGGGGACAGCGTCCACACACCCAGGGGAGGCTTGGGGGGAGCCGGCCCTGCCCACCCTTGGGTCTCGGCCTCCAGTCCCAGGCCTGGGAGTCAGTGTCTATGTTTTAAGCCTCCTGTGTGTGGTGTGTGTGACGGCTGCCCGAGCAGACTAACTCCCCCACCCCACACTCCATGAGGCTGACGTGGAGCTCCCCGTTCCCCCACAATGTGTTTCCTCCGCTTTCCTGTCAGCACTTTGTCTCGTAACCATTGGCTGCCCTCTGCTTCCAGTGTCGCAGCTTGCAGGCAGCGGCTACCCCTTGTCCCTTCCTCTGAGAGGTGGCACAGACATCCTTTTATCCCCGTGAACATTCGGGGGTCGCTGGTGCCTCACAGGGTTCCTGGCCCTGGGGCCCGAGGAGCACCTTCCCTCCCTGAGTGCCGACCCCCCGTCTTCTGGGCCTGTGTCTACTCAGTGCAGGGAGGATGGCGCCTTCCTGGGAGTTGATAGAGCATTGCCTCACTGCTGAGAAGGGACCGGCCCCGGTGCCACCAAGGGCGTGGATGGTGGGGCATCCCACCCATGCAGTGGGTGGTGGGTACTCTGCTTTGCGGCTTCTGTCCCATTTCATCCATGGGCAGATGGCCCCCAGGTGGGCCTCACCTGGGTGATGCATCTGATGTCCCTTAGTTTCCATGTCAGCAACTTGTAGCAGCTTCGCAAATGTGGTCTGTGCCGGGCTGAGAGAGAAAGCCACCCTCCTGGGCAGACCTGGCTGCTCCTCATCCCTGCGGGGGGCTGGCCCCCACCTTGAGTCCTGACCGCTCAGCTCTCTGCTGCTCCCTCGGGTCATCAGCAGGCAGCCAGCGCCTCCCCCGCTCTGGGCTTTGAAGTCCGGGTGGCGGAGGAGCCCTAGGCCTGAGCTTCAGGCCTTGCACGCCTCCCGTGCCTCCCCAGAGAGGCAGTGGGCCCAGCAGGCAAGGCTTCAGAAGGCAGATCTGGATTCAGGGTCTGCCTCTAAGACCCTCCAGCTGTGTGCCGTTGGACACACAGTTTGCCCTCTCTGGGGTCAGCAGGCACATGTGAAAAGGTGGGGTGTATGGGGTTCATCAGTTACACGCGCACTGACTGATTACCCATGAGGCTCCAGGAGGCCGGATTGGGAATGGGCCACCATCATGGAGCCGAGGGAGATGGACGGGGCTGGGAAAGCCCTGGAGAGCCGAGGGCATGTGCTGGTGGCTGGGGTGGGGGGTGGGAGCCAGAGCGTGTTCAAGACGAGGCTTAGAGCTGGAGCTTAGACGAGAGAACAGAGGGTTGCTGGGTCACGCAGAATGTCGGCGGTGTCCTGCACAATCAGGGGAGTCTCGTCACTGGGACCACGCTCCATCCTCGCTCCCTCTGTCGTCGCTGGTCCTCGTTGTTGGCAGTCCTGCTGTCTCGGGCGTCAGCGGTCAGGGGCTCGGATCTCACCTGGGTGGGGCTGTGCCCCGAGAGCCCCAGGGTCCGTTCCCACCTGCCCTGATCCATCACCTGACTGAGTGAGGAGGTGACCGCTGTCCCACCAGATGACAGGGGAGGGCCCTGTACAGACCACATGGGTTCAAGCTGCACCGGAGGTCCTGTTACTCGCCTCTGGGAACCCAGCGCCCGGCACAGCGCAGGAGCAGCTGCCGAGGAGGTGTGTGTGGGGATGCGGGGCTCGGGGCCCCGGCATGTGGTCACCCCCAACCTCAGTTTCTTCACTTGCAAGTGCAGTTAATTTCGTCGTCTCCACTGTGCTACCTGGTTGCCAAGGGAATTCCTGCGACCTCAGTTATTTTCTTCTCGGAATTATTCACCTACCTGCACCTCCTTGTCCATCAGCTATAAATACTGCCTCTGTTTTCCTGCTACCTTGCACAGAAAGCCCTCCCCAGAGGGACAGAATCCTGTTTCTGCAAGGACCCATGCAGGTCCTGGTCGGAAGCCCTCCGCCTGCAGAGGATGCGTGTTCTGGGCAGTGGAGAGGCACGTGGGCGTTTCTACCCTTCGGGCTGACTCAGGACCGGGGAGGGAGTGCAAGGGCCCCAGTGGAGGCTGCTTTCCTCCTGTTCTAGAGCTGCATGAGGAGACCCTCAGCCCGGGTGCCGGTGGGTCCCTGTGACAGCTTCTGGGAGGTGGCCAGACGTCCACCAAGGCCTTGCTTTGTTCTCCGAGGGCACATTGGTTGGAGGACATGCTCTGTGGCCAGCGCTGCTCAGCAGTGAGCGGAGATGGACCCCTGCCCTTCTGTCCTGGAGCCAAGAAGCAGATCTCGAAGCTCTCTGGTCATCTGCCAGGGCTTAAGAAAGCACACCAGCAACTAGGGACTTTAACAATCATTTCACTCACTCGTGATTCTCTGTGTCGGGCGTGCAGGCAGGGATTGCCGGCATCCTTCACGGCACTCCGGAATTCTGGGTGGCGTTTCCCATGTGCCTCTCTCTCCATGTGGCACATGGGGCTTCCCCACCACACGGCAAGCTCGGTGTCGCTGGACTTCTTACCCGGGAGACGGGGCATTCCAAGAAAGGAAGGACGGGGCTGCAGCTACCTGAAGGCTCAGCCAGAGAAGCTGCAGGGTCCACATTCTGCCACATTTTGTTGGTCTGGACCAGCCCACTTCAAGGAAAGGGGAAGTAAGGTTCCACCTCTGGGTGGAAGGAATTTTCAGTCTGTGGCCACCTGGAACCCACATACACATATCCAAGGTCCATCTCCACAACTGGTAAGTGGGAGGCCGCTGTAGGGTTGCAGTTTAGTTTGGTGGTTGCTGAAGTCGGCTAATGTGTTCGAGTCCCGCCACCATCAGCCAGTCGCCGTGTGACCTTGGGGAGCAGGTGCAGCTTGCTGTGTGTTTACTTCCGTGGGGGGTCTGTATGGGGGGACGCTGACAGCTGCCCCATGTGGTCTGGATTGCATGAGGTGACGTGTAAAGAGTAAGGCCCTCACTTAGTGCCAGGCATCTATTCCTCTGATGGAGAGATGAAATCTACTGAAGGTGCAGAGCAGAGGACCTGACCCTACTCAGTGGTGTCCCAGGAGGCGGCTGCTACGCTGCAGCCTGGAACCTGGAATCCAACCTGGCCAGACATGCGTTGGGGAGGGGGCTGAGGGGCCACAGACGGAATGGCGAGCAGAGTGCTGGCAACAGGGAAGGATTTGAGAGTGACTGAGGGGGTAAAGTAGCCATATTCAGGGAGTTGGGATGAGGGGCCTGAAATGTCAAGGGTGGTGCCTTCATTTTCAGCCGGGACAAGTGGATGGTGTTGAGAACTGTAAAGGGCAGGAGATCTTCCCCTGCAGTCAGCCTGCTGCGGTTTGACAGCTGGTAGAAGACACGAGAGCCCTGGGTCAGACGTGAAGGTCAGTTTATTACAGGAATAAAGAGGTAGGCTGAACACCAGCATTGGCCCTGGTTCCCTAATCCCAGATTCCCCCACCACGGGATGTAGTACTGCCACACACCTGGCCGCATCATGGGAGGGGGATGGGGAAACCGAGTCTTTCATGCTGGACAGTAAGCACGGCTGCACTTGGCTGCTGAGGGAAATGCTGTATCTTCCATTCTGGGTTGAATTGTGTTGCCCCCAACACATGTTGCAGATTTAACCCTGAGTAGCTGTGGACTTGGCCTTACTTGGAAATAGGGTCTTTGTAGGTGGTCAAGTTAACGTGAGACTCAGAGGGAGCTAGCCCATGCCTGATTTTGGACTTCTGGCCTCTAGAGCTGTGAGAGGGAACACCTGCTGCCTTAAACCACCCCGTTCGTGGTGCTGTGTTACGGCAGCCCAGGCAACTGAGGCTGTCTCCCTGCGTAAACAGTCGGGAGTGGAGAGCGTCCGCCTCCCCGGCCAGGTGGGCAGCAGTGGGGCAGGCTCCAAGCCCGTCTCCCAGCGGGATGGCGGGGCTCCTGTGGGTGCGGGGAGCCGGGCAGGACTGTGTGGGGAGGGCTTGTCTCCTTCGCCTGAAGGAAGTTTGTCTTGGAAGAAACAGCCTCCCCTCCAGCCAGGCTGCCGGACCAGCATGAGGACCCGGAAATAGCTGGGAAGCAGATTTTTTTCCTCCACAAGAGAAGAAAACCTTTTCACCAGCACAGGCATTCCCTGTAAAGGAGAGAAAGTGGCAGGTAGGGAACACCTAGTGGGGATGTTGCAGGGGTCCCTGCCCCTAGTGGGAGGTGGGACTGCATCCAGAGGCTGGTCTCAACCTTGGACGGTAGATTTCTTTCTAAAATACCGATTCTTCACCCTCGCTCCACCAGATTCTCATTCCGCAGAATCTGAACTTTTAAAGCTCTTCAGGCGAGTCTGATGGGACCAGATTTGAGCCCCAGGGGTGTACATCCACAGAGCGCTGAGTGACTTCATAAGGCAGTGGAAGGTGCTGAGGGCACCCAGCATGCCGCCTCTACTGGACTTCTCGTCTGGATACGTTTCCTTGAATTCGTACAACAGCTAGCGTGTCCTCTGCCTGTGGCCACTGAGTTTACGCTGACCCGCTCTTGCCTTCTGGCGGCTGATCTGTGGCACCATGGGGACTCCTTGTCACTGTCATTCCGATGAGCCCCTGTGCTGTGGCTGTCACTCTGAAAGGCCACACGCTGTTCCCTTGGGGACGGCTTCTCTGCCCATGCAGGTCATGTGGCACTGAGGTGGGTGCTCTGTCATCTTCTAAGAAAACCTGGGTGGGCGAATGCAGCCATTTCCCAAATGCGGAGCAGGCAGGGGGAGGAGTAAGCACCCCCCCCCCCAGCTGCCCTCCAACCTGATCCATCTCAGGGAGCAAGAGGGTGAGAGTCCCCAGGGCTGGGCCTGCCTCCCTCCGTCGGTCCTCAGCACCGAGGGATCCAAAGGGGTGGCCTGAGGAGGTGCGTCTGGGGGCATGGCCTGGGGCACGCCCTCTCCCCCCACCCCTCCCCTCCCCAGCCTCCCACCCCCTCCCCTGCCCTCTCCCCCACCCCTTCCCTCCCCAGCCTCCCACCCCCTCTCCTGCCCTCTCCCCCCACCACTCCCCATTGGGGCATCCTGGTAGGCGCTTGGTGGACCACACTTCGAAACATCCCAGCGCCATGTTTAAAATGATTTTGAATCTTTGCTAACAGTTCAGGCCAAAGCCATATGTCATAGTTAATGTAACTTTCCTCATGGCATCTAAAATGCACATTGATAGATCTTTCCATCCATTTTCTGTTCTTTTCTAGAACTTACTTTAATTATGCTTTAAAAGGTCTTGGACGAATCCTGCTAATGTTGTTACCTCTTCTGTACTGTTTCCATCTCTGCCTTTTCCTGATTTCTGGAAGGTTCCATTTTATCTCCCTGGCCTTCTGGGATCGCACCTGTAGTTTGTGGGGTGTCTGACAATCTTCAGCTGTTCTTCTGTTGAAGGCAGGCCATTGGCAACATGACAAGATGGGCAGGGTTTGGGCTTGCAGACTGCTGGGCATCCCACAGGGCATCCCACAGGGGATCAGGAGGTTTGGCTATTTCACCTGGGACCCCGGATGCCCGGATCTGCGCATCTTTTCTTGTGGGTTCGTCAAGTTCCCTGGAGACGTCTTGAGTCCTGGGATCCACGGAAGAGGAGGGGCCGCTGGGGCAGAGTCTCTGTAAGGACCCCCTACTCAACCTCCTTGTAACCTGAGGGTCCCCGTCCCCACGTGCAGGGTCTCATTCCAGGACGTTGGCTTCCCTTTTTTATCTGATGGGGACAAGGACAGACTCCTCACTGCCATGTGGGAGGACTGCACCCGGGAACCCAACTGCTACCCAGATGACCTTGAGCCAGTCCCCCTCCTTTGACCCACACTTCAGTACCTGAGCCTTTCTGGAATTCTCTGCTGCAGACTGGCTGGCGCCAGGGGTCTGCCCTCGAGGTATTTGTGCTCACCAGCCTCCTGCCATCTCTCCTGTGCTCTCCAGCTTCTCCTTTTTCTGTTTGTCCTTGAGTTCATATGTGTTAGAAATAAAATCCCTTTGCTGTCTTTTTTTGGGGTTTCAAGAGGGAGCAGGGATGTGGCCAGTCTGCCTTGGAGAAGTGGAAGTTTGCTTTGTAATGAAAATTACACTGGACGCCCAGATGAGACTGTGCCCAGGGGCTCCCCTAGAGGGAGGAGGGCTGCACAACATTCTGGCCTTGCCCCCTGGTGGTTCGATTCCTCTGCAGTGGTCCACTTACCTGTTCTAGGTGGTGGCTGCATATGGTGCCAACCCCATGGGTTATGGTTCCAGCATTTTCTAGAGGCTTGAGTTCCTGTGCTTAATTTGATCCATGTTGGCATGTGGGCTAGTGTGGTGTGGTTTATTTATGTGGATTGACAAGCTTTTTCAAATATGCCATCTGTAGGTGTTTTCTAGGAGCCTGCATCTATTTTAATAAGGAACCAAATGTTGGGTTTTTTTTTTTTGCAACCTGGACTTGAGCTGTGGACTTCTTATACAGAGCATTGTTAGGTGGGCTTAGGTAAGGAACTTTGTGTTTTCTCAGTTTTATTCTCTCACCCTGGTAGGAAAAGCTATTTTAATTGGCCAGACTATAAATTAGCAAAGCTTGCCACCACCTCCACATTTTTGTGTGGAAACTGCTTCCTATGTTCTTTTTACTTCCATTCTGTACCTATTGATAAAGAGCACCAGCAGCTATAGTCCACTAAAATAAAGAAAAGCACATACTCTGTGTCCTATGCCTTATTCTTACGAATACTAAGTAAAGTGTTGGTGGGGTGGGAGGAGACCTGGTCATGAGTACGTCTGGAAAAGGGATGCCCAGAGCTGTTTGCTTCTGGGTAACATTTTTCTGCAAGTGCAAAATGAAAATCATAACACTTGTTCCTGGGAAAGTCAACAGAATGCCTTGTCCTTCCCATGTAATGGCAACTCACAGCACGGATGGGGGTTGTCAGCTCTGGGGACGTCCTGTGCTGCTGGGTCTCTCACTGGCCAGCAGAGGTTTGCAGGAATGTGACCTCTCGGGGCTCTCATTTATTGAGATCTTTAATTTCTGTCAGCGATGGCTTGTTATTTCCAATGTGTAGGTCTTTAACATCTTTTGCTAGATTTTCCCCTAATCATATCCTATTCGTTGTTGGTACTGTAAATGGTATTGTTTTTAAATTTTAATTTCCGTTTGTTCAGTGCAACCATATAGAAGCAGAATGGATGGTTTTATATTCATCTTGTACCCTTCAATCTCGCTAAAGTCACTTACCAGTTCTAGTAGCTTTCTTGAGGAGTCCAGTGAATTTTCTGCATGGACAGTCATGTCCTCTGCAAATAAAGACAGTTTGATTTCTTCCCTTCCAGTCAGGATGTGTTTCACTTATTTTTGTTTTCTTATTGAACAGAAACCATGAGAACGGACGCCCCTGTCTTTCCCCTGATCTTGGGGGGATGTTTTCAGACTTTCACCATTAAGTGTGATGTCAGCTGTGGGCTTTTCAGAGATTCCCTTCATCAGACTGAGAAAATTTCTTTCTAGTTCTGCTTGGCTGAGAGGAGCTTTTCTGCAGCTATTAAGATCATATGGTTTTTATTTTTAGTTTGTTACATTACGATGAACTACAGGAATTGGTGTTCAACTGTTGAGTCAACTTGCAATGCTGATACACATCACAAAATATTATACACTGTTAGGTTTTAGTTGGTAAAGTTTTATTTAGAATTTTTGCATCTGTGTTCATGAAGGACATTGACTGGTTTTCTTTGTAGTATGAGGGTAATAATGTTGGTCTCAGAGAGTGAGTGGGGAAGGAAAAATTCCACGTAACTACTCCAGCTTTCTTTTGACAAGTGCCAATGTGGGGTGCCTTTTCCTGCCCTACCTTCCGCATGCTTTTGTCTTTGTTTTTCATGTGCATTTCTTATAGACAGCTTAGAGTTGGGTCATATTTAATGTGAAAATGGTGATAGCTTGGTTTAAATCTGTCATCTTACTGTCTTTTCTTTTTTTTTTTTTTTGCGTGCCCTACCTGTTTGTTCTCCCTTTTTTCTGCCATCATTTAGATGATGGAAGAATTTTATGAATCCCTTTTCTCTCCTTCATTGGCTTATTAACCATAACTCTCTGTTTTGGCATTTTACTGATGGCTTTAGGACTGATAGTATACATCATTGCCTTATTACAGTCTGTATTTGTGTAATAGACCCGGGATGCTCACGGGTAGGATCAGTACCTCGTGATGATGTGCTTCCATTGTCCCTTTCAACTCTTGTGCTTTTGCTGTCATATAGTTTTCTATGTACTTAATGAACCCCTCGCTACATTTTTTGTTTAAACAGACAATTGTCTCTTAAAAGGGTTGAAGAAAAAACTCATATATTAACCCATGTGACTACCATTTCCAGTTGTCTTATTCTTTTGTTTAGTTTCATATTTTTATCTGGTGTCATTTCCTTCTGTCTTGAAGTCTCCCTAATATTTCTCATTAGGGAACGTGTGCTGCTCATGAATTCTTTCAGCTTCTACAGGTCTGAAAAGTCTTCATTTTTGAAAGATGTTTTCTCTGGTTACGTAATCCCAGAGCGCCTTTCAGCACTTCAGAGACGTCGTTCCATTGTCGGCTGACTTACATTGTTTCCGACCCGAAATTGGCTGTCATTCTTAGGTTTGTTTTTTTGGATCTAACATGTCCTTGCGCTTTTCCTCACTTTGCTTTTAAGGTTTTTCTCTTTGGTTTTGATTTGTTACAACGTGCCCTAGTGTAGTTTTATGTATGATTCTTCACTGAGCTTCTTGAGTCTGGATTTAGCGTTTTCATCAAATTTGTATTATATTCAGGCAAATTTTCAAATTATTTTTCTGTACCCCTTTTTTTGTTAGAGACTCCGAGCACATATGCCTCAGGCTGCCTGAAGTAGTTTCACAGCTTACTGATAATTGCACTGTTACTATAAGTTGTTACTTTCTCTGGGTCTGGGTTTGGCTGTGTCTTCAATTTCCCTGGACTTTTAGCTGGTGTCTAATTTGCCATTCATCCTATCCACTGTATGTTTCATTTTGGATTTTGTAGTTTCCATCTTTGGAAGTTTTTTTTTCTTTCATTCTTTCATGTGCAGTCAGAATACAGTCAATATAATTTTTAATGCTTTTCTGCAAATTCTGACATCTGCTACCAGTCTTTGATTCGTTTTGGTTCATTATATTCTTCATTATAGATTGTATTTTCCTGCTTCTTTGCATGCTTGGTACTTTTTTATTGTCTTATTAACTTATTAATCTTTTTACCGCTAAACCTTGTGAGTTATGAATTTTATCATGAGTCTGTATATTTTTGAATCTGGATGAGTATTCCTGTACTTCGTTCTGGAATTCAGTTAACTTAAAACCAGTTTAATCCTTTCAGGTCTTGCATTAGTATTTGTTCAGTGGGGTCGTAACTGCATGTAGTCCAGACCTGAATATTTCCCACTAGTGAGTCATTCTGTGCATTCACTGACTCCTGGTTGTGTGGTTTTCCAGATCAGCTGGTGGGAGCAGGACTATTCCAGGACATGTGTGATGGATGTATGTCATTACCTCTCATCTTTGGGTGCTTCTTTCCCTGGTCCCTGGCAGCTTTGTCACATGCATGTGTTGATCATGTCTGCAGAATGCTCACAGGGACCCTCTGCGGCTCTCTAGTGGTCTCTGTCTTTCCTCTGCTGGTGTCTGTCCTGCAGATGGCTGCCATGTCCATCTCAGGGCTTGGGGAACTCACCCAGTTTTACCTGGTGGTCCATTCTTACACCTTGGCCTCAAAACTATTAAGGCAGTAAGTTGGGAGCAAATCACAGAGCTTGCCTTGTTTTCCTCTCTCATGCCTCACTGTTGTGCATTTGGAAAACCATTTTTTGATGTATTTTGAGCCTATTTTCGTGGCTCCAGGCAGGAGACTAAACCCAGTGTCTGTCACTCTACCCCACTTGGAGGTGGAGGCCTCTCCTCCTCTTACCTGTTTCTGCCCTGTGTTTGTTCCGCCTCCCTCCACCCAGCTGTGGTCATGTCTCCACTCTGCTCTGTCTCTTGCTTCCTTGCTGTCTCTTGAGACTCCCTTTCACCACTCCATTGTCTACGTGACCACCCACGGCAGCCATGGCTTCCCGATCACACCACCTCATCACGTTAGCATCTTCTGGGGATGACGGTCTTGCCCCAGCCGTGTTGACATGTGCTCCCCATGGTCCAGTAACCTGTGACTGCTCATTTGTTCTTCAAACCCGTCCTCAGTCAGACCAGGTGCCACGGAAGCAGTAGCATGTGTAACAGGTATTGTTCTGGTTCTCCTGGGAGTGACAGAAAGAATGACAAACACACAGTTGTGACCCAAAACCAAGGTGGTAACCGCAGCCCAGGAGGCATCACTCTGCGTTCTGTCTGGGAAGGCGTTTCTGAGGGACAGGAGTGGGGAAGATGGGAGTTCTAGGCCAAGGGAACAGGGAATGCAGAGGTGGGGCTCCCACTCTGCCCACTGCCTCCAGCGCCTCCAGCACTGAAACCCAAATCTGTGTGACTACCCGCTAAAACCTGTCTCCTTTCTGCCTGTTCCCAGTCTCTGCCACCTTGTGTCCTTTGTATAAATGTCAGTTATAGACATCAGTGGTGACGGCTTAGTACTCTGATGGCTCCCTTATTCTGAGAGGATATCAGGACGAGACTTTGGGAGTGCATAGTGCCCAGAGAGAAATGAGTTTGAACAGTTTCGAATGGCGTTGCTCCCTTGAGTGTAAACTCTGCTGCATTAGTTTCCTGAGTCTGCCACTGTGAACTACCACAGGCTGATGGCTTAAAGCAACACAAATCTATTCTCTCACGGTTCTGGAGGCTAAACATCCAAAAGCAAGGGGTCATCTGGGTGGTGCTCTCCCTGGAGCCCCAGGGGAAGACACTTCCTGACCTCATATAGCTTCTGATGGCCGTGACAATCCTGGACCTTCCTTGGCTTATAGATGCTTCACTCCAACCTCTCTCTCTTCCCTCACTTTGCTGTCTTGTCATCTGCATCCTTACATGGCTTTCTTGTAAGGACACCTGCCATTGGGTTAGGACCCACCCTAACCCAGTATGACCTCACCTTAACTAATTATATCAACAAAGACCCTGTATCCAAGTCAGGTCAGATTCTGAGGTTCTGGGTAGACATGAAATTTTGGGGGGGCTCTTTTCAATCCGGTGCCTTTGGGTATGTTGTCACATGCATGTACTTCAGCATTTGTATTGTTTACTTTCCTGGAGGAGTAAACTCTGGGCAGAAGTTAACTATTTCAGCAGAAGATCCCTTAGCTTGTGGATGTGAAGGAATATTTCTTTGGGGAAGGTTTGCCTGACTGGTCAAGGAAGAACATTCTGCGCAGTATTACCTCTTCATGTCAGCAGCTGAGTCATTTTGAGGGGGTGAACTCGCTCCTACAAATGGCGCAAGTTGAGGCCAGTGCAGTGGTCAGCCTGCCTGGGGGCACGTGGGAGTGTTGTCCCTCGCCTCTGCTCAGAAGCAGGAGTATGGCAGGCGGCTGGGCCCTGCTGGGGGGAAACCTGTTCTGGGGTTGATTGCTCTCTCCTTTTCACATTTCCTCCATGAGCGTTGATAAAGTTTTTCTCTTTATTGTTAGTCAAGTCTGCAAAAGTCCAGTTGCTTGAAAAATAAATGTAGGAGACTTATAAAACACTGTGAGACAAGTGTTTAAAAGCCCCTGCTGCTCAGAAATGACCAGGAGTTTGGGTGGAGGACAGGATGCTCACTTTTCACACTGACTCCTCAGCCTCTGGCAACAGCAGGTGGCTGTGGTACTTTGAGATACTACCCTTAGGAGGATTCCAAATTTACGTTCATGCATTTTTCATATCCCTTTGTGTGGGTCGTGGGGCTCCGGAAGACGTGTGGGAGGGTACCTAGTGCCTGCCATCTCCTGCCTGGGATGTGGGTTTAGGACCTGCACCTGCACAGGTGTGCATTGCCCTGGTGTAAAACACCTGCACAGGTGTGCATTGCCCTGGTGTAGATTGTGCAGCCTTTGTAGGAGCTACCCTGGGCGGTGTTCTGTAGTGGGGGGAGGCGTTTAGGAGTGCATCCTTCTGTCTGACACAGTTCTGCTCCTAGGAACCTTTGTTGGCGAAGCCTTTGGAAATTCAGAGCAAGATGCCTAAAGGGCTGTTTCTGTTCAATAAAATTCCAGGAGAAAGCATGCCTTCCTATCTGTGGCCCCTCCGCCTGCATGCTTGGTGTTGAAGCCTTTGGACACCCTTCCTCTGGTGTGAGGTCAGGGAAGGAGCTGGTGGGATGGGGACGTGGTGGCGCTAGCAGCTGCTGATTTTTTTGGAGGGGACTGTGGCAGTGTTGGGAATCCTGACACCATTTGCTCCTGTGTCTGACATGCTCAACACATCACAAGGCGGTGCCAGGCGTGTGGTGCTCCTCGTCTTGTTGGAGCCTCAGGCGCCCACAGCTGCATCCCTGGACCAGGCTTAGAAGCACAGGGCTCTGGTGTGCCCTGGGGATCCTGAAAGTAGAGGCGGGCCATCCTTGGATGGTGTGGACTGAATGTTTGTGTCCCCCAAATTCCTCTGTTGAAGCCCTAACTCCCTGCATGCTGTTTTTGGAGATGGGGACCTTGAGGAGGTGGTATGGTTAAATGAGGTCCTAAGGGGGCCCTGATCCTGTAAGATAGCATCCTTAGAAGAGACATTTAGTGCTCCCTTTCTCCATGTGAGGACACAGCAAGAAGGCACCGTCCGCAGCCAGAAGAAGGTCCTCACCAGGAACTGGCCCTGCCGGTGCCCTGATCTTGGACATCCAGCCTCCAGACTGTGAGAGAGAACTGTCTGCTCTTCAAGCCCCTGGTATTTTGCTACGCCACCTGATGAGACTAAGACACCGGGCCTCACTCCACACCTGTTGCAGTAGAATTGCTGGGCGTGTGCTGGGGTCCATTCTCCTGCAGGTCCCCACCCAATGACTATGCTTCAGGAGGTCCGGATGATGGGCCTGGAGGAAACAGCTGCCCTCTCCTGGCATTCCCTGGCATTCCCTGGCATCCTGGGGCTCAAGTGCCTCTTTAGAAGGCCTTGAGTGGTGGCTCTGCTGAGAGCCCTCTGTGTGGGGAGAGGCCAGCATGTCCCTCTAGGCAGGCCCATCCTAACATTCAGAGGCTGGGGCGGGAGCACAAATGAGGACCACGAGCCATGTACTTCCTATTTAAAAATTATAAATCAAGCTGGCAAGCTCTCAAATGAAATGTGTTCTCCTGCTTTCACAAAGACAAACTTTTAAAAGTGTCGAGATTTACCATTTTATATGACTGAAAGCTGGCAATATACCAAATATGACTGACTTTAATTATTATATTGTGCACTTGGCTATGGCATCACTGCCCAATATTTCAGTAAGTAATAAAGATAAACGTCATTTGTTAATTATCATATATTCCATAAAATGCATTTGTCTCTGTTTAACAAACTACTACACCTGCTGTTATGATCCAGGTTTTCACATAATTTGTGTTTCACTGAGGGTAATAATCCAAATAATTCACAATTTAATAGATCCAAAGTGTACAGAGTCCTGATAGGAATGTAAAATTAAAATAAATTTAAACAGTTTTCCTGTGATTCTGAAATTGATAGCTCCTAAAATATTTCAAATTATCCATTAAAGGGCAAAATACAAGTTTGATGAACATCGTCGTTTCGAAATGCAATAATTTAAATGAAACAAATGTTTAAATTTAGTTCTCTGAAAATTTAATCTCATTGAATATTTTTATGCACATAAAATGAATCAGTTCTTGGATGTCAGCACGGAGTCAGGACTCATATGTGTCATATATGGGCTTGTGAACACACATTTCAGAGCCTCGTGGATGCTTTAATATTGTCAAGTGTTCCTCAGATCCCCCTGCTACAGCTGGGATGGGAAGTGCCTCTAGGACCCGGATTGGCAGGTAAAGCCACACCCCCTAGTACCAGGCCTGTGTGTGGTTTTGCAGGGACACACTGCATTGTACCATCGAAAGAACCTGGTTGGCCCGCCTCCTACCTAAGCTCTTACCCTGCTCACATCCTCTGCATGGGGCAGGCATCCCTCCTGCCCATCTGTCCATCTGTGCAACACTGAAGAAGGCGGAAGAGTTGTTTTCAGCTGAGGCTGGCAGAGAGTGGATGGTTGCGGGATACTCCTTATGGGCCGTGGCTGGGTCCTGAGAACTTGGGGCATGTTGGGTTGGCAGGTCGCCAGAGGAAGGCATTCTGTGGAGCTGCTCAGGGCTCAGAGATCTCAGCTCCCAAGGAGAAGCCAGATGGCAGTGGAAGAGCTGTCACCAGTTCCCAGACCTGGCAGAGCTTCTGGACCACCTGGTGGCCTTTGAAGGCGAGCAGCTCCTGGATCCCAGGGCAGCCCCCTTGCTCGAATCTCAGGTGGCTGGGGTACCCCTGCGACCCCTGGGACAGGAGCTCCAAGGAGGATTTCTGGGCTGGGCGGTCCCACTGTGAGTTTGACCCGGCTATGCCGAATTGAGTTGGAACCGGCTTCTGGGCTTGGTGTTGGCACGTTATTCTCCATGCTGAGGGGCACTGATGGTCGTCAGGCTGAGCTGTGGGCAGTGAGGCATCCTAAGAGTTTGATGCGGGATGGACAGTCCCCTCACATGGGGCATCTCTGGGGGCCTTCACGTTGGGAGGCTGGCTTGTAGTTTTAAACTTCCCAGAGGGGAAAGGTGTTTCTTTGAGGTCTTAGGAAAAAGAAAGAAATTGAAGTCATGGTTGCAGAGGGGAGCCAGGTTCCTGTTGGGATAATAGGAATTAAAGGAAATCTGTTCCCAGCTGAAGTACTGTCATCATGGATGGTGGCCCAGGGTGCGGTCAGGGCTGTCCCTGAGCGAGTGACTGCAGTGCTTCCTTTAGAGTGGGGACCTGACCCCTGGGCAGGAGGCAGCCCAGGAAGCTGGGAAGAGCCCCACGCAGGATTTGAAAAGTGTTTTCATGACAGACACGTCTTAGCTTTAAGATCTTGGTGACATTTTATCTCTTCCAGACGTCTCTGAACTCTAATTTTGTGTGATATGCGCCGTGCAACAAGTCCATAACTGGCCTTAGCTGCTGGTCACCCCTGGCTTAAAAGGTGCCCAGAAGACAGCACCGTCAAGCTGGAGCTGCATTAGGTAGACGACCTTCCCACCAGCCCTCAGTGTGGGAACCTGGCCTGAGGCCCCTCTGCGGCTTGTCCAGGGCCGGCATTTGGCCGGGAGTAGGGCCCAGGCCATGCCCCCTCCACTCCGCAGGGGATCTGTTCACCACCACAGTCCTGGGCCAGACACTGCTGACCTCCAGGATAGGCTGAGGTTTAGTATTGAAAGGAAGCCCCCACTTCCTCCGCCCCCATAGCCTGACTCCAAGAGCTTGCGTGCTGTTGGGGGCATTTCCTCTGGGCAGGGTCCCCTCCCGGTGGCTGCCCACCCGCCCACTGTGCAGCTGCACCCCCACAGCTGTGCAGTGTGGGGGCCGGGGGTGTGACCTGGACCCCACACCCCTCGCCTTCACTCACAGCCCTTCGGCCAGCACTCACCAGAAGGACCAAACTGATTGGGGGCTGGGGAGCGCCCCAGTATCCAGAGCGTGCTAACCACTGGCCATGGGCGTGTTTTGGTTTTACAGCTTATTATAGATCCGTCAGGTTTATCGGAGTTCAGTGTGTTTTCTAGCTGAGCAGGCCCAGGGGTGGGGATGGGGAGAGTGTGTGAGGACGTTCTGTACTATCAACTCAGTTTTCTATGAACCTAGAACTGCTTTAAAAAATGAGGTCTAATTTATGAATAGTAAATACACACACATGTGTATCGGTGTTTTATGTTCTGCCTGTTGTCCTGAGGAGGAGTGTGGCTGACCCCCAGGATAGGTCACTGACCCGAATTTCCCCTCCCGATACCCCCACACCCCTTGGGCTGGTTCACT
Source organism: Smutsia gigantea (assembly GCA_032199065.1). NCBI lineage: Eukaryota > Metazoa > Chordata > Mammalia > Pholidota > Manidae > Smutsia > Smutsia gigantea. The sequence continues at coordinate 192,444 of JAVSCE010011171.1, forward strand.
TGGAGCTCAGCTCCTCTTTGCGAGGGCCTGCTGTCTTTTGGAAGTTTCCTGGGAGAGGCTCCAAGGACACATTCTGCAGTCAGTCCTGCTGGTCAGGAACCTACCCCATTCCCTTGTGACCCAGCTGTGTTGTCTTCCTGGGAGAAGCATGAAAGGCTGGTGGGGGCAGGGGCTGCCCCTTATCAGTAAGTTGGGAGCAAGAGTAACACCTCCTTCACGGTCTTGTGAAGGCTCGAGGTGTAGGTAATACAAGGAGAGTGGAGCCCACTGGGAGCCCTTCAGCCGCACGTGCGTGCTTCCAGAATGATGACCAGGGATGTGGCTTACCAGGGGCTTGCACTGGAAAGACCATGTCTAGAGTATAGTCATTTGATGTTTTTGTTTTTATTTGTAATTAAAAACATTGTACACAAAGACAGAAAAACATTAATGACAGCTACATACCCACGTCAGATCCCGATCTGGACCTTACTTGAGAAAGCAGTCTTTGTGGAGGTGAGTAACTAAAGACCCTGAGATGACATGTTATGCTAACATTTTAGCACAATCACAGGAAGACTCCTCCCAGTCGAGGGGGTTAGGGTTAGGGTTAGGGTTAGGTGCCTTAGAAACGTGGGAGCCCCAAAGGAGAGCACAGCTGAAGGGACAGCAGGAGTGTCCTGCTCGGAGGGAGGAGAGGCTGTGTCAGTGGCCTGGGTAGCCTGCACCCACCATAGCCCTGTTTCTCTAGTAAGCTGTCGCATTTGGCCCATGGTTGTGTGGAAGGCTGGTTCTGCCCCTCAGCCTGGGCGGCTTGCAGACATCCTCTCTCATGGGTCTGGAGGCTGGAAGTCTGATGTCAGGCGCTGGCCGATCCGGTTCCCTGTGAGAGCCTGCGTCCTCCTTGCAGTGGCCGCATGGCAGAGAGAATGAGCTCTGGTGTCTCTCTCTTTCCTTATAAGGCACTGGCCCTATGGGATCAGGGCCCTACCCTAAAGACCTCTCTTAACTTTAGTCCCTCCTGGAAGGCTCCACCTCCAAATACACCCACACTGGGGCTTAGGGCTTCAGCACTTTGCTGGTGGTGGGGGGGGGGGGCGTTGTTTGTCCACAGCTGTGATCCTGTAAGGCTGCACTCATGGCGTGATGGCACAGCCCCCTGGGAGCCCCTTGGGAACCTGCCTTCACGCTGCCCCACTACACTGGAGGGCTTTCGGGTGGACAGAGAGAACCTGTCATGTCTGATGGAGTTTTTACTTTAACACTGAGGAATTTGTCTTTTCCTTTATGCCTTGTGCTTGGCACCTTGTTGAAAGAAAGTCCTTTTCCCCCTGTTTATTCAACAAGTAATTTAACATATTTGTGACAGGCTGATGAATGGCCCCCAAAGATATCCAGGTTCTAATCCCTAAAACCCATTGCAAAGTGGCTTTGTGGATGTGATGCAAGGAAGGATCTCGAGATGGGAAGGTTATCATGGGTGACTTGGGGTGGCCTTGGGTGTAATCACAGGGTCCCCCTTGGAGTCCCCATTACAGGGGGCTTTGACAGAAGGGTGTAAGGCCACATGACAATGGAGGCAGGGACCAGAGTGGCATACTTTGACAGTGGAGGAAGGGGCCATGAGCAGGAATATAGGTTGCCACTGGAATCTGAGAATGACAAAGAAATGGATTATTATTTTGAACTTCTCCAGAGAACTAGCCCTGACAACACCTTGACTCATTCAGGACTTCTGTCCTCCAGAACTGTAGGAGAACACATTTCTGTTGTTTTAACCACTTAGTCTGTAATAATTTATTACTGCAGCACAAATTCCTTGCTCTAAGAGATCTTACGTTAAGGTATTGTCTTACTTTTTCTTCTAGAGGTTTGAGTTTTGCTTTTCACATTTAAAGTCTGTAGTGCATCTGAAATTGATCTGTGGTCATGGAGTGACGCGGCCCCTATTTCTGGTAGTTTTCTGTGTGAGTAGCCCACTATGTTGGCGTTGTGTATTTGTTGGTTCTCTTTTCCCTCTGACCACAGTGGACTCCTGCATTTACAAGGCCTGTTCCAGAGCTCTGCTTTTTCCACTGATCTGTCTGCCTGTCTTTGTAGCAGTATCTTACTGTTTTCATATTGTAACTGTCTAACAAGCTTTGGCATCTGGTATAATGATTCTTAGTTTCCAAGGTTGTCTTGGCTATCTTTGGTTCTTTCCTCTCTTCTATGAACTTTCAGATCAGAACATTAAATTCTGGAAAAAATTTTGCCAGGGTTTTCAGTGGAAGTTTCATCTAACTTGTATTTGGTGGAGAATTTCTATCTTTAGGTTGGAATAGTAAATCCTAGCATCCATGATCATGGTATATCTTTCCATTTACTTGGATCTGTCTTCATTTCTTCCTTTTTTAAAAATAAAAATGTTATATTTTCTCTGTAAGGGCCTTGCACATATTTTAGATATTTTTCCTTAGGTATTTTTGGTTATTGCTGGTGCTACAATGATATATTTTTAACGTTTTTCAATTATTTATTGCTAAGGCAACAGAATTCTGTGAAAGTTTGTATGTTAATTTCTTACCTAGTATTTTGCTGGCCTTTTTTTCTGTTTAAATAGTTTATCTCAACATTCTCTTGGCTTTTCCATGCAGAGAAGGGTATATCTAAAAAATGATTATTTGTTTCCCCCTTTTAATCCTTAAGCATTTATTCACTTATCTATTTGCTTATTTATTGGTATATATTTGTTTATTATTTGGTGTGTTTATTATATACAGGATTTGTGTAGGTACTGTGTTCCAGTTAAGGAAATTCTCTTCTATTTTCAGTTTTCCAATTAGGCGTGTTTCTGGTTCTGTTCCTTGGTGTCCACCCTGGAGCTGTCCAGGGTCTGGGCCGCTGGTGCCCAATGGATGTGTGAGCCTGTTGAACACAGAGGAGCCTTAGGCAGGGCACTATCCCCAGAGAGGAAATTTTGACCTGTTGGCCCTATTTTTATTTGTGTCTCTCGAGTTGTCTCCCAAGAGCCTTTTCCTGTGGGTCAATCATTTCTTAGTTCCTGCAAACATGTTAGATGAATAGGCCGAGTGTGTCATGAAGTCGCTGAGAGTCATGTGCACACGGGTTGGTGAGAACCTCTTATGTTATGCTCTAAACAAACTAAAACATGAATCTCCAATAACACCAGGGCTTCTGTAGAACGCGTGTGGCCCTGTTTCCAGAAGCCTGGACAGTAGCTCCCTGTGACCCATTCAAAACCTAGCTTGCTCCTGCAGAAGCTGTAGGAGGCAGAGATGGGGGCTGGCTTGTGTCTGGACAGTGGAAGATGGTGGAGACCCATTCCTGCTGCACAGTGAGTGTGCACACCGCCCAGTGTGGGAGGGAGACGCATGCCTTCTTACCATTCTCCTACTTCACTCAGAACCCTTCTCATGACCTTGACACTCCAGTATCCAGGGGAAATACCAGGAAGGCATCATGACTCTTCTTGTAGGCAGTGATCTTAAATGCAAATACCTTAAATCATGCATCTGGTTTATCAGCAGCTTGCCTTCTGATTTGGGGGTGTTGACTTTGGTATAAAGAGAAGATAGAGAGTTGGCTGCATTATCCCTGGGGTCCTTTTCTTCTGGGTGGAGAATCGTTTCAGATTTCCTGCCGTTCATGTCTTTGCCCAGTAATCACCTGGGGGACTGTGCCTGGTGGGGGGCTGGCCTCGGTGGGATGCCTACTGCAGCTGTGTGACTTGCCTCCTGCCTTGGTTCCAGCTTGTTGTCGGACACGAGCCTTGTCCTCTCCCAAGGTGAGGAATATGGGGAGAGGCAGGTGCATTTGGGAAATGGTGCGTTTGCCACTCCCCTTGAGAGAGGGCCAGCTAGTCCTTTGCTGAATTCTGCAGTACAGTAACTGGGCATTCTTGTTTAATCCAGTTATGTTTTCCAAACTAACTTGATCAGAGGAGGCTTGGAGAAAGAGAGAGAGAGAGAAAGTCAACTGTAATTTCAAACAGATACCCTATATATTTAGTTGGAAGCAAGACTGTGTGGCCCCTCACTTATTTTTTGCATTCACATGTGTCAGATTTGCTCATCCTCAGAACAGCAAGACCCCCAAGGAGGCAGCACCAGGACTTGGAAATTCAGGGTCACGGTCATGGCCAAGATTGAGGCCCTCCATGGGTCAGAGCAACAAACACAGTGTGTGTGTGTGATGGAATTCATTCTTGGGACGCTGGATGGGAGGTGGCAGCGGGAGATCTTGGGCGTTCATGGGTGAGCATGGACTGTGGGCAGGGAAGGAGGGCTCCCAGGGCGTGGGCCTCGGGTCTGAGCTGGGCTGGAAGGAGGGTCAAGGATACTGGAGCAGTGGAAGTGGGGGCATGTGAGGACATCTCAGTCTCTGAGTTGATCAAAGGTGCGGGTGGGGTGGGAGTGGTGGCGTTTGAGATAGTGGTAACGGCAGTGCCGAGAATGCCAAGATAGAGGCAATCTCCCCACAGATGTGGTTCATGTACCCGTTTAACTGACACATCCGGAGGGTCTCCCCCCATGGGAGTGTCCCAGGGCGGCTGTGATGAAGCACCATAGAGCTGGGGGCTTAAACCACACACATGCATTGTCTCCCAGGCCTGGGGCTGGAGGCTGAGACCCGGGGTGGGCAGGGCTGGCTCCCCCCGAGCCTCCCCTGGGTGTGTGGACGCCGTCCTCTCCCTGGGTCCTCACATGGTCGTCCCTCTGCGTGTCTGTGTCCTAACATCCTCTTCTTATAAGGACGCCATTCCTATTGGATCAGGGCCACCCTGTGACCTCACTTACCTTAATCACCTCTTCAAAGACCCCATCCCCAAATACAGCCACATTCTGAGGGCCTGGGGGTCAGGGCGTGAATTAGGCGGGGACACAGTTCAGCACGCTGGTAGCACGTACGCAGCCCGTGGCCTGGTAGAGGACCCAGCCCCGACAGCTGGGCTGCAGCTGTGGTCACTCTGCTGGGGGTTGGCGGGGAGGGGCTACTGGCTTCTGCCACCTGGAAGAGGGGGTGCTTCACCCAGGTCCTGGTGTCTCCTGGCACCCTGCGGTGTGGCTGGTCCCCAGAGCCCCCTACGAGATTCTGATTCAGCTCCTCGGGGCTGGAGCCTTTCTTCCAGGCAGGGTGGGTGTTTGGGGCCTTGTGTTGGAAGGCCTGCTGTTGCAGAAACTTCCAGAGCACGTCCCCCCCTAGTGCCCCACCCCTTCCGGTTCCTTCTCAGGGGATGAGCTGTGCGGGTTCTGGGAGAAGAAAGACAGATTCAGCACCCAGGAACGAGGTGCGCTTTCTCTCCCCTTGCTGGGCTGCCCGTAGCTTCCTGAAACCTACCTCCGACCACACCCGCTTGCTCAGCCCTTTGTTGGCCGTGGTTTCTTAGTGATTTGGGGCAGCAGAACAGAGCTTCCCCCAGTAGTCAGTCCAGTTCTACCGGTTTCCACAGAGCTGCTCTCAGTCCTTGGCCATGACCTTGACCTTGAGTTTCCTGGTCTGTACAGAGTCCCAGTGCAGCCCCCTTGGGATGAGCAGATTTGATGTATTTGAATGCACAAAATAAGCCACAAAATGTTACTTCCAATGTGTTACATATATAGGGTGTCTGTCTGAGATTCCACTTGACTGAAAACCTTTTTGCAAAAAAATATTAAACATATATGTTATAAACCAGGCCAGTGGCACGTCTGTCTTTTTCAGGCGATCCTCATAGGCCTTACAACCCTAACCTCAATAAAGCCAGCTTCAGCCCCAGGGATTTTTGTTTTTATGTTGTGTCTTCTGCCCTAGTTAGAAGTGCCCCTCACTCTGGTTGAAGAAGTGGCCAGTAGGAAAGTCTATGTGCCTGGCCATCAGAGGCATTAAGAGGCTGATGAGCCAGTTTAAGATTTTATCATGAGAGGAAAATATCCTAAGGGTCATTGCACTGACCTGTGTTTTATAGCTTGATGTTTTCCCAAGAGGTTAGTTACACTATGGACGTTTGCTGGCGTGATGAGTAGCCTCTCTCCCCTGACCTGACACTGGCTCTGACTGTGTCCCTCCCTGCGGATCCTCCCCTTGCCCCTCGGCACTGCGGGGATAAGAATGGACCCAGTCCCTCCGTCCCCCAAGGGGTCGCCTGATACATGCGGGGAGATCGGTTCTGCTTGAAATTCAGGTGAACAGTGGATCATTTTTTAGTGTAAGTGTGTCTCATGCAGTATTTGGGAAATACTTAACATGTATCCGTTGCTTACCTGAAATGCAAATATAACCATGTGTCCTCTGTGCTACTTGGCGGTCCTGCTGGGAAGTTAATAATTAAATTATTATCCCAGGTGTTTGCTTTTCCCATGGACCCGCTGACATTACTCAAGCCCCTTATTAAGGTCTAGTCCTTCCGCTCAGGCCTTCGACCTTGAGCTCCTGGGACCCCTGGAGGAACAGAGATGCAGGTAGCCAGCCCCTTTTCCACTGCAGACCCATCTGGGGGGCCTTGTGCACCGAGCTTTGGTGGCAGACATGTCTGGCTGCGGCCATCACCCCCAAGCTGATGTGAGGGTCAGTGGCAGGTGCCCTCATGGTGGGGGCCAAACGAGGAGGCGTGTGGGTAGCAGGAGGGGTGGGGGCTACAGGACCCCCTTCTTTAGGTGGACAGGTTTGATCCTGGACTTTGAGTTGATTTTAGCCTGGCATAAATATCCCCAGACCACCTCCCACCCTGTTCCTCTCTGGAGAGAAGGCCCTGGGGGTTGTGCACACCTTATGGTTCAGACCTGCATGTCCATGGTAGGTCACCAGCCCAGCGGGTCCTGCTGTAGACGTGTTCCATGTGGCCTGCAAAGTGACTGAAAGGCACGAGTGCCCAGCCTAAGGGTTTGCCTAAAATGTCAGTCTGCAGACCTGGTAACGCTGGCCGTGCTCCCGCACACCAGCGGCGGCCAGAGTTTCAACATGCTGCCTGGCTGACTTGGGGCACCTGCTTTGGCCCCTTCTGCCTCAGCCCAGCTGTCCACTTCTCCGTGTCCAGCTGGCTCTCGGTCTCCTGGGCTCCTGCTTGGTGCCTGTTCACTGAGTATCCCCAATGCTGGGGACAGCAGTGGATGAATGAAGTACCCGTGCGCTTGGACACTGATAGACCGCACAGACAAGAGGGACATGTGAACCAGCACACGGCAGAAGCTCAAAGAGAGCCTGAGGGAAAATGAGCCTTCGTGGAAGTAGATGGTGGGGTGCCATTTGGGAGGCCAGGCCAGGAATGCACGTGAGGGAGGCTTCCTGTGTGTGCCCCCCAGAAGTAATCTGGGACTCAGGAGCGTCTCGCCTGCTGGTTCCACTGTGGGCCCTCCAGATGCCCATTATTCTGCAGACACTGAGGCCCATGAGCTTTGTAGGGCCAGCATGGGATGAGTGGTGGGTGGGGTGTGCATGGGGTCACCTCGTTAGCGGGTGCCCTGGCTTCCCATCCGCCCACCCTCTGGTGGTGCTCCTGTCAGCCGTCGGCCGTCCATGTCTCTGTCTCTGTTGGTCCCTGTTGGGTTTGGAAACAGCACAGTGGGAGGTGAGGCAGGAAGAGGCAGCCCTTTGCTGGAGCAGAGCTACCCTGAGCTCACGCGTGTCGGGGCAGAGGGACACCCCTGGGGGCCCAGGGTGACAGGACCCAGCCCTGAGTCTGTCCTGACCGCCAGGCCCCCGCCCGCCCCCAGACAGCTGCTTTGCTCCTCCGCCTGCCTTTGTGTGGCTGTTGGAGGGCCTGGGGTCTCGCTGCCGCCCCCACCCCACAGCTCTGAGAGACGGTCTCGGCATGGGGCCTCGCAGACCAGTTCGATCAGGATTTCTGGCACTGGTGTTCTGTAAAGCTCCCCAGCCAACCGCCCTGAGCAGCCAGCTTGAAGAGCCACCATTCTAGAGGACATCTCATTGGAACCTGGGACACGGTGGGGAATAACTATATGTGCATATGTAATTACATATTTCTACGATTTATGTGTACGCCAGGTTTTATGGTAACCACTATGATTATAGTCTAGCATATGGCTGTTGCCCCCGTAACTGTGTCACGCGTCACATAGCATATCCCTGTCGTCACGCCAGGTGCTGTTTCTTGTGCGTAGTGAGTGAGTGCGTCTGTGTTTGCAACCAGGCTGGCCTGGGCCTTACATTGGTGAGGTTGGGAGACTCAGAGCCGGTCCCTCACCACAGCTCTCCCATTAGTTATTCACCAGCATTTGCATGTCAGTGGTCGGGAAGCATTAAGCTGAAGTCACTAAGGTTGTTAGCGGTGAATCCAGGAATAGCCGTTTGCGCTGGAGTTTCAATTCAGAATCACACCAGGGTAAACTTTGGAATTTTCAATCAAAAATTAAAATCTGGGTGATTAGGCTGACCTGCTGCTTGACACGTTCAAGCAGACCAGTGGCCTCTCACGGGGTGGGCTAAAGGAGAGCGGGGCAGGAGGCGGAGGAGGAGGCTAGCAGGAATGGATGGACGGAAGGTCCAGTCAGGCCTCAAACTCAGGCCCGAAGGCCGGGAAGGTCACGCCAATGAACAGGGCCTGTAGGTGGTTCCAGGAAGGCCTGGGGAGGACAGGCCATGCCAGGCACCCTGTGGAAGTCTCCGGAATCGCTGGTTCTCCCGATGGTCACGATAAGTCAGAAATCCAGGTTTTTGTTTAAAATCTCTAGGTCAGCAAAATTTAAAACCTTGTGCAGGCCAAACAAACAGTGTCTCTGGCCACACATGCTTAATCCCTTTCCCACGTGGATCCTCTTGGTGTTAAGGGTGCCCCTAACCCCAGCCATGGTCTTGCCATTCCCTGGGGAGAATTTCTAGTGGCCCCTTTGCTGGGCTTCGCGTGCACCCGTGTGGCTGGTACGTTCCCTCTGAAAGTCCAGGTGGAGGATGGAAGCGCCCCTGGTGGTTGTGTCCCACAGCTGACATGACAGGCTGAGCAGCTGCACCCTTCCAGGGGAATTTTCTCTTGTTAAGTGAACTTGAAATACACGGTGGGCATCGGCTTTCCCAGATGGAGCACGGGTTGACACTTGGTGACCATGTCCTACCTGGTGCTTTCCTGAGCACCCCCTAGCTCCCCAGGCTACGTCCAGAAACATGGCGCAGGGGCCTCTACCCTTGCACTTGCCTGTCTGCAGTAGGTGGGCAGGTGAGCTTCCTCCTCCCTCCCTCCTGCAAATCACTGCTCTGTCACTCAGTATTATGTCTTGCAGTCTCTGTGTGTAGGGGTTTGTTCATTCTCATGGAAGGGTGGACCATGGGGGAAGAGACCACAGCTCAGTGTCAGGGTGGCTCATGTCCCCCATTGCTCAGTACAGCCCCGTTTTGGCAGGGAACAACCTTGTAGTCTTCCATTGTGTGCGTGGCCTTGACTTCCTGTACAGAGTTCATGTAGAACTGGAATTGCTGGTTTGGCATAGCACGCCCTCCACAAGCTCCCTGGCACCCCCGGTCCACACCGGCTTTGATCCTAACCTTTCTGGATCTCTACCTACAGAGATGGGGGTGTCAAAGCGGGCAGCCTGTTCCCAGAGTTGCGTCTGTGTCTTCTCCGTGCTTGCTGACAGTGTGGCCCAAGGGTGCAGTGGGCACCCTGACCTGCATCTTGGCTGGGCCCTTTTACTGCAGCTGATGGTGACAAGCTGCTATCCCAGCTGCCAGTCTCAGGGACCCCCGGGTCTCCTGGCTTCAGACTCCTCATGATCTGTGTTTGAAGCAGAGGGGTTATTATAGCATGAGTTTGGAACCGTTCTGACCTGGAACCCGCATTTCTTCCAGGTCTTAGAAAAGCAAAAGCCGGCCTTTTTTCTGATCTTGCAAAGTTCCAAATGGCTCCAGCGGGCCTTAGGCCGCTCCCTGTAGGCCATGGTCATGGCCACAGCTAGTCAGGGCTCCTTTTCAATGCCGGTGTTCCCAGTACCGGGGCAGAGCACATGTGGCCCCCACCAGGGTCTGGCTCGGACCGTGGAGGAGGTGGGGTGCCGCGTTACACACAGAACCAGGACCACAGAACTGAACCTGTGCTCATTCAGATGCCAGTCTCCATGGTGCCCCTAGGGTTTCTTTATGAATTTTCACTTTTTCCCATTTTCCTTGTCCCCCTCCTTGTGGACATAGGGCAACATGCCACGCAGCCCGACATCCAGCGAGGACGAGATGGCCCAGAGCTTCTCTGACTACTCGGTGGGGTCGGAGTCAGACAGCTCCAAAGAGGAGACCATCTATGACACCATCCGGGCCACGGCGGAGAAGCCCGGCGGTGCCAGGACGGAGGAGAGCCAGGGCAACACGCTGGTGATCCGCATCCTGATCCTGGACCTGCAGCAGACGGTGAGCCTGCACCCACTCACTGTCTGGCGCCCTTGGCAGGGATGGGCAAGTGTCCCCCGTGCAGGAAGTCTCCTGTCTGTCTGGATCAGAAGCCCTTTCTGCCACAGGCCCGTGGTGGGTGGGCTCCCTTAGTGGGGGGATTGGGGGTGCCTGGCAAGCCCCTGGTCACCTGTAGTCTGTGGCTTCTGTTGCTCTTGGTGTGGAGGGCGGACCACCTCACTTTAGGTCTGGATTAAAGGGAGGGGCGGGCAGGACTGGGGCTGTGACGTGGCTGAGGGTGGATGGCCTCCAGAGCCCTAGGGGTGGGCCGAGGCCATGCCCACCCTTTGTACTGAAGACAGAGACTAGGAAGGGGGCTGGGGACTGGAGGAAAGGCCATCTGGTGCTGGGATGTTACTTGGCTGCGTCATCCACTTTGCGCACCTCCAGGGCTTCGTCCCCAGTACAGTGGGGATCTGAAGAGTTGGGACAGAACCCTGATGGCTGGGTGCTCCTCCCCTGGTGTGAGCAGCTCCAGCCCCTACGCCCTGCTGTCTTTGGGGAGGCTGACGACTGTCATCTAGGAGCGAGGACTGCCAGATGGGAAGGCTCCGGGTGACCTGATGTCCCAGAGCCGATCCAGCAGCTTGGCAGCCTCAGGTCCACCCGTTGGCACCAGCATGGCTTCTCAGGAGGGCAGGCATGATGCGACTGTGTCCTCTGCTGCGTCCCTAACCTCTCTTAAAATGTCAGGTGTTACAAAGACTGGTCATACAGGGAAGCAGGTGGCCAGCCCCAGAAGTGGCTGTGGTTAGTGTCTGGCGAACGTTCTAGATGTATCTCCAAAGGATGACAGCAGGTATGGGTGGAGATACGTGGGTGAATGTAGGCTCAGGCAGCACATGCTGCTGAAACACCCACTTCATTCGGATATAAAAGAAGCAAAAGTCAGCAAAGGAAATGCTGAACCTTAGTAATTTTTTTGCTGCAAGATGACTGTTTCCAAAACTGTAAAGTAAACAGACAGTTCGGGACACTGGAAGCTGGAATCTTTGCTTTCATTTTGATTGTGGTTTTTTTTTTCTCCTTTCTTCCTGCCGTGGGGAACTTAGCACTTGCTGCTGGTATCGTGGGGGCAGATTAAGCTAACTGTGGTAATGAAAGACCCCTGAGCCTCAGCACCTAACACAGATGCTCATTTCTTCCTATCTTCTCCGTCTCCAGGGATGGCAGGGATGGAGCGGGCTTCTCTCCATGCAGTCACTCAGGGATCCAGGCTCCTTTCACCTGGGACCTCTGGACCCCTTCTGGAGCCTCTGCTTCCTGTATCCACCCAGGGGGTGAGGGAGGGAAGGGAGAGAACTTGTGAACCCCTTCCCCCCATTTCCCTCCATTCTTCTGGAGGCTGCACCTGACTGCCGAGGAGGCTGAGAAAGAGGGTTTAGCTCAGCCCTGAAAAGTGTGAACAGGTAGCTGTTTGCACGATGCACACATGTTCGTGCACACACACACCCTCCTCTCCTCCCCACCCCAAGTCTTGTTGGTGTGGCCCTCTTGGCACGTGCTCACTATCCATTCCACCTCCTGTTCTGCTTCATAGCACAAGGGTTGCCGTCGTCCTATATGAGTACCCACGCTGGGCAGACAGTGCCTTTCTTTTCATATGTCACCTCTCATTGGTCTGGAGCTGGTGGTGCAGTGGTTTTCCAGGAAGAGCTGATACCTCCTTAATGAATGTGCAGTAGGTTCTCGATATTTGTTGTCGTTTTGACCTGTAATGTCACTTCCACTGGTGAGTAATGAGCTGTTACCTATAGGGGACATGCAGGAAAGGGTCCTGTGAGCCTCTGGTCACATTTCCCTCAGTGATCAATATGTAACCTTGTTTTGTGTGTGCTTCTGTGCAGAGACATGTTGTGTAATACACATGGTTGATCACTGATGTGGAACTCATGTCTGAATGCTTCTCAGTGAACACAGGTGCTTTCTCCTTTGGGGGCGTGGTAGCCTTCTCGTGCTTAAGCTCACTAGACAGAACCTCCCCACTGTGCCAGGGGGCTGTTCTTAAACAGCAAAATCAGCCACAAAAGGCACAGATGTGCAGAAATGGGACACCACATAGACTGTGGTACGGACACTTGTTTATAGTCTGAGTGGAAACAGGAAGGCAGTGTGTTGCTGTGTCTGACCCCAGCCGGAAAGGTGGATGTCGGGCGACTCAAATGCTTTGTCGCTCTTGTGTCTGTCCGTATCACAGACGTGCCACGAGTATTGGCTTTGGGGTCACTAAGGAATGTGAGCCAGTAGGCAGCTCCCAAACGCAGAGTCCATGAATAACGAGAATCAGCTGTGTGCTGGAACGTCTGCTTATTCCCTTGGCCACACGTCCTTTCCTCTGTGTGATGTTTTCGAGTCAGAATTCCTACCCCATGTCGCCGCACACCCACAGGGATTCTGTTTGACTATCTTCTTGTCCCGAACATTGCCTTGATGGCTTCGCGTATGTCTTGGTGACGTGATCTTTTTTATTGGTTTCCTAAAGAATTGGCTTCGGTTGCAACACTAGGAAGTGTTTGGTGTTGGCCGTTCTGTGTTTCTGACCTGCTGATTATCTCTGCCCCTCCTTTCAAGGATTTCTTCTGTTCTCTTGTTTTTCCAGTGTTCCTGGCCGGCACCTCTGTTTCAGGAATGGCAATGACCCTGATGCCGGCTTTTGCTTCTCCGTATCTGCTACCATTTCTCTAATTGCTCTGATTCCTTGGTGGTTTCCCTCGCTGTTTCCTGCTATGTTCTTGAGCCTTGCTGTGTTGTATCGTTCACTTGGGTATCCATTCTGTGCTGTTCCTCGTAACTTCTAATTTATTGTGGTTGTATTTTATTTTGGCTTTCCATGTGTTTTTGTCCCCCCGTGCTTGCTCTTTTTCAAAATTATTCTTTTGAGTTTGTTTATTTGTTTACTAGGTTTAATGGCTTCTTATTTTCCTGCCTAGCATAAACAGCGCTCTGGGAGATCTTTCTCCTTTTAATTGGGGCGCATTTTCATCCAGAATAGGTGGATCTGGTTCCTGCATGCCGTCTCGCTCCCTTTCTCTCATTTCTTTTCTTGCAGTTTGTCTTCTTTATTTGCCTCCTGTTTCTTCCTGACTTGTTCCGGCTGTTTGTCCTGACTGGGCACAAGTGCGTTTTCCTCAGCTCCCTGGTAAAGGTCCCCTTGGTGGTGTGCCCACTGTTTGGATGCAGAGGCCCAGGGGCAGGGAGGGTCCAGTCTCTACAAGGCTTGGCCTCCTTTCTCCTTTGGAGATGTTCTTGAATGTTCTGCTCTGGAGCACAGTGCAGAGAGCATGTCCCATTCTCGTGGAGGGGCACCCCCAGACCAGGGCACCCCCCCATTCAGCAGGGAGGATCTGTGCTGGACAGTCAGCCCTGGCTGTGTCCCTTGTGTCCCCAACCCCTTCCCAGCCAGAAGAGAGAAGGACCCTGTGTTCACATCTGTCCATCTTTGAGTGTGTTGGTGCAAACGGTGTTGGGATTTCACCCCACCTGAGTGTCTAGTTTCCCTAGGCTGTCCAAGAGGTGTGCTCTGGCATTAGGTCATACCTGTTTCGTACTTTTAGTGGGTGGCTTTCACTATTTGGGGTCAACTTGGTCTGACCTGGGTTCATACCTTTTCAGCCCTTGGATGCTGCATGGCTTGTCAAAAGCTCGTCAGTGGTGGGGACCCCAGTGGCCCCTGACCACAAGTGTGGACCCCTGTGTGGCCCATCCTCGTGCTGCAGGGTTGTGACCATGTCGCTCTTTACCGCCTGTTGTTAGAGTCAGGAGGGGCTGGGGCCTGGACAGGCACTCCTCTTGGACTTCCAACCCCAGACCTGAATTGGGAAGTGCGTGGGGAGGACAGGGCTCTGGGGATCTATGCTTCCTTCCTCGCTCACCGCCCCAAGGTACGTGCTCAGCCCAGGAGGCACCATGGCCTCTGCTGCACCCATCCTGACGAGCCCATGTCCTGTAACCACCCCAATACATTCTGAACATGTGCTGCGTGCCTGACACGATATTAACCTCGTGCACCATGTCACTCAGTTCTTGCAAAGGCCCTCAGGAGGCCGGTGTTTCTCAGCATCTTTATTGTGGGATAACATGTCCATAGCTGCATGCACACAAAGCATGGTGTTCAGATGAAGAGACAGGTGTTGCCCGTGCCCAGAGGCCTCAGCGGCGCCCTCTTAGCCGTGAGTAGGTTTGTGATTGTCCCTGTTAGCAGCCGGGTGGCCTGTGACACGCCGCCCTGAGCCTCCAGGCTGCTGGCACTGGTGTGTGATGCACACTCACTGCCCGACACCTGGGCCTGATTTACTGCTGCAGCTCATGGTCCCTTAGGACAGTGGCCGGCAGGCGGCCTGGAGAGGGCACAGCACGGGGCGGGGCTTATCTGGGCTGGCTCAGCGTTATGTTGCCCACACTGTGTGCTTTGGGTGCAGCCCTGAAGGTCTCTGAATGGGGACCCCTGTAGATGGAAAGGAAGCTAGTGCAGGCTGGGCTTGCAGCTGGGACCAGCACATGCCCAGTGGCTGTGTTACCCTCCTCCCTCTCTTTGGTCAAAGCCAGTTGGTAGCACTGTCCATACCTGCGGACCGCTCATCAGTCACCATGGAGAAAGGTCATCTTTGCCATGTTCCTGAGATGCTCTTTGGAGAGCCAGGCAAGGGTGTGGGCATGGGGATGGTGGCCATGGTGCTGGATCTAGAGGGCACGGTGTTGTGGGAGCTGGCCTGTAAAGCCTCTGCCTGTTGACCTCCTGGCAGGCAGCTCAGGCCTCAGTCGGTGTCTGTCCACTTGCATAGCTGCTTTGGGAGCCTGTCGAGAGTTCTAGGGGAGAGATACCTGCTTTTCGGGCCCAGAATTAGGATTCTTCCTGAAAGGAAGGTCCTCCAGGCATCTCGTCTCAACTCCCAGGAGCATAATTGTTTTTGGAACCTTCTGAAGATGACTTCTCCTTACTTTGTTCGAGACAAACAGAGCCCCTGGAGGCTGAGACCAGAAATCCCGGGGGCTGAGCTCTTAGCAACAAAGCAGCTGTTGTTCCCGGTGACGCCCTTGCTGGGCCGGTCCTGAGGCCGGGACGAGGGACGGACCTGGAGTCCTGCCCAGAGGAGCCGTGGGGGCTGCTGAGCAGGTTTGTCACCCCAGGCCCACCTGCCGCCTTGGAGAGATGGTGCCTGGAGAGGCTCTTCTGCCCAGGAAGGGCTCACCACAGGGGCAGCCCCTCACTGAAGCGGTGCGGACAGCTTCTCACTGAGTGACTGCCATTTCTGGTGCAGTGGCGTTTTGGATGTCTGACAAGAGTCCCCAGCTGTGCTTGCCATCCCTCCCGGAATGCATCTCCAGGGCCACCCTGCTCGCTGGAGGCCCTGACGAGCAGTCCCAGTGGCTGGGTCCACAGGCACGTGGTGGTGCGCGGGGTGGCCCTGGGGTGTGGCTAGTATCCGTTCTCTGAATCACTGCAAATGTGCAGAGCGCTAACTGACACTGAGCACTGGCAACCATTAGCAAACCTGGCCTTTTCAGCAAGTGGCATGTGACAACATCAATACAAAATATAGTTCTTTTGTTATTTATGTTTGAGGAAAGTCAACGAGGAGGCAGGAACAAAGTCGGCGCCACTGCACGCGGTGGCCTGGTGTCCAGGCCACACTGGCTGTCATGTACAGAGCACAGCGCAGAAGAAAATACTGTGGGACTGTGATGCTCTTTTGGGGTTTCCTTGGGCGTGTACCACCCCGGCACGTGCCCGGGGTTTGGCACTGAGTGGCTCTACTGAAGCTGTCACCCATGTGTCCAACCACGGCCCGTCTGAGTGAGCTGGCAGGTGTGCAAGGGCCTGGCCCCCTCCTGCTAGACCTTTGGGAACATGAGTCTTGCCTTTTTGCTGTGACCAATGCCGCCATTTATTATCCAGCTTTGCTATTTCATTAGGGAAGAGAATTTCAGCTGCTGTCATGACCCCTCAAAGACAATGAGTTGCCCTCATCCATGCCCCCTGACCCCCCCAGTCACACTCACACTTGTCCCCCACAGCAGCAGCCCGCCACATGCCCACTGCAGCTGCCCCACTTCTGCCATGCACATCAGCTGGTGGACACACTCCCTCACCTATCACTGGCTTCCAGGTGGGCTGGCAGATACACTTGGTTTCTGGGTGACCTTGGCTCTTCTGCTTATCACCGAGGATGGAGATGGATGGAGATGGATGGAGATGGAGCTCCGAGAGCCAGAGGTTTGCCTGCCTCCTGGTGTTTATGCTGTGTCTGCTGTTTACATCTGAGGATGCTGTGTTTTGGCTGCTAGGAGGACTTCAGCGGTCCTGCCAGTTTTTGAGCCCATCTCCTCGTTCAGTCGCCGAGGATCCAGGCTCCGTTGCTGGCCCCTCGTTTTGCACAGACCATGAGGTGGCCCTCCACCATGCAAGAGGGTTCTGGAAGGCCACACAGGAAGGGCTGGGAACTTGGAAAAGCTCCACTTCAGCCCATTGCTGAGCACATGTCTGTCTCATTCCTCTGGGCTCCTTGCGAGATGAGAGCTGGGTGTCTTCTCCCGGAGTTAAAGGACATGTGTCCAGCCTTCTGGAAATGCATGACTCAAGTGTCAGCCTCTTAATTCCACTTCAGGAAGATTTGTCCTTGATTTGTTAGGATGCATCCTTCCCAACAAGAAGCCGTGGGTTGGGTATACCTCCTGCCACATCCTCTGGGATGTCCCAGCCCAGGGTGAATGAGGGGTGTGGAAGCTCTCCCTGAGCCACGCCAGGTCCGCACAGCCAGGGCTTGCAGGCTCAGCTCATATTCAGTTGGGATTCCTTTTTCCAGAGTCCTTCCACTCCCTCTCAGGTTGAAGCTGGGAGGCCTCCCTGACCCTCCAGCCAGCAGGAAGCCCTGGGCTCACTCCAGACTCTGCCTATACCCAGGGCCTCTGTTACCACGTCCCTGTGCACAGCTCCAGCTCTCACCTCCTCCCTGGGCCCAGACCTCACTTCTCCCTTGACGCTTTCCTGGTTGGACGCACAAGGGCCCCTCTGCTCATGTTAGCGAGATGAATGCCTCTTCCCTCCCTGTTGCTGACCCTTTGTACCTGGCCCCGCTGGTGTTCCCTTTCAGCAAGAGGTCACCCTTGAAGCAACGTTGTTGAGGTAGAATTTACAAGCCAGAAGATGCACTCATGTCGAGCACACCATTCAGTGCTTCTCAGTAAACATGCTGAGTTCTGTGACCGTCACCCCATCTTCCTGTCACCCCCTTACGTCTGCTTGCAGTTCATTTCATCCTCGTCACCACCTCCAGCCCCTGACAGGTACGGGCCAGCATCTGTCTCCATGGATTTCCTATTCCGGACATCCCACGTGAACGGGGTCACATGCAAGGCCTTGTGTCCACCTGCTCTCACGCGGCACAGGAGTTCGAGGTCCATCCACACAGTGGCATCTCTGGGTCTTCATTCCTTGGCATGGACCACATTCTGATCCATGCTAAAGTCGATAGCCAGCTCAGTTGTTTTTGCATTCTAGCTGTAAACCTGCTCTGACTGTCCAAGCTGGAGCTGTCCTGAGCTCTCCCTGTCCCCTGTCATAAATAACCAGCTCCCCCCTAAGCCCTGTCCTCTGACCTCCAGATTGCTCTGAACTTGTATTATTCCTCCCACCTTTGTCACCACTTCTGGCCCCATTTCTGCCATCTTTCTGGACTGGGTTGGCCTACAGGGAGTTTCCTACATGTTGCCTAAGGTGATGGCCTTTAATGTAAGTACACTTGTCAACATGTCCCATGACTCCCTGATAGGTCTTACGTTCTTGGGAGAAAGATCGAATGGTTACGTGGCCCTCCCGCAGTAGATCCATACGATGTCCTCGTGGCCCCTTGCCCCCCCTGCACTTGCCCCACAGCCGTGACCCACAGGTCAGCTCTCGGGTGATTGCTTAGTCAGTGTCTCCCCAAGGGGGTCCTGTATCTGTTTTGCCTGTCCTGGACCCCAGTGGCCGGTACACCTGAATGAACAATTAGTGTCTCCTGGGAAAGAGACTGAATCCATCTAAACCCTCGCCTTCTGCTTCCTGGCCCAGAATGCACTCCCTCCCACCTGCTCATTTGCTGACCAAAGGGATTTTGTTTGAGATTTTAGACATAATTAGAAAAGAAGTTGTACAGGACCTGACTTGAGCACATTTTCTGCCCTAAAAGACAAGTCAAGAGGATTTAATGGGTGGAAGAGGTCACGGTGATGTGCCCGTCCGTCGTTCAGGAACCTTGAGATTGTGGAGCGTGGCCCGGGGCTGACTCCAGGGCCTCAGGAGTCTGATGTTCCTTCTCTTAATATAGAGAAAATTGATAATAGAGAAAAATACAAGGAGTAAGACCATAAATCCCAGTGTATGTATTTTGCCGAATTGACATGTTAACATTTTGTCACTTTTTCATCATGGATGAAAATTTCACTGATAAAGTCAAAGTCTCCCTTGTCCTCAAGCCCAGTGCCCTCTGCTCAGGGACATACACTGTCATGAATTCAGTGTGAATCCCTCTTGTCCCTTGTTTTCCTTATGCGCACTAGTGATGACTCTGTATGTTGCGTTTGTTGCAAACAAGAAATAGGTACCTGGTGTCATATTGGGCGTATCACTCATAACTTTTCCCACTTGGCATTATGTGTCTGAACATTGTTTTATTTCATGTTATCCACCCATGCCTTCGTCCCTTGATTCCTCTGTCTTTCCACCCTCCCCCCCTCCACTAATCTTTCCATCCATCCATCCACCCATCCACCCATCCACCTATCCATCTGTCCACCATCCACCCACCATTC
Organism: Smutsia gigantea; assembly: GCA_032199065.1. NCBI lineage: Eukaryota > Metazoa > Chordata > Mammalia > Pholidota > Manidae > Smutsia > Smutsia gigantea. The sequence goes on from JAVSCE010011171.1 coordinate 211,581, forward strand.
TTTAATGTTACAGAAATACATGGTTTGGGTCTTTGATCTCTACGTGGTGTGACCCTGCTGTGCCCTTCATAGTATACACATGGATCCCCTTTTGGGGGATGAAGGGCATAGACTCTGGTTTTATTTTGTGGTCTCATTAATTGGTTGCTGAGGCCAACGAGAGCCCCCTTGCCCCGCCTCTGACTCCCCGCTGCCTCCGTTTCCTCTGGGACGTGGCGATGATAATCAGCTCCCCATCCTTGAGTGGAGTGGTTTAACAATTTTAATCAGCAAGTTGGTGAGTCACAAATTGCTTAAACAACGGGGCAGACTCTGGGCCTCCAGTGAATGGCACTGGAGAAAGTCAGCCCTTCATCACTGTGGGTCTTCCTCACCTCACACAAAGGCTGAGAGGGGCTGTATTTTAATTTCTATCATTAAAAACCATGAAGACCCTATTTCAGCAGCATCAGTTTTGTGTGTTGTAAGGATTCCGTGCTGCATCTTCTGGTTAGGTGTTAGGTGAACATTTTATATTTGAGAGAGGTTGGCTCTGCTCGCCAGGTGTCTGTGCCCGTGTGACAAATGTCAGACCGGTGGGCTCTCCTGCTTTGTTTAGCCTAATTCCCACTTAAATCTCTTTGAGAAAATAATGTTCACGGTAAGTGACCTTGATCTGGACTTATACCACACTATGTAGAAAAGCTTTGTAAATCCCACACTGTGGCGAGAATCCGGTGGTTCCAAGCCCGTGCCTCTCCCCTACGTGTCCCAGGTCCGTAATAATTTCCCAGAAGGCGGTGGCACCACCCTGGACCACCGGTGTTTAGTCTGCATCCGTCCAAGGGCAAGGCGCTCCTCCAGCACCGTCCCTGTGTGGTTGTGTTTCCGTGACCCTCATGCCTGGTCTGACTCTCGGCCCCCACTGGTTTGGCCTTTCTCTTCACAAACCTGCCCTCTGGCCAGATGCGGCTCTTAGGACACAGATGAGTGCCACCTCCATCACCGCCTGGTCGCTGCCACCTCACTGGCCCCCTGCTCCCCTCTAACCACGTACGGCCCCTGCCTGGTTAATCTTCCTGATTCTTGCCTCTACCTGGGACAGGAAGAAATGCAGAGTGGCCTGGCCTGTGGGTCTCCCCCGATCCCAGTCGGCCTCTCACAGCTGTGCATCCCGGGGAAGGGTCCTCTGGGCATGGGGCGCTGATCCCGCCCTCCAGGAGAACAGGCAGCTCTGGTGCATCTTCCACTCTTGAACCGCCACTGGCACCTGGTGTCTGCTCCGTGTCTGCATTCAGGACTGTTGAGTCTCTTCCCGTGGCTGCCCTTCACCCTACCCCATCTCCTGCTCCTACACCGACCCGGCTGGGTCAGCATCAGGTCCTCTGTTCATGGGGGATCTGCCTGAAGCCATCAAAAGAGGAGAGCTAACTCCCTCCAAGAGGGCATGCATCACGGATGGCCCAAGCTGGTGCTTGCTGTTCCTTGTCACCTTGGCGATGGCAGAGCACCATTCATTCACCCTCAAAAGTCACAGGTGCACACAGTCTGTGCACGGCTTCCCACAGCATCCCATGGCTGCTGTTGGGTTCTGCTGTTTGAAGAATGTTACTCTGATTGGAAAACAAATCCATGCCACTCTATCCTCTATTAGTGTTTAAACGTTCAGGAGCATCCCCTTGACTCCTGGACAGCAGCTTCTGCCAGTCAGGGTCACCTGGCCCTTCCCTATTTCCTTACAGATCCCTTGTTTTAAGTGTCGTGTGTTACCCATGACAGCGTTTCAGTGTCTGCTGCCAGGGTCTTTGTCCACAGCAAAAAGCAAGATTTCATCTGTACAGTTACATGTGGAAACACGTTATCGTGGTTGAAGTTGCCCTTGATGTTGCCTGTCTTTTGGAGGTGTGCATATACTGCAGAATGGCTCTCCTTATTATGGGTCTTCTAGGATGCATCGTGAATGAACTGAGGAAGTTCAAAGTGTACAGTGCATCTCTGCAAAGGCATGACATGCTCAGAACTTGGGTTTCTTTCCGTATATCCTCAGCCCTTGCTGAATGCTGCTCATCGGCTTGCCCTGAGCTGGGATGTATGTTCCCACTCGGGTCTGTTTCCAGCCCTGAATCCTGAACGGGTGATGCAGGGAACGTCCCTCGGCACCTTACTTGCAAATGCGTTGGCAGTTCTCTCCTCCGCCCCATTTCCCCCGCTTTTTCTGGCTGGAAGTCAGGAATGAGGTGGATTAAGTCTCACTTGGGGAGCATGAATGGCAGATACACCAAGGTGGTGGGACGTATCTGTGATCCAAGCTTGTGGTGTTGATTGACTGCTCAGCCTTCACATAGCCCACTGTAACAATAATACGATATTTACTGTTCTTTGGGGTTTTGTCTAGACGCTTCTCTACCTTTGTAAAAGCTTATAAAACCGCTGTCATCGTCTCCATTTTACAGGGCCCAAAACGAATTTGGAAAGCAATTTACTCTCACACATAAGATTCTTTTGCCACGTTTTGGAAATCAAAACAGCTTTGTCCAGCCTCTGCTCCAGCAGCCCAGCCACCCTGGCTCTGGTGGGCACAGGGGTGTTAGCAGCAAGCAGGCCATACTGAGCCATTCCTTTGTTAGTTGGAGTCCAGTTCCCTGTGTGTTTACCTTCTCTGTGTACTCAGGCTTGTTAACCTTAAAATTTTAAGTTATTTTACGAGCAAAAACAGGTTTATTTGGGAAGAGCAGAGAATTGCAATCTGGGACCTGTAACAAGCTATAGGAGAGCTGCAGGCAAGTCTGGAGAACAAAGGAGAGGGGCACCCTTTTACAGAGGAAGGAGCGGAGTTAGGAGGGGCTGTTTCCAAGCAAAAAGTCCACTGGAGGAAACGGGGGGTCCCACGCGTTGTGGCTTCTCATTGGCCAAGCTATGACTGTCTCTCATTGGCTGCGCCTCCTGCTGGGTGGTCAAGTGTCCCATCCCTGTGGCGTCCATCTCATCTGATGGCGTCTGAGGTTTGCGAGGAGTGGTGGGCATGAGAGCTTCTCCTGCAGGCCTCCTGACACCATGCCAGTGAGGTGTTCCCCTTAATCAATTTTCACAGGTCCAAGGGCAGCCTGTTCCCTCATACTGAACAGTCATGAGAGTAACCACTCCACACTGTCAGGCTGAGGACCTGGCTCCAAGTTTTTGTTTATTCCCGTGAATTCAGATGGGAAAGTCTTTGTCTGCAGTGTCCTGCTGTGCCTCCGAAGGTTCTCTTCTTTACATCCCTCCCTCCTCCCCCCAAGCGCAGCCTTTAGGTGGAAGGACCGACACTCATGCCTCTTCTCTGCCTTCTCGGAGATGCAACCGTGGCTGGCCTCAGCGCCGTGGGCACCTCAGAGGCTACACCTTTACCTCTGAAAAAACTTATTTAGACTCTCCCTCGTTGGAGATAAAATAGTTTCTCCCTTGTAATTTATCAACTACAACACTGGGATAAACTGACAACTGGAAAATTTGAACAAAGGCTGTATCTCCCTGACCCACCGTGGAACTGAACACAAATGCGTCTACTGTTTTCTCAGCGAGTGTCAAATGTTTTATGACTTCCTGCACTGCAGGCGGCCATGTGCTCAGAGAGCAAGCAGTGTGTCAGTGACACAGCGGGGACCTGGGACCCGGGTCCACTTGGGCTCAGACCGAACCTCCACCTCTTCTAGACACGTGGTCTTGGGGTACTTACTTGAGTCTCTGAGGCTGTTTCCTCATCTGCATATGGCAGTCATAATGATGATGGTTTTATGTTTATAATTATTTTATCATAATTATATCATAATAATATAATATTACTATTACTACTACTAATGTCCACTCATGGTTGTGGTGCAGGTAAATACCATTAGCTCAGTCTCTGGCATTTTAGGATTCTAAATGTTAACCACAAGCACACCACCATCACCGCCACCGCCATCTCTCACTGGGCTCTGAGATCCGTAGGGGACGAGATCCCGTCTCAGTCCTGTCCCTGCCCTTCCTGGCCCTGTGGCGATGTAGTGAAGGTCAGGACCTTCCTGCAGAAGGTGGGCAGCAGGCAGAGGAGCAGTGTTTCCTCAGGCAGCCCTAAGTGGAAGTGCTGGGCCCTGGGACTCCTGGCCAGCTTGTCTCTGCCCCTCCTTATGCTCTCTGGAGAGCACCAGGCACACCTGGGCAGTAGGGCGGCCGCGGGAATTGGCCAGGATTCCTCAGGTGGGCCTCACTGCGTCAGGCTGCATGCTGGGAACACTGGGATGGGGATGGCCCTTACACAGCAGCTGGGCTGGGCTCCATGGCCACCTTCCCCTGCCCCCAGATGCCCCTGCCATTCCCTGTGCTCCGCCCTCTCCCTGAAATCCCACCCCAAATGCTCATGCTCCTTTCCATTCCTGGGCTCTGCCCGTGGTGTGCGTGGCCTCCCAAGGGGCAGTTTGAGCTTTTATTTTTGCCTTTTCCATAGCAAGTCTTGCTGGGTCTGTTGCCATGAGCCACAGGGCCTAGGGCTGGCTTGTCACGGATCTCATGCACCCGGCCATAACTCACTTATTCATCGAGCAAGGGTGGTCACCTGTGCTGGGTGAGGACTGTCCTTGCAGCTGGGGTGGTTGGAAGGGGTGCTTGGTGAGCAAGGGTGCAAGTCAGCTGGGGGGTCAGTGATGGGTGGGTGTAACCAGATCTGCCCAGTGTCATCTGAACGGGTTGCACCTGGGCCTGCCTTGAGCTGGTGTGAACACGCAGGCAGCACCCATCAGGTGTGAAAGGAAAAGGCAGCATGGGGCGTGGTGCTCAGCGCCCTGAGCTATTGTTTGGGGACGGGAGCGGTGGGCACTTTGCACAGTGTTAGTTACTGGGGCTGCTGTAACCAGGCACACAGACTGGGTGGATTAGTAAATTAATAAATTTAATAAATTTACTGTCTCCCAGCTTGGAGGCTGCGAGTTCAAGATCGAGGTGTTGGCAGGGTGAGCCCTTTCTGAGGCTGGGAGAGACAATCTGGTCCAGGCCTCTCCCCCGGCTTCTGGGGCTTCACTGGCCATCTGTGGGGCTCCTTGGCTTGTGAAAACATCACCCCGGTCTGCGCCTCCACCTTCACGTGGCCATCCCTGTGTGTGAACTGGGGACCAAACTTCCCTTTTCTGTAAGGACATAGTCATCCTGAATTAGGGGCCACCCTGCTCCATTACGACTTCATCTTAACTTGATCACACCTGCTCACACCCAGTTTCCAAACCAGTCACATTCCCAGGTAAGGAAAAGGACTTCAGCATCTTTGGGGGCACATTCAGCCCATAATGACACCATGTCTGTCTGATCCTTACAGCAGCCCTGCCAGCTCTGCAGCCTCCCCGACTCCATCACAGAGACAAGGCCGCGGGGTTGGTAGCTCTGCCTGGGACCATAAGGTTAGTGTAGGCAGCCGGGCTGCAGACCCAAGGCTTTCTGACCTGAGCTGCTGCTCCTAGAGGTTTCTCGGGGGCCCTCTGGGAGCAGGACATTTATTCATTGTGCAGAGCTGGTCGCTCATGACAAAGACGGCCTCCCTGGCCCACCCATGGAGTGGCAGCAGACACATCTCTGTGATCACCTACAGTGCCACCCAGGTCCCCTGGGCGGTGATTCCCAGCCTTGGCTCGCTCAGCACGCACCTGCTGGCGAGTCTCACCTGCCGGGTATGGTGTGGGAGCCCCAGCCTGCTGCGGGTGCTGATATCTAAGGGAACTGGAGTCCGTGTATTGGAACCAGGGGCCTACAACAATCCCCCAAACAGGAATTGCCGAGTCATCTGCAGCTCCATCTGAGGACTTGATAGAGCTTGTCCATATTGCCAGTTTCCACCTTCTCATTCAGCTGAGGAGGGGCCAGGGTGGCTTAAGTCACTGGTGTGTCACTGAGGTGAGCAGCCAGCCCCGCCCAGCCTTGTAGCCCCATGCGGAGCTCTGAGCGTTACCCCAGGTTCAGCCTTTGACATTGGAGAGGGACGGGCAGAGTGCTTATGACCCCGGGTCGGGTGTCCTGGGCAGTGGGATTCTGGGCTGCCTGCTGAAATGGCCTCATTGTCAGCACTACTGGGATCGTCTTACCGGGTGAAGAGGAGCTTACCCAAGACCCGTGGCTCAGGAAGGTGGAGGGGGACTCTGATCCTTGGGTGCACAGAACCCCCTGCAGAGAGCTGGGTCCAGCCTCATGTTCAGTCAGACTTCGTTCTTTCTGAACACTTCTACAGCGATATGGCAAATTCCTGAGCCCCTGCTGGTGGCTCTATGGAATCCTGGTGGCAGAATTGAATTTTAATTCAATAAAAATTAGATGTCACGGTTAGAAGGGGAGTTGGCCTGGCATTTGTTTTTCCCGGCTTGTCCGTGAGTCTTGGAGAAAGGCGCTGGGAGGGTGGCCAAGCTGCGCCATTCGGTTCTTGGCGGTGACGTTCTGTTTCGGAACAGTGTTCATGATTGCTTTGTAGGCCCTGTCTACACTGCTCAGCTTTTAAAAAATGAGCTCTCATGGCATCTGATACGATTTCTAAATCAAAGCATTTTTTATCAGTGCCTGCCTTTATGGTCTGGGAGGGTGGTTGTCCGTGTTTCTGAGGCTGTTGGGTTTGGAGCCAGAGTGGGCGGCACACAGACGCTGGGCCATGGACTTTCCCAATGGGGAGGTTGGGGCGGGGGGTGAGATGCCTGCTGTATCTGGGACGCGAAAGAGCAATGGATGTCATATTTAAGTCATGCTACAGTTTGCTCGAGCCACGGTCCTCAAAGTGTGTTCCCCAGACCAAGTGGAACAGTGTCACCTTGAAACTTGTTAGAAATGCAGGTTCTGGGATCTGAACCTGTTGGCAGAGGAGGGGGTCAGATTTTAACGAGCGCTGAAATCTGAGAAGCTCCACACAAGTGAGGGAACCTCCAAGGCAGTAGGCGGTATTGATTACGGGACATGCACGGCCAGGGGAGAGTTGGGTCACCAGTTAGCATCCAGGCCACAGATGAACAGCTCAACCATAGCTTTTCACCTTTTGTATTTACAGTGTCTCCCTCCAAGTGACTCAGAGGTCTTATTTTTCATGCTGAAGAGCCAGGGGCCTGCAGCTCAGACACTGTTAGGATGCAGGGGCAACAGCGTGGCCTCTGGCTTGTGCTGCCCCACTGGCTTTCCTCACCTAATCAGATGGCTTTCCTTCCCTGCAGAAATGCATTCGGTTTAACCCAGATGCCACAGTGTGGGTTGCAAAGCAGCGGATTCTGTGTTCGTTGAACCAGAGCCTGAAGGATGTCCTGAACTATGGGCTGTTCCAGCCAGCCAGCAACGGGCGGGATGGCAAGTTCCTGGATGAGGAGCGGCTTCTGCGGGAGTACCCGCAGCCTGCGGGCAAGGGCGTGCCCTCCCTGGAGGTACTCACCGCACCCGGGGCGGGGCGGCACCTTCTCCAAACTCCAGATTAGGTTGGATTGGGAAGTGAGCCCCAGATTTAAAAGTCGGTTTGGGGTCTTGAGGGTGCACCTAATTTTGTGAATTACAGGTGGTTGTGCAGTTTCAATCCATTTGTTTCTGATGATAGAGTGGATGAGTGTGTCGGGCAGAATCTTGGCATGAGCAAACCACGGCTCTTTGTCAGGCTCAGGAGCAGGACCTAGAAGTCATGGGGTGCAGAGTGGGGCTTGTTTCTGCCTCCCTGAGTCAGCCTCCCTGCCGTTGGGCATATGGTGGGCCAGGGACCATCTGGCCGCAATCAGCTTCCTCTCTGCTTCTTGCAGGAATGACCCCGGGAGTGACTAAGCTTTGAGCTGCTATAGCCAGCCTGCTCTTGGGCCTGCCTTGTGAACAGGTGGATGTGCATGCCCGTCAGGCGGCCTAGTACATTCCCACAGGAAGTGAGCCTGTCCTGCCTCTCTGACGCCTGGCGGGCTGCTCCTGAGTGTGTGTACAGCATTTCCACATGAAGTGTCAGGACAGGCACACAACTAGCTGGAAATGTCATTTCTACCTTGTACAGCACGGCAGTATGTTGCTACATGATGGTATTCATTTCCGCGAGGTCATGCGGCAGGAGACTGAGTGTGGGATTGCACTGGCATTGGAGCCATTGAAGTGGGTTCCGCAACATTCTCAGCAGCTGGAGAGCGCTCTGAAGTCAGGTGTCATGGACAAACCTCATCTGCCCATATCTAGGTCTGGTCTTGACTTTGAGGCTGTGGTTATAGGACCCCATTTAGGTGGAATATATCAGACCAGGGGAACATGGGAGGCACGTGGCCGCCGTGTGCTTCACTGGTCTGACCTCAGTTGGCTCATTTGTAAAATGGGTATCCATTGAAAAATCTCTTGCTGGGAGCCTGCTAAGTGCCAATCCCTCCTTTCTGGGCATGTCTCACATGCACGAGTCAAGGTCTGTCTAATGGTGCTTACACTCCAGTGGGACAGTAAATAAACAGCTCATTTCAGGGGCTGGTAATCTCTATAGCAACAGTGAAATGGGGCAGGAGACCAGAAGTCCTGAGAACAGCCCATCCCTTACCCCTGAGAAACAAACAAGGGCAGGCATGGGACAGGACAGGGGCGTGCTGTGGCATTTAGAACAGCGGGTGGGTGTGTCCTCCTCCCCATGTCCTACCCAGGGACTCACGGGAGCTGAGGGGAGAGGTTCCCTGTCCTATGCCCCTGTGCCCATCACCCCTCATGGACATGTAGGCTGCAGTGTCAGACACTCTTGGTCCCATCTTGGTAGCTGTGTGACCTTGAGTGCACCACCCAGCCTCTCTGGGCCAAAATTGCCAGCTTGGAAATTGGGGAAACATTAGTACCACCGTCTTGGGTGGCTGTGAGGCTCAAATGAGATATTTCACAGAGCAGGGCTCTCAGCGTAAGGCCTGGGGGTTGGAAGCACCCTGCGTTGGTGCTGTCATCTGCTCTCTTTGGCATAAGAGGGCTGTTTGTACTTACATTTATCCCCTTGGATCACCGTCCTGCCAGGCGACCCACCGTGCGGAGCTGGGAAGGGCCTGGAGGTGGACGCTTTAGGGGAAACAAGGATCTGAGCTGCTTGCCTTGGATAATTTGAGTGAACTGTGGTTGACTACTTAGGCAACACTGACAAAATAGCAAGAAAGGGGTTTGTGGTTCAGAGCCTGCATCCCTCTGGAGCAGCAGCGGTAAATGTGTATGACTGTGGAGAGTCTACTCCTCAGTACTTCCCTCCTCCCTGGAGATGTCCTCAGTCCTGGGGTACATTTTTTATGACCAGTAAAAGTGCCCACTGACCTGAATTCCTGCAGACTTGTCAAGTTAGTGACAAGTTACACTGTCTATTACACCCCTGATGTCACCCTCTGGCTTCTGAAGTCTCTGAGGTATGGCGAGAAGGCCAGAAGAGTTTCATCCTGGTCCTGGGATGTGGGTTATGCAGAATGAACTGTCCTGGTGGGATCTGGAGTCAAGAGAGGTGGAAGCCCTAGAGCAGGCCTGGATCTCCTCCTGCCGGTTCAGTTCAGGAAGGTGGCCCTGCAGTTTGAGATCAGCACACATTAGCCAGATATTTTGCACAGCTGGAGCCAGAAGTAGAACTCTGATTTCACTGTAGGTTTATTTTGGCACTTAAAAAAAAAAATCACCTTCTGGTCTGTGTGACAAAGCAATCTGGCCTGTTGGCAGCTCTTTTTGCAGTAATGGGGAAGGAGGATAAGGCTGTGGCTTTGGGAACTTTATACGGGATTAGACACTCAGTTTCGGGATTAGCTCCCCACTGCCCGGCACCTTCATTTCACGAAGGGTGTTTTCACTCATGGTCTTGTTTAAATTCCTCGGGGTATGACGCAGTCAGGGAAGTGGGGGAGGAGGGATAACACAGCACTTGTCCAGCCCCGGCACTGTGCCAGGAAGCTTGCATTCAATTCCTGGGCCACCCTGGGAGTTTTGTGCCGTTATCTCCCTGCCACAGATAAGGAGACAGAGTCTGAGATTGGGAAAATGTCCAGTGCAGAAATCTCAGCTCAGGATCCTAGTGACTGTCGGCGTCCTTCCCAAGCCTTGTGTAGTGTCTCCAGCACGTTTTGCTACAAAGGGGTCCGGGCCCTGGGGGAGGCACCAGAGAAGGGTGCCAGGATGGTGAAGCAGACAGACCAGTACATTCTCGGGCACAGCTGCTGCATGTGAGCAGGACGCCCTCAGTTCCTACTGTGTTTTCCAGCTCAGAGGAGGCACTGCTGTTTGAGGGAAGGAATCATAGCCCTGAAGCCCCAGGCAGAGGCTGCAGGTGTAAGAGGAGGTGGCTTCCCGGGGCTGGGGCTTCTAATGCGTATCTTAAACGTTGACTGTGTCACCGAGTCCCGGCACTTGAAGCGGTGCCCTGGTGTTTTGGCAGTTGCCGCACTGACAGTGATCAGACTGTGATCACTAATAACGCGGTCAGCTGGGCATGGCAGGCGGCCACTCCTCTACCCCAGGATCTTGACTCTTTCGTCCCTTTGAGTTGCTCTTGTTAGGGCTTTTTAGCCAAATTACTGCAGAATTCTTCTTGTGATGTTGTGGACTCTGCGGCTCGAATACCAGTAGTTTATTTAACACGGGAGGGTTTGCTCTGGAGCCCCTGCCTGAGGTGAGATAGCCAAAGTGAAGGTTGGTTTTCCCCTTGAACAGCCATGTGATATATTAACGCTTCTTTTTCCTGTTTCTGCGTCTGTGCCAGTTTCGATACAAGAAGCGGGTGTATAAACAACCCAGTCTGGATGAGAAACAGTTGGCCAAGCTGCACACAAAGGTAAGAGGGCTTGGCTGTCACTCACCCTCTGGGCGTCCTTTTATTTTGTGTTATCTTTGGAGATCGGGAGCTCTTTGGGCTTTTTTCCTGGGAGATAATGCTGGGGCACCTGCTGCATACCTGTCACGAGAGGCAGGGCGGGATGTACAGGTGGCCTTAGTTCGCCGGGCTGCCCAGGGGGTGGTGAGGTTGCTCTGTGAAGCCGGGGGTAGGAGGCCTCAGGCAGGGGAGCAGACCCCACTGGGTGGTCCAGAAGAGCTCCTCGAAGGCAAAGCTCTCCTGTTACCACCATCACCTCATCCTGGGTAATGAAAGCACAGTAGATCACAACTTGTAAATGAGAAACCATCCGTGTGGAATCTGCTGTATGCTCTCCTCTTCCTGGTGTTCCTGGGAGGAGGGGTAATGCTTGACTTTGAACCGTCGCTGCTGAAATACAAGACAGCGTGGAGGTAGTTTTCCTTTGCTGTCCCTCAAGTACAGAGCCGATTAAGAGCTGTGTACATAAACCGCACAGAGGGAAGACATGCACGCAGGCAGCTGGGCCGTGAGCGTGGTAGGGCAGAGTGCCCTGGCTGCGTTCCACAGAGCGCTCAGCCCCTGGCTGGACACACAGCAGGCACTCCTGCCCACGGTGTCTGTGCAGCCAGGCCAGTATGCCATGGGTACACCTGCTCTTCCTCAGCATGCTGTGGGTGTCCGGGGGAGCTGGGGCCCAAGTGTGTGGTGGGTACCTCCCTTAATGCCAGGGGGATGCTCTCCCCAGCCATCCTGAGCACACAGCTAAAGCCAGGGTTGGGACGCTGCCTGGACGCCTTCCCTTAGTCCGATGCTGCCCAGGGCAGCTCACCGAGCTCTGAGCTCACAGAGGGCATCCTCACCCAGCAGGGCCCCCTTGATTTTGCTTCGTCCCCTGTTTGTATCAGGATGGATGCATGGATTTCTGTTGTGCTCCTGGGATGCACATTTTTTTGCATTTATTGTTACTCATTTTTGTGCTCAGTGTCTGGGCGCAGCCGGTGGTTGCCCTTCTGCCGGGCTCTGCTCTCCGGCGTGTCCCACCGCCCTTTGAATGCCGATGAGGTTCTGACAAAAGATGCTGGGGCCCCTCCTGCACTGTCCCTCTCCAGCCCTCGTATCTGCCTGGATGGAGGTGTTTAGACCCCACGATCTGGGCGCTTCTGGTTTTTTTGATTACCTCTGATGTGTAGTTAAAAATGTGTGTGAATTTTTTAAAACTGTCAATTACTAAACAGAAATGAACCTGTTAAGTGAAACTAAGTGTATCTTGTGTCTTTGTGCACTTGCTAATATTTAGTCCCAGAATGTTTGGGAGACATATGGATGGAGATCCGCCCTTCAGAGGGCTGAAAGGTCTGGAGGCTTCACAGTTCGGAAGCCTCTGCTGCTATGTGTCCTGTGTGCTTTGGGACAGGGATGGAGTAGGGATGGAGAATAAGGGAGTGACAAGTTAGATCCATCAGGGGGAGGCATCGGATCCCGTGATTATGATCAGATAGCCCAGGCTGTCCACTTGATGGACAGGAAATCATACATTTTCTTACAGATGAAACTGGGCAAAGCTGGGGAAGTGTCCCCCGCAGCAAGGTTGACTCCCTGATCCTTTTCATCTCACGGGAGCGAATGTCTCCCTTCACCTTGAGTCACCTGGCGGCAGGGCGTCCCGTTTCTGCCCGTGTGGTCGTGGGGTTAACCAAAGAGTGGATTAATCTGAGTGAGCGGCTGCCCTATTTGCCCTCCATCGCTGCTGCACCCTAGAGATTAGAAAACATCCATACCAGTCCTTGGACATCACTGGCCAGAGATGGAGTCAGACCATCTGGGGTGGATTCTGGGAACTAGTTCTTCAAAGCAGTTCCATGTGGCCTCCTTCAAAACAGGGATGTCCCATGGCTTTCAGCAAGGACAGTGGGCAGTGAGCGGTTTCTGAAATTCACCCAGGACACAGTGACCGCATCCACTGTGTGCTGACTCTGTGCTCGGCCCTGGGCTTCCAGATGCTTGGTGAGCCGTGGGGTGGCCAGAGGCCCCATGGTAGCTCAGCTCCCTCTCCACGGAGAAGGCCAGTCTACGCTCTGTGAGGAGGCTTCTTGCAGCTGCCAGACATTTCTCGTAAAGATATTTCTGTTTCATCATTTTTTGGCAGACCAATCTGAAGAAATGCATGGACCACATCCAGCACTGCTCAGTGGACAAGATCAGCAAGATGCTGGAGCGAGGCCTGGACCCGAACTTCCATGACCTGGAGACAGGAGGTAGGGGTGGGGCAGAGGGCACGCTGTGGAAGTGTGAGTCAGAGAAAGCGGTTTTCTTTCGTTAAGCGCATATGCAGCACCAAGGCTTTACCTGGTCTTTAGAAGCACTTTCTCGCTCCCCTGGGAGCTCTGGATGAAAAAAAGGTGAAGCCCGTGTGCCCCCGCAGTGCCCCCCACAGCCAGCATGGCGCCTGACACATCATAGGTGTGTCGAGTGAGTGAGCGAATGAATGAAGGGACGGACGCGTGTAGGGCTGCTGTGCGCCGGCCTCGGAAGACACGCAGACGTGCTATGTTCTTGCTCCCTCTGCTGGAAACTGACTTCCGAATGCGTGTGGGCCTCTAATCGTTTGTGGGACAAAATGACACGGTTCTCGGTCTCAGCACTTCTGACATTTGGGCTGTACATTTCTTTTTTTTAATTCCACGATTCTGCACAAGCATTAACGTTTATTCGATCTTATCTTTTCCCTTTTTTCCTCAGTTTTATTGAGATTGCATTAGTTTCAGTTCCATGAATCGACTCGATACAGTATCTTTTTGTAAATGGCCATCACAGTAACTGCAGGTAACACCCACCACCACGCTTAGTTACAGACCTTTTCTTCTTGCGATGAGAACTTTCATGATCTATGTTTTAGTAGCTTTCAGATATGCGACACAGTATTGTTAACTACAGTCAGCATGCTGTACATGTCTTCCCTAGGACTCATTTATCTTATAATAACCAAAAATGTACACCTTTTGGCCCCTGTGCCCCCTCCCCTGCCTCTGGCAGCCACCACCCCATTTCTGTGCACTAGGCAGGACGCTGAGCGCACGTCGGGGAACGTGCTTGAGGCCTGGCTGAACATGAGTGGGGAGCCGGCCTGGGTGGGGGCTCTGTGAGTTACGGAAGTGGGCTCTGTGTGCCGAATGACAAGGGCAAGCAGGGCTCTCGCTGGAGGCTCAAGCAGTCCCAGTTGGGTGGTGTGACGCAGAGGCCTGGGGGGGTGCTCCTGTCGGTGGGGACATCCAGCGGGGAAGGAGCAGTGTAGTGTCTGCAGGGGCCCTGACCTTGCAAGGTCCGGGAGTGGTGGGTGGTGATGGGCTCTGCTGCGTGTCTGGGCAGAGTGCACAGCTGCAGGGGTGCTTTTCTGGAAGCAGCTGGGATGGAGGAGGGGTAGGTGGTGCAGGTGGAAGCAGGCGGGGCAGGCAGCAGGTGGGGCGGGTGGGGCAGGCGGGGCAGACAGAAGGTGGGGCGGGTGGGGCAGGCGGGGCAGACAGAAGGTGGGGCGGGTGGGGCAGGCGGGGCAGACAGCAGGTGGGGCAGGTGGGGCGGGCGGGGCAGGCAGCAGGTGTGGTGGGTGGGGCAGACAGCGGGTGGGGCGGGTGGAAGCAGGCGGGGCAGACAGCCGGTGGGGCGGGCGGGGCAGACAGCGGGTGGGGCGGGTGGGGCGGGCGGGGCAGGCAGCAGGCGGAGCGGGTGGGAGCAGGCGGGGCAGGCAGCAGGTGGGGCAGAGGGTTTGGGTGCCACATGGGGTGGGCAGGCAGTCAGCCCACGTGGCTGTGCCTCTGGCACCATGTTGAGCTGCTCTTCTTCTGTCTTGTCACCCTGACTGTCTCCCTGCTCACGAGGGCGGGTCCTCTCTGCCTGTCCTGTGATGTAGCTCCCAGTACTTAAGCTCTACCTGTAAATGGACCAGCGGTCTCCCGGGCATGTCCTTGAGCCCTCAGCCAGGCCTGGGTGTTGTGGGTCCCTGACCTGGATTCTCTCCTCGGGTCCATGGCTGTTTCTGGATCATTCCCTGGGCCCGGGCCTCCCTGTCTCACCTGCCCTGGCGGGCTGTAGGGGGAGCTTGGCATGTTCATTGTGGGCTGCTCTTCTCTTCTAGCTCTAGTCGGCTCCTTCCCTTCCTGGGCCAGGCCTCTGCCCCTTCTTCCCCAGGGCCGGTGTCTTCTGGACTCTATGGGTTTGAGATGCCTGTTATTCCAGGGCAAAACCCTAGCTTTTCTTCTAAACACCCAGCATAGACCCTGACTATTTCAGAATGGAGGTCCACAGCCATTTCTCTTGGCTGTGCCAGGAGTTAAATGTCATCAGACAAACTGAGAAGAATCAGAAACCCATTTGTCCCTCGGATCCTCATAAAGTGACCCTGAAGAGTGCAGAGCGAGGGCCGGCGGCCCAGTGCTACAGTGAAGACTGAGACCAGCGGGCCCGGGAGAGAGGGCACCTGTTGCCCGGGCAGAGGGGCTCGGCGGGGCTTTGCCTGTGTCACTGCATTGTGCTTTAGTTAGGGCTTTGGGGGTTTTTGGCCTGAACAGGTGAATTAGAAATTATTTATTTTCAATTTGAACATTTAAAACAATTATTGAACGGTTCTCATGGTGGTTGTCAAATGGCGATTTTCTATGTCACATTGCTTCTCCTTGCAGTTTGTGTTTCTCTGTAAGGCAGAGCTTTCCCTTTATTGCCCCCCTCCCAGTTTTTTGGAATTAGTAAACTCTTTTAGTTAGAGCAGTTTCAGGTTTACAGAAAATTGAGCAGAAAAACAGGAAGCTCCCAAACCTCCCTCCACCCCGCTACCAGTTTCCTCCTTAAAAGGGAATTCTTGAGCCAATTATTATTAACTATAGTTCACAGCTCCCTGAGGCTCTCTGGGTGGCGTCCACTCTGTGGGTCTGGACAGATGCATCGTGTCCTGTGTTCCCCACCGTAGTCCTGTCACTGCCCTACAAACCCTCTGTGCTCCACCGTTCGTCCCCTCCGCCAACCCCTGGCCACCACGATCCTTCGCTGTCTCCACAGCTTTGTCTTTTCCAGAACGTCCTAGGGTTGGGATCACACAGTGTGTGGCCTTCTCAGGCTGGCTGCGTCCACTTTGTCCACATGGTTCCTCCGTGTCTTCTGGCCTGGTGGCGCGTTTCTCTTTAGTGGCGAATAACATTCCATCATCGGGATGGCCCACAGTCCGCCGTCACCCGTGAAGGACGCCTTGGTTCCTTCCAGGTTTGGACAGTTACAGATAAATCTGCTGTAAACATCCGGGCATGGACTAAGTGATCAAACATCGTGAGGTTTTTTTTTTCTTTTAAGGCGAAACTAGAATGTTGACAGCAGGACAAAAGAGAAGGGATGCGTCCAGACAGGTCTGACCAGAGGCCAGTGCAGCCTCAGGTCTGCTGCCAGCCACATGGTCGCACGCTCGCTCGTCCCAGCTCCACTGCTTGGGGATTTTCACTCATGTCTGCAGACTGGAAGAGAAGAAGCCGTGCTGATAAGGGGGCAGGGAGTGCGGGGACCGAGGGCCGTGAGCGAAAGGAGAAAGCCCATGGGGGGGAGGTTCTGCAAACAAGCTGAGCCGTGGGTGATTCCTGCGGCAGCAGCCGGATGCGGAGCAAGTCCGAGGGAGAACACAGCGTCAGCATAGGCTCAGCTGAGAGGCCAGCGCCAGGCGCCGTCCTGAGGAAGGCACCCACCTGCACCCGCCTGTGTCTGACGTAGTGTGTCTGGGGCCAATTCACGCTCCCGCCTCAGACAAACATGCTGAGCCCCTGGCGGCACATATGAAACCACAGTCAGTGTGGGATGGTGACCCTGAGATGGGATCATGAGAGGTGAGCCCTGCCGGGTGGCAGCCCTGGGACCTGGCCTCGCGGACCCTGGGGAGACCACATTTCACCCCACATGTCCGAGGCTACCTGTGCGAATTGTGGTTGAATGAACCCCACTGAACCCGTTTCTTCGTCTCCTCAGTCGGCTGACAATACCTCCTGAGAGGGAGTGTTTGAGTGTCAGATGAGCAACGTGCATTACGTGTTTCAAGTGTGGAGTGTCATCCATGATAGGGTCTCCAGAAAGTTCTGTCATAGGGCACCACAGGGGCACAATAGGTGTTCCTCTCCTTGTAGCAGGCCCAGAGGGCAAACACAGGCTAGGCTCTGGGACGCTGCCTCCAGACAGCAGGCAGTGTGACCGACTTGTCTTGAGTCTCCAGGACAGCCTGGTTTTCGCACCAGAAGTCCCACGTCCAGAAAGCCCCTGGTCCCAGATGAACTGGCGTGATCGGTCAGCCTAGAAGTGACCAGGGCACTGGATAACTACAGCTGCAGTTACATGAGAACCTGACGGGGCCCGGCTATGTGTCAAGGACATGAGAAGCCTTCTGCCTCTCAGTCCTCACGCATTGCGTGAAGCACGCCCCCTTTGTGGGGCAGGCGTCCTTGGAGGAGCCGGCAGCCCTGAGAGCGGAGGGTGGTCGCCAGGGCACCGGCGAGGCAGGAGGCAGGGCCTGCGGGTTGGCTGGCTCTTGGACCCCAGGGTCTGTGCTCCCCCTGCCCACGCAGGTGGAAAGGAGTTGGGGCTGTGGGTGGGCTCTCTCCTCACATGCCCACCTGGGTGGGCACTGGCTTGGGCAGAGTCCAGGACTAGAGGGCCTGTGGCCACTGAGTAAGTGTAGCTCCTGATTCCGGGATGGTGGTCCAGGTGGGATGGGGGCTCACGTCCCCTTTTATTCCACATGCTGTGCTGTCATCCTCAATGGCTCTGATAATGTGGCACCTTTTCGTGTTTTAGTGGCTCCACACCAAGTCTGGTGACTTCTTCAAAGCCACGCCTTGTGGAGCAGGATTGACTGAAAAGCAGACACCTTTACCTGCTGTGCAGAGAGAGAGTTGAAAGCAGCCGGCTTCCGAGTGCAGGAAACACGATGCTCAGACCTGACCGTGTCCCTGCACCGCGTGGTTCTCAGGCACTGCTGGGCTGCGTGCAGGGGCCTCCGTGGAGGAGACAGCCCTTCCAGATTGAGGGATGCACAGCAGAGAGTTAAATCCCAATGGAATGACCTGCCAGTTAAAACAGAGCAGCCTTGATGATTGCACCCAACTGTCTGGTACCTGTTCTAATGGAAATTTATTTAGTGACAGTCAAAGCAGTATAGAGAAATAAAGGCTCGCCCACCAGGGCCTCGGGGCTGGTCTCTGCTTTGGTTGGAGCCTTTGAGATGAGACGAATGGTGTTTTGAGCCCCAGAAAGGAAACCTGAGTGGAAATTAGCACACTGTGTTTATTTCACACTGTGTTCCCAAACTAGGAGGCAACCCAGGCACCACAGGTGGGGGTATTCATAAAGCTGGAAATGTCTTTCAAACTGTGAAATGTCTTGAGGAATAAAACACAGAATTTTCATTGAGTGGGTTTCTCAGAGCACCGATGATGTGTCTGGACTTCATTTGTGAGATGCAATTACTAAATTAGTTTCCAGGGCAGCAGAAACTCCTCAGGTTGTCGCTGATGCTGTTCGTCATCTGGGCCGAGATGGGCCAGGTTCCACCACATGTCACTGCAGCCGGCTCCAGGGAGTGCCTTCCCTGCTCCCAAGTGGCACAATTAGAAGGTTTTGTGGACACTCCAGATCCCTGGGCACTGAGCCGGGGCTTCCTCTGTGCTCTGGCTATGAGAAGAATAGGGCTTGTTTTGTGCATGAGGATTTACGGTCCGTATCTGGTGCCTTGTGGTAGATTCGTAATGAATCCCGGTGAGGAATTCTATAGAAATGATAGCAGCAGGGAATTGGTAGTGATTTGAGGGGATATGGTTCTGGGACCCTGTACATGTTGGTCTGTGGAGGGTCAGGGCCACACAAGTTACTCAATGTGAAGAGGTCAGCTTGAAGACTGCAGGGTCTATACCTCTCTGCCCCTACATCTGGCTGCCTTTGGCTTGTCAGGCACAGTTCCTTGGTACAAAGAGACTTGTTTGTGCACGAGAGCTCCAGTGGAACATCCGGTTGCAGAATTCTTCATACATGTGCCCACCACATTTCAGGAAGGATTCTAGGGACATGGGGTAGGACAAGGTGCCGCATGTTAAGGAAGGAAGGAGCCATGGTGTGAGTGGTGTGGAGGCAGGGACGGGGCCTGGAGTGAGTCTTCGGGATGTCCACCAGAGCAGGCCAGAGGGAGAGACCAGTCTGAGAACTCCTCATGGTGACCCATGACATGCACACAGCCCTGGGCGAAGGGTCTGTGTCTCCCTGGCAGGTGCGTGGTGATAGCCAGACACAACATTTCCATGTTAACCATCACCTGAAGTGTGAGCCCTGACCCTGTTTTTTGATACATTAAGAAAAACAAAAACAGGGCAGTTTTCAATTTACAGAATTATCAAGATAGTAACAAATGCCCCTATGCCCCAAACCCACTTTCCCATTACTACCATCTTACATGAGTAGGGAACATTTTTATAATTTACGAACTGGGTATTAGTAAAGCCCATCCTCACTTCATGTTTCATTAGTAGTTACCTAAAGTCCTTCTGTTGCAGGATCCCTGGTGATAATTATCATGTCTCCTTGGCCCCTCTGGGGCTTCCCTGCTTTGCTGGCCTTGGCAGTGATGAGGGACACCCATCAGGTATTTTGTGGCCGCTCCTCTGGGGGGTTTTCTGATGTTCAGTCACACAGTTAGCCTGGTGTGTGCACCCGGGAGGACGACACAGAGCTAATAAGCCTGCCCCTCTTGTCACACCAGAGTCCCACTACCTACACAGCCTCTCCCTGTGATGTCAGCCAAGTTCATCTGGTGCAGGTATGCTCGCCAGGTGTCTCACTGTACAGTGTACTCTCTTTTCCCCTTTAGGGACTGTCCTCTTTGAAGGGAAGGCACTACGCCCAGTCCATGCTTGCAGTGGGGTTTTGCCCCACCTCCTTGAGGGCAGTGTGTCTGCATACAGATTTGTCTCTTCTTCCTCATTCACTTACTTGATCGATCAGCTGTTTTTATCAGTATGGACTCATGGACATTTAATTTATAGTTTGGGTTATAACCCAATCCCACATGTATTTTGTTTCCCAAATTGTCCCAGCTTTGGCCACTGGGTGCTCTTCCGTCGGCTCCTGTGTCTCTTTGATACACCCCTATCCAGGTGGGTTATTATTACCACTTTTGGACCACTCCCTTAGGTTCTGGCACTAGAAGGTGCTCCAGGCCCATCTTGTCTAAAATTAGCCATTCCATCCAGGAGCCCTGGTTTCTTTCAATGGAGAATGGTCTTAGAAACCAAGATCTGGGTGACGAGTGTGCTCGTTGCTATGGGATGTCCTTGCTCTGGGCCCTCAGCTGACAGAGCAACAGATATAAGTGTGTGTGCTAACCTGTGAATATATACATACTTTTAAGTATTTTTTTAATGTAACCATCTGTATCTATATTAAGCTCAGCATGAGTTCACCCTGACGTCTCCACCTCTGATCTATTGCCACACTGACCATTCTAGTCCCCTCCCTCGTTTACTCATAATCTCTCTCACTGGCCACCACAATCTGTCTTCCTTTATTTAATTGCTCCCTTCCAGTATCCATGTGTAGTGGCTTCAGAATTACTCACCTGCACTCCACAGTGGAATGCAACTTGATCAGCTAGAGAACGGGATGTAGTTTTTCTCAGAATGGCTTCTTTCATTTAGGAATATGCATTTACAGTTTAGCTGTATCTTTTCATGGCTTGGTAACACTTTTCTTTTTATCACTAAATAAGAATCCACTGTATGGATGTCCTAGTTTTGTTTATCTGTCATCCATTGAAGGGCATGTGGTTGCTTCTGGTTTGGGTCTTATTATGAATAAAGCTGCTGCAAATATTTGTGTGTAGGGTGTGATGTGGATATAAGTTTTCAAAAGAGTTGGGTGAATGCCAAAGAATGCACTGTTGGATCACATGGTAAACCATTTGTCCTTTTTGTAAGAAACTGCCAAACCGCACCATTTTGCATCCCCACTGACAATGACTGAGACTCTGTGTTGCTCGACATCTTTGCCAGAAGTTCGTGTTGTCAGTGTTTTGGATTTTATCCATTCTCATAGTGTATGGTGGGATCTCGTTTTGAGGCTTGAGTTTTTGCTTGCTCGAAATGTCTTATACTTTCCAAACTCCTGGTCAGGGAGGTCCTATTTGTCTGCTTTAAACCACATTAGTACCTGCATGGGAGTGTGTGTTTATTGTCCAAGACTTTAGGTGTGAGAGAATCATGGGCCACAGAACAATTCTTGGACCCCAACCTCCTTGATTTTGCTACTGGAAAGACTAAAACCACAACCCCTTCCCTGTGCCTTCCCCCCAAATTTGGTTGAAACGGGCCTATAGTCCATCCCCCACATGGTCCTTGTCAGTGGAACCAGCACCCTCCAGGACACCTGCGTGGGAGCAAGACCCAAGCCAATCGCTTGACCTAGAAGCGATCCCTGCGTGCTCCCTGCATTCACGGGCCTCTGTGGATGGTGTGATTCTGTCAGGGGAACAAAGCTTCACTGGGACTGTTGGAAATTCTGCCTGTGTGGTTCCAGCAAGGCCAGATGCAGTAATGCTTTGTAAAGCCAGCCAAACCTCCTTTGGTAACAAATTTTTATCTGGAATAGGAGGCCACAGTTCTTTTTTACCAAAATCTTTTACCTTGCCTTCATCCTGTTTGTTCCCCAGTGGCAGATTTCCCTACAGAAAGGTCATCTGTGCCTATTTCCTCATATCAATTTTTGATCACAGATCAGTACTGCCAGAGCCCATTTGGGACTGCTTCCTCTTCAGCACATTTGTTCACAGAAGCTAGAGGTGGGGACAACATGAGGAGGAGGATCGTGATTGTTCCATTTGGGGCAAACGGTGGGAAATACTAGGGATGTCAACCCCCCACTTGTGGGCTAATGTGAAAAGCAGTTTCCAGAATTCTCAGCAGTGCAGACAGTTTGGAGAAGACCTGCCATCGCCCTCTGTACTTGCTCAGTGGTGTTGAAGGCCCGCGGGTCATTTGGACGAGCCTCGTGTGCTAGTCTGGGAACTCTGCACAGGAAACTGCCTTCTTCGAGGGCCTGACTGTAAATCTCACTCTCAGTCATGGTCAGGGGTGGGGATTAACGAAATATTCTAGTGGATAGAGAGTCCTTATTTTAACTTCTGGAGTTAGATTTGGCATGATCAGATCCTGTAATTACGGTCAGATAGCCCAGGCTGTCTGTCTGATGGACAGGAAATCGTCATTGTGCACACAGACGAACCCAGAGCTGTGGAAGTCCTGGGAATCTTGTTAATGTCGATCTGATGCTGTAAGTCTGGGGTGGGACCGTTTCTGGCATTTCTAACCAGTTCTCACGCCACGCCCATGCTGCTGCTCCGTGGAGCTCGTTGCCGTTAGCACGTGTTTAGAGCAGTGGTTCTCAAGTTCTGCTGCATATTAAAAACTGTAGGGGAACTTTTCCAAACCTAATACTTGGGTCATACTCCACACTGAGTAAGTTAGGGACTGGGCGTGGGGCCTGGTGGTGTCACTGTGCAGTCAAGTCTGTGAAGCCATGTTCTCTAGGGAAACATGTCCCTCAGTCCCCAGGGCCAGTTGGAAGCCTGTTTCAGATACAGGTTCTCAGCCACTCCGGGCCTGTTGAATCATCTCTGGGAATGGGGCCAGTAGCCTTCATGTCATCATCTCTTTGGGTCAGAGTTTGAGAACCCCTGATCTCGGTAATGAGGAAGGAGTCCCCGAGTCCCACATTTCCTCTTCCTGGTCCTGGGGAATTCTGGGTGGGCTTGAGGTCACTAGATTTGTCACAGGAATGTGGACATGCACACCGTGGAACGGCAGGTAGGCTCCTTGCCGTCGAGGCTGTGATGTTTGGTGACAGGTCAGATTTCTGTGACATGGAAATAAGGGCAGAAGGGCCAGGAGTGTAACCCCACCTCTTTGGGTTTGCTTGTTGGAAACATCTCAGGTCTCCTACTGCAAGGACACATGCCCATTTTGTGGACTTCTAGAATATTCTGGCTGGAGGCCACGTCTCCTATAGAGGTTTGGCAACCACAGTCACAAATGGCTTTTTTTCTGAAACTCCCAGTCAGGAAGGATTCTTGGGTCATTGTACACAGTTTCACATTTTGATGGCAAATTGTCAGTCTGACTTAAAGGTGTATCCTGTTTTAGAGGTGCACATTTGCATAAAGTGGATTGTTTAGGAAGTAAGATCATACAAATGTGAGCAAAGGCAGAGCCCTGATTCCACTGTGATGTTCTCCCTGCTAGGAGTCTTCTGGGAATCTACTTGCATGGTAAGCTGGTGCAGTGATTCATACCTGTACTGTCACTATGGATCAGGAGGGTTTTGGGGAACTTCAGGAACCTGCCGTGTGTATAAAATGGCCCTGGATATCATTTAAGGGCTGGTAGTCCCCATTTTGTACATAAGACACACCACCATTAACAGGCTGTCAGGTTCTCTCCACTACTTATTTACCCAGTGGCACATATGTTCCCAGCACCACCCAACAGGGCATGGCTCAGCCCAAGGGGTTTATAGTTTGGAGCTGGAGGTCGTGATCCAAGCCTCCCGGTTTTACCATTTGCCACCACCTCTTCCCGAGAGTGGTTCTTGTTGTAATGAGTATTTGCATTATAAAGTGTCGCTGAGATAGTCAGCTATGAAAATAGTGTGGTATAAACTGTTAGCCTTAAAAATAAAACTGTCAGTTATTTTGCCAGCAAAAAGGGGTTTATTTGGAAATATCAGAGAATTGTAGCTTGGGACATAAGCTACAGGAGAGCCACAGGCAAGTCCAGAGAACGAAGGACAGGAGGCTGTTTTACAGATGGAGGGGGTTGGGGACTGTTCTAAGCAGGAAGCCCATTGGAGGAAACTGGGAGTCCAGTGTGTCATGGCTTCTTATTGGCTGAGTTGTGACAGTCTTTCATTGGCTAGGCTGTTGCTGGGGTAGGTGGAAACTCTTATTCCTGCTGGGAGTAAAGTAGCCAAAATAAGAGTTTCAGGGTGTCCCTTCCTGGGGGGTCTGCAGTTGGTCTGGAGCATAGGTGTGGTGCTGCCCCTGCAGGCCTCCTGGCACCGTGTCAGTGAGGTTTCCCTTCCCTCATTTTCACAAAACTTAAAATCTCCTTTGGACCGCCTGGCTTCTGCATTGGCCATGTGTGGACAGCCAGATAGGAAAAAAGCTTCCTAATTGAAAGATCAGCCTGGCCCCGATGTGCATTGATCCTAAAGGTGCACTGACATCGAACACGAGACCAGCTTCCTTTGCTGTAAGAGATTTACCTGGAAGCGTAGGTGCCGATGGTCCCTGATGACTTTTCCTTTCACTCCCCTGAAGGATCACCTTCACCCACCCGCTGGTCTTTTCACTCCGGGGACCCAAGGCCTTGCCAGTGCCTTTGGGTACCTCTGGCTGGGCACTGCAGGGAATGAGGCACGGAAGGCCCGACATCCCCCTCCCTCCTTTCGGCTGGGCAGGGGGTCTCTCCCAAGTCCATGACGTGTGGAGCTCCAGCTGTGCCCCAAGCCAGTCATGACGCCGAAACCTGTGTGCATCATGCCTTCCTTGCCTCGTTGCTGTTTTCTGTGCAGAAAACATCCCTGTTGTCACCACAGCCCATTATTATCCCATAAATCTCCTATTTAAAAAAAAAAATCCCTGCCTGAGAAGATCCCTATAGTAAGTGCACAACAGAGATGTGTGGGGCGCATCCGTGAGCTGCTTGTGACTGTGGAAGATGAGAGGTGTACCTTTCCCGTCAGGAGAGAACATACAAACTACACATCACGCACATGCACTGGCGTCTGCAAACCGCATACTGGTTACAAGGAGTCGAGTAAGCTACGCGTTGTGCCACGGAAACTCACAGTGAAAAGTGGGTTCTACAGCGAGTTTGAAAAGCACTGCGAACTTACGGATAAATAAGCGTAGGAACTAAAAATAGATGGGATGGGAGCAGTCGATCTAAATTCATGATGAAGTGGCCTTTTCTGGTGAGAGAATGTGACTGAGATGGGCGGTCAGAAGGGAATTCAGCACCTGGTATTACGCTGTCCCAGTTCTTTTATTGTCAGGATGTGAAGACGGAACGGCCCACTACCAACTCACTGTGTTTCTGGGTCACGGGAACCTGCATGTTGCCGTATCACTTACCGCAGTTTTCTGTAATGTAAAAGCCTCCCAAATAAACCACATCAGAATAATGCTCCTTGCTCAACAGTGTGAAGGTGGGCACGTGAGGGAGATTTCCTGAAAGGAAAGGTGTTTCCTCAGCTGCAGCCAGCTAACTGGTCAGGGACATCTGCACAGAACAGGGGGACCCTTCAGAACCCACATCCCACATCTGCAACCCCTCATCCCGGTTCCTGGCATCTATCACGACACCCATAAATGCCATGAAACTGAGCTGAAGAAAGGTGGGCATCTGCCTTCCAAGTCTTGCAGCACTAACCAATCTCTCCTCCCGTAAGGGGCATCTGGGAGGCCCTGCAGGCTTCTGTATATTGAGGGTGAAGGCAGTGGGGTGGTTTCTTGGACCTGTAGCCCATAAAGGGATAATGCGGAAACTCTCCTTCTGTCCTCCTGTTGTGACTTGCACGTGACCCCGAGCTGTGCTGTGTGGACTGCAGGGTTCACACACAGGTGGGAGGGGGCTGTGCCTGCTCTGGGGGTCTGTCTGTTCAAACACATGGTCAGACGTTTGAACTTGACCGAGTGAGCCGTGTGGCTGGGCTGCTGTGCCCAAGCGCTCTTTCTAAAGTGTGTGTGTTTGGGCCCCTTAGAAACTCCCCTGACCTTGGCCGCTCAGCTGGACAACTCTGTGGAGGTGATCAAAGCTCTC
Source organism: Smutsia gigantea (assembly GCA_032199065.1). NCBI lineage: Eukaryota > Metazoa > Chordata > Mammalia > Pholidota > Manidae > Smutsia > Smutsia gigantea. The sequence goes on from JAVSCE010011171.1 coordinate 237,216, forward strand.
AAAAATGGCGGGGCTCACCTGGACTTCCGTGCCAAAGACGGGATGACAGCCCTGCACAGAGCCGCCCGAGCCAGGAACCCAGTGGCCCTGAAGGTGCGCTCCGGAGCCTGCCTCACGCGGGGGTGTCCCCTCCCCTTTTGGCCCCTGTGCCCACCCCTGGCCTTCCCCATCCAGCAGCTGCCAGAGGCAGCCGCAAATTGTGTTCCGACTTGGAGGTGTGGACTGGCCCGCCCACCCTCTCCTTGTCAGAATTTAGTGTCTGCTCGGAACAGCGTTTTGCTTCTGTCAGGGGGCCTGCATTTTTGTTCAGGAAGGTCCGTGCTGGGGCCCACCCCCCTCCACAGATGACTCCTTAAGCCCAGGCTGGGAGCCCTGAGCCGACCTTGCTACTGCCCCCGGGTCTTTGGAAGCCAAAGCGGGAGGTGGGTTCCACTCCTTAGCTCCCTCCCACACAGTCCTGCGCCCCTTGCCCCCCTGGCACTGTGTGTGTGATGCCCACTCTGTCAGAGCCTGGTGGGGAGGAGGGTTGGCCCACTCTGGGGCCAACCCCCAGGATGGTGCTTCTCTCTGAAGTCATGGTTTCCACAGCTTCCTGTCAGCGGCTCCTTGTCAGCTGGCTTCCTCACAAATTCCGTGTTCCTGACCCACCCTGACTAGTTTCACCAACCCCAGGGTGCACCTGAGAACATTTTACGCTGCCTTTTTAGGTTACATGATACACTTTTTCTTGTTTGGCAAATACTGCCTTCCACTGGTCCCGAGGGGTTAGCAGGCCACAGGCTGTTGCCACGTGCCGTGGGCCCACATCTGCAGTGTCTCCTCCCCTGATGCACAGGTGTGCCCTGTGTGCCTGGGCACCATGTGCTCTTTCAGGGCCAGAAACTTGGTTGTTGTAAGGTAGGGCCTCCTGACTCTGGGAGGCCCCGGAGAAGCCCCAGGAACTAAGGAACTGGTCAGCCTTAGCTGGGGGGCGAGTGACCCCCCACCCATGCTGCTTTCTTGATGGATGGGCCCCGCGAAAGGGGTCATGACCAGTCACCACAGTGTTTGGTGTTTTCCCTAGACCCTGTTAGAGCTTGGAGCATCTCCGGATTATAAAGACAGTTACGGCCTCACACCCTTGTACCACACCGCGATCGTGGGCGGCGATCCCTACTGCTGTGAGCTCCTCCTCCACGAGCATGCCACCGTGTGCTGCAAAGATGAGAATGGCTGGCACGAGATCCACCAGGTATGTGCGTCTTGTTCTCTGCCCTGTTACTGTAACAGACCACCCTTTATCCTTTCATCCCCTAGACAGGGCAGGGCAGGGCAGCCCGCAGGTCAGACCCCGCCTCCCTGGAAGTACACATTTCTGACTTCCCTGGAGTGATTGGAAGATTAGGCAAGCCTGCTGCATTTCTGCAACAGTCCCCTGAAGTTGTGGGGTGAGCGTCCCCCTTTGCAGGAGCCATGAGCTCTCCAAGTGCCCGCCATCCTGGGTACCCCCATGGTCACCAGCTGCTTTGTGAACATGGGTGACCCATTGCGATACCTGATTTCCAGGCACAGCCTCCTCTCAGGCCCCATCAGGCAGCAAGGGGGTCAAGGTGTATTAGCTGCAGTCTTGGCAAGAAACAATCCACCTGGTGGCTCAGGTGAAGAGTCTTTAATGAACCAAGGGTGAGGAGAGGAAATTGTATTCCTGGACGCTGGGAGCTCCAGGGCTAGTCACAGTGGGGAGGAGGGAGTCCAGCAGGAACGGTGTCCTGGAGATATGCAGGGAAGAGCTACCCCGGCCTCTCTCTTCTCCTGCCCTCCTATTGGCTAAGCCTTGCCAGAGCCAGCCAACCAGGGAGCCCAGTGGGTAGGCGTTGAGGTCAGGGTCTCTGGGTGGAGGAAGATGGAAGTGGGCCCTGGAGACTGTGAGCACAAGTGGGTGGGGGGGGACAGGAAAAGGAAGAGGCTCTGAGCCATTCTCTTCATCAGCAAAGACTTGCCTTGCTTCTCAGGTTATGTGTCCATTTCCCTCAGCCAACACTGCCTTACACACCTGCCCCACCTGGGTGGGTCTGGGCCCAGTGGTGCTGAGGTGTGGCAGGTGGGCCATGGGGACACAGGCAGGCCCACACCCTGGCCTTGCCCATGCCTTGTCAGCTCTGGTTCATCAGTTCCCTGCAGCCTGGAGAGGCACCCAGCTCTCTCCCGAGGGGTGATCAGGGGCTCTGCGAAGCTGCTGAGGGCAGCCCCAGCCCACACCGGGGCCCCTCGGGGTGAGTGGTGATGGCTGCCCTCTGGTCTCAGTCCTCCCATCTGCTGGCACCGCGCCCTGGTGCGCGTGGAGCGTCGGAGCATGGAGGCCTGAACTCCTGGGGTCCTGTGGCCTGCGTCCCGCTCACCCACCGGAACCGTCCGCCGCCCTTGGTGGTCCCTTGCCTTTTCACACAAATGTGGATCAGCCACTCCCCTGCTCTGGGCTCTCTGTGTGCGGTGACAGAGGCAAGTCCCTGTCTCCTGGCCTTGCTGCCTGTGTCTGCTGTGACCTTTGAGGTGGTGGCCATGCAAAGTGCTTAGCAAAGAATGGGAGACCGTGCTGTCCTCCTGACTTACAGCTGGCCGGTCAAGAGCACAAACCCTGTCCTGATCCCCTTATCTGCACCATCTTACAAACCTCAAGCATAAACCTGAATTTCTCCAATTAGCTTGCAGGCCCAGGGAGGGTGAGGAGGTCGCCCAGGGCTGCAGGGTGGCTTGTAGCCTCCTCACGTGGAAGCCCGCTTCTTTACCCTGCCTCTAGGCTTTCACACAGAAGCCGCCCTAATGTGACAGCGCTTGGTGGCAGGAGGAAGTCCAGGGCAGGCAGGTTTTGCACGCAGCAAGCTGGGCCGTTCTGGCTCTGCCTGCTTAGGAGCAGCGCCTCCGTCGTGGGGCTTACTGGCTCTGCATTTACCGTCAGCCCTTCTGCTGCACTTGGAATGCGGAAGCTCCTTTGCAGCCGCCTGGCTCCCCATTTTTCTAGGCATCCTGAGTGCTCCAGCCAGGCTGGCTGGCAGATGGCAAGAGGGAGGGTTGGTCTGCTTTCCCCGCGTCGCAGGGCCAGGTGTTTAATTGCAAAGGGATGCAGCCCCTCAGGCCTTGCGAGCGATCCGGGATGCCCGCCCCCTGCAGGCCAACGTGGGAGTAGCACTGTTTTGAAATGTCTGCAAGCTGTCTTTAAACTTGTTACTCAGATTTCTTACCCTGCTCGGCACAGAAATAGTTGAAAATACAAAGAAGCATAGAGAAGAAAGTAGAAAAACACCCAAATGCATTCCTACAACCCAAGAGCATCGTGGGCCAGGTTAGGGGGGATTCTGTGAAGTTTTAATTGCAGGGTACTTCCTGCCTGCCTGTGCATCTTCCCTGCTCCCTGGCTCCAGTCTCAGGCGTGATGGGTTTGGCTTTCTCAGGACTCCAGGATATTCCTGGGGAGGTCGAAGACTTTAGAGGGCAGCCGTCCGCAGCAGGAGGACAGCTGCTTGGTAAAGGAGCTGTGTCCCCATTTCCATGAGCCCTCATGGAAGAGCTGTGCCCGGGTGTGGCCCCCATGCGAGCGTCGCTGCCTGCTTCCCTGTGTGCCTGACTGCGTTTGGGGTGATCGAGAGTCCCTTCTCATGAAGCAGGCAGAGCGTGTTCTGGTCTTGTGGTTAGCAGCCAGGTCAACATTACCTGGCTCACCCGAGAAAGTGACTTAGCCCCTGAGCTCTGCTCGTCTCCAGCACTGGCTGAGTAAAGGATGTATACGGCGTTCAACACAGGTAACTGGAAGTATTCATGTGAAGCATTTACTCCAGCACCTGGCATCTAGGAAGGGCTCTATAAATGCTGGCTACGCCCCATCACTCATCGGAGTCACTGGCCACGCCCCATCACTGTCATGGGAGACACTGGCCACGCCCCATCATTCATGGGAGACACTTGGCCCTGCCCCCACCACTGTCATGGGAGTTGCCTGGCCACTCCACATCACTCATTGTAGTCACTGGCCACGCCCCCACCACTGTCATTGGTCACCTGGCTATGCCCCCATTGCTGTCATGGGAGTCACCTGACCACGCCCTCATCACTGTCATCATTGTTATCCAATGGCCATACCTGGTATTGTCACTAAGAAGCAATAGGTGACAGCGCTTAACCAGTTGGCTCACAGGCCTTCATGCACTCGTTTGATCTCCACCTCGATTCCATGAAAGACATTTTGTCACTCTCTAATCTCTTTATTGGTTATTGTTTGTAACTGTAGCCAATTTTAAGTCAGGAGTTTTAACCAGAGATAAAGCTGTTTTTGGCTACGGCCCTCCCTTCGGTCTTCCTCACCAAGCTCACTGGCCTGGGCTCTCGGCTCCCAATCCTTGGCAGGTTCCGCCAGCCCCTCAGTGAGGGGATGTCCCTGATGGCGCACATCGTCGTGTGGGGCCAGGCCTGCTGGTGTGGCCCTGGCCTCTGCCCTGCACATCGTACGTGCTTTTGAGCACCGGTTGGCTGAATGAGCTCGCCTGTAACGGTGCGGACTCCGGCCTTCTTCATTGCACTGGGGTTTTCCCAGTGCCCTGGGATTGCCCAGTGAGCGCTGTGGTGCCCACGCCAAGGGAGCCCCCGCAGGGAGGGCTAGTGCTAACCGGACAGGCGGGAGGGCTTTGTGTGGAGCTGGGCACCGGAGCCGTCTGCAGTGGTGGGCAGGTGTCCTCTCAGGTCTGGGAAGGTGGCCTTGCTGGCCTCCCAGGGTGGCAGCCTTAGGATGGGCCAGGGATGGCACTTCCATGGCACCTGCGTGGGCTCACCACTGCAGTCTCGGCCGTCAGCATGGGGACCTCAGAACCTCAGCCAAGGCTCATGGAGGGCAGGAGGTATCTTCCTGGTCATCTGCTTCTTTACAGACAAGAACCCCAGGGTTTGAGAGTCAGGTTCCCTGGCCACTAGGCAGAAGGCCTAGAGCTTGGGAGCTCCCCTCCCTGGCCTTTGCAGCCGCTCTGGCTCCCACCCCACACAGCAAGCGGCCCAGCCCCCAGGACCCCAGCAGTGGGAGCTGCAGGAAGGTGCCCACCCTGCTTTGGGGGTTGACTCCCTACTGACCTGAGAGGTCAGATCCATATCGTGCCCCTCCCTCCCCCCCCCCCCGCCAGATGAGCGAGGTTCCCTTTAGAGAGATAAGCTAGGTGTCTTTTCCGTGGGCCTCCAGAGGGATTGAGGACCACCCAGTTACTGTCTCCAATGAGCCCCGACTCTTGAGGCTGAGGGGAGAAGAGGCTCCCGGAGGAGAGGGGATGGGTGGAGACTCCAAGACCAAGATGGCGTAGACACCACCTTCTGCTCTTAGCTGGGCCTATGTTCTGCTGTGATGATGGCGGTGGAGTCTCGGAGAAACCTCTCATTTTCAGAATTCACACTGTAGGAGCAATGGGCTCCGCAGGGAAAGTGGGCGGTGCCAGCTGCCTTTCCTTCTAGAATGCTCACGTGACATCTTGTGTTTATCATCACTTCGGGCTGAAACTCACAAATCAGTTGACCCAGACTGATCACATTGGTTTGTTAGGGCTGCTGTAACAAAGTCCCACAGACCGGGGGACTTCACAACAGGATTTATCATCTCCCAGTCCTGGGGGCTGGAAGATGGAGATCCAGCTGTGGGCAGGGCCGGCTCCCCTCCCTGTGTCCTCCCGTGGCCATCCCTCTGTGTGTGTCGGGGTCCTGACCTCCTCTTCCTTTAAGGATGCCAGCCCTGTGGGATTAGGACCCATTCTAGTGTCCTCCTTTTACCTTAATCACCTCCATCTCCAAAAACAAGTCATGTTCTGGGGTTGCAGGTCGGTCACGACTCCTACATATGACTTTGGGAGGATACAGCTGAGCCGGTAACACTGATCAAAATAGAACGAGCCACTTTCTGGTTTGCACTGCTGTTGACACACTCATCCATATTTCTCCCCTATGCCTCGTTGGGCCGGCAGCAGCACCACAACTGGCCTTTGAAAACATGGAGTGCAGGGCCCTGGGGCAGCCAATGGCTTGGGTCGAGTAAGGTGTGTTTGCATGTGTTTGGGCAAGAGACTGTCTCTGGACTGACAGGCAACTCACTTACTGACAAAGTCAGTGCTGAAATGACGTGAATATTGCTTTCTAGCCATTAGGCTATGCTATCTCCAGCTCATATTATAAACACGCACTGTAGGAGAAGTGCCTAAGTGTGGAGTGTATTTAAATCATTGCGTCTGGGGCACAGAATCAAGTGGATGCCTTTGCTGTTCATCTGCAGTGCAGTCAACTCTGCACTGTTCAGTTGCACTGCACAACCCCAGGGGGTGCTATCCCTCTTGCTGTGAATTTAGGCTTGTAGATTTGTCACAACAGGTGTCCAGCAGGTGGCAGTAAAGTGTTTGAAGAGAGGAACGCCCTTTTCTCTAATTTACACCAAATTGTGGGGTGATAAAAGCTGGGCCCTAGCTGGGGTGAACCCCATATTTTTGGGGGTGAATTCTTCAAATACACATGGCCAGGAGAATCACACACATGCATTTTCCAAAAAGCAACTCAGGAAAATGCTTAAGGTACTTGAGTTTGCGGGGTGCTGTTTTGTCTTAAATTTCAGTGATCCTGTGACCTCTCTCAACCCTTTTAAGCTGCCAGAAATCACAACACCCTTTTTGTAAAAAGGGAAAAGGGTTAGTATGGCTTATGGGGAGAGAATCATTCTTACCTTGGTGAGCTTTGAGGTCTTTGTGTCAAGCAAGTACTAATTTCTTTTTTTAATTGCAAATGACTTTCGATTTCAAGCTTACAGAAGGGTGGCGAGAATCGACAAAGAACTCCCACATCCTTGTTCCTCAGAGGCCACCTTGCGTTTTGATAATGTCTTGCATAGTAAAGGATCCAGTCTGGGATCCCACGTCAAAGCTTTCCACCTGGGAGGGTTCCCCAGCCTTCCCCTGGTCCTCGTGGTCTCTTTAGGAAATGACAGGGTGGTCATTTCTGGACGTTGTCTCTCAGGTTGGCCTTGTTCAGTGCTTCCTCATGACGAGATCCATGATGTACATTTTGGCAGGAATATCATAGGAAGGATGCTGTGTTCCTGGCACGGCACCCCGGCCAACGGCATGTTGCTGGTGATACTAACTCTGAGCAGCTGATCGGGTGGAGGGCACAGGTTTCTCCATCGTAGTTTTTCCTTTCGTAGTTAGTAAATATTTTGTGGGATCTTTGAGACTGTGGAAAATCCCTTTCCTTAGGCCACATTTACCTGCTCATTGCAGCGTCCTTTGGTTCCTTGTGTCTGAGCAGCCATTGCTACTGCGGTTGCTGAACAGGGACTTTGCACGCCCATTCTTGCTCCTACACTTGCTGATTGGCTCCATGTCATCAGGAAGAGCATTCTCCTCTTATTTGTTCATCGATGTATTTATGGCACTGTGGCCTCATTGATTTCCATGTACCCAGCAGGTAATCCTCTGTCCCTGTTGTCCCTCTTTGGCCAACGGGAGCCCCTTCAGGAGGGCTCCTTTGTCCTTTGGAGGTGTCCCCTTTGTCTTTGCTCATGTCCTTTCCTTCTAGCTCGACAGGTATCCAGGATCATCTTGTTCTTTTCCTGCCTTGGCCCTGGAACCAGCCATTTCTCCAAGGAGCCCTTGCTCTCTTTGAGTACAGAGTGGGATTTAGAGCCCACGATCCAGGTATCAGGTGTGCGTGCTGCTGATGGGCTGTTGCTGGTCCCTGACCCTCCTAGGAGGGAGAGTTAGGGATGTGCGTGCACAGGTACATGCACATGCACACACATTTTCATCTTTACTTCTCTCTGTACTGAAAACCATGTGTTCACACCGAGACCTTCCACTCCAGTCCAGTGCCACAGAGTTTATTCTGGCTTTCTCCTGCACCATGTAGTAACTCCCTTCTTTGACAGTGAGAAGTTGGAGCCCATTTCCTTCATTAATTTACTTGTTGCTCAGCCCCCTGAATGCAGCCTGTCCACTGACCCATCTGGCCCCCACTGGTTCCCCCTCCACCCGCCAGGCTGCCTGTCCCTGAGCAAGCGTGGCCTCCATTATGCAACAACCAGCAGTTTAAGAGGAAAGACTAGCAGGGATGATCCTTTAAAAAAGTCAATGGTAGAATTTAAGATTGTAGGTTGGTGGGAGACTTTATTTTTTGTTTTAGCATTTATACAGATTTTCTAGTCTTGTTTGTGTTAACACAATAGGCATGGAGAAGGAAGGATAGAATGGGAACCAAGCCCTCAAGGTGATTCTTTCTCAAAAGCTCTGCTCAGAGTTAAGGGCCCTATTTTATCTCTCAGTGTTGATTGTATTTTGTTCTTTGGCGAGGAGAGAGTGGTGCCATCCTACGGAGGAAACTTAAAACCTCATAAATTCAGATTTACTGGGGCAGGGGCATAATGAGTCTGAACTGATTGTTAAATGCTTTTATGGTCCTCAAGCTCTCTTTATTGCTTGTAGAGCACTTAGATTAAGCTGTAACAAAGTCTTGCCTCCTGGAAGTCCTTTAGGGAGGGCTGATTAGCCAGGGCTCCTCCAGTTTAAGGAATGAAAGTTCCAACTCAGACTGGTTTAAGGGGAAAATAAAAATTCTGTATAGACTTGATGTCCTGAAAAGTCCACACCCAGATGTAGCTTAGAAGGGCTGAAATGATGCCACTCTGGCTCTGTGAGGTCTTTGCCTCTGTCTCTGCCCCTCTCTTGCTCTCTCTCTCCAGCCTGCCTCCTTCTTGCCCTTGCCATGGCCCTTCCACCTGCGTTGGTGGGCCCCACCAGCTGTGGGGTCCTGTAGTTTTTCTGTGGTAGGAAAGAACTTTGCTTTCCCATTATTTCTGACAAATGTTGCAGTGTTGGGCCCTCAAATGTCACCTGGGTGTCCCCATCTGTGATGGAAGATGGAATATGCTGATTGCTTGGGCCTGTGTCCTGGACCCCACTGCAGGTGGGGTGGGCAGGCCCCCCAGACCTCTGAGAGTGGGGTCAGGGTGCCCCCAGAAGGAAAATGCAGGCACCCTTGCCCAAGAGGAGGATGTGGGAGATGGGCAGTGACAGCAGCCACGCCTGCAATAACAGTGTCCTTCACTAATGAGATCATTTGGCAGGGGGCGTAGCACTTGTAAGTGGTGTTTCCCAGGGTTTTTTTTAAAGCTCGTCCAATTAATAGTCTCGATATCCTTCCCGTCACCTTTCCTTACTGTTAATTGGTGGAGTGCCGTGCTTTCTCACAGACTGCAAAGATGGAATCCCTCCATCCACCTCACTTAGCAGAAACGCACGCCGAGTGACAGCTCCTGACTGCCCCACAGTGCCTGCCCTCGCGGCTGACCATTTCCCTCCCGCTGGGTGCCTCCCACCCTCGGTGTGAGAAGTGTGGGGTCAGGACCACCATCTCCTGGCCTTTTGTGTCTCCCTGTCTAGGTGGGTAGCACATCACAGGGCAGCTGGCCGCTCAGTGGCCTTTCCCAAGGTGCCCAGGAAGTGTGGGTGGGTGGGGGTTAGATGACTGGGGAAGAGGACTGGCCCGGTGCAGAGCACTGTGCACCAGACCCCATGGGCTTCCTTGTTCCCTGTGAGCAGCAGTGGGGAGGCACTGGCCTGTGCCATGCATCCTCTGGGCACTGTGGGGCCCCTCATCCCACGTCCTTTCCTAGGAACTATGCGAGGAATTGGGTTTATGGTTCCATGTGGGTACATAGACTCAGAGGCGAAAGTTCTGGAAGATGGAAGTCTGGGTGTAAGTCCAGATCTGTTTGACCCCAGAGCCTGTTGGTTCCCACATCATACACGTCACTCCTGGAAGAGCTCAGGTGGGGTAGGTCCCACTCCAGGGCTGCTCTCCGCCTGCCTCCTGCAGCCTCCTAAGGGTGAGTTGCATTTTAAAGCCATAGCTGGGTGCCCGCTGGGAGGAGGACAGGCAGGGTGCACTTCCCTCTCCACAGCGGGGGCTGTGTGCACCCCACCTGGCTCTTCTCACGCCTCTTCCTGGGGCTTGGGGAGTCGCCGGCTGTGCATTCTGTGGAGCTGGCCTCTGAGGCCAGGGGAAGGACATCCCACGTGTCCCTGGGCTTTGAGGCCCCGGGTCTGAATGGAAGGACCATCAGAGCCCCTTTGCCAACCCCCTGTCGACAGCCCAGCCCAAGTCCTCAAGCTGGTCATGAGCTCCTCCTGCCTGGCCCCCAGCCAGGGCACTGGTCCGGAATTGGGGTGGGCTGTGGTCTGCCACATCATGAGTTCTGGGGAAGGGACGCAGCTGTGGTCGGGCGTGGGGTGTCCCCCTGTGGGCCTTATTCACAGCATGGACTCTGCTTCAGGCCTGCAGGTATGGACACGCGCAGCACCTGGAGCGCCTGCTCTTCTACGGGGCTGACATGGGGGCCCAGAACGCCTCGGGGAACACGGCCCTGCACATCTGTGCCCTCTACAACCAGGTCAGTGGGAGCAGCGGGGCAGGGGCTGTGTCTGGGCCTAAAAAGCAGGCATTTACTGTCACAGTTCTGGAGGCTGGAAGGCAGAGGTCAAGGGGCTGGTCGATGCAGCTCCTGGTGAGGGCTCTCCTGGCTTGTGCACGGCCTCCTGCTTGCCATTCCCCCTCCTGGCTTGCACACAGCTGCCTGCTCGCCATTCCTCTTCCTGGCTTGCGCACGGCCTCCTGCTTGCCGTCCCCCCACCTGGCTTGCACAGGGCCACCTGCTCACCATGTGCCCCTGTGGTGGAGAGAGAGGGAGCTCTGGTATTCTTTTTATAAGGCCCCTCATCCTTTCCTGTGGGATCAGCTTCATGACGCACTTAACCTTAATCCTCCCCAGGCCCCACCTCCATTCGCCCTGGAGTTAGGGCTCCAGCATGGGACTCTGGGGACACACAGTTCAGTCCAGAGCTGCGAATAATCTCCACCTGCCTCTTTGAGAACAGTTATCTCTATTAGAGAAAAGAGGAAGCCAAGTCACAGGGGAGAAAAGGGAGTGACCCCAGGGCACAGCTGGTACATGCCCCAGCTGGGCTTGGGACACAGGTCTGTTCAGCAGCAAGACCATTGCCCCACACTCCCCTTACTGGAAAAGACACAGAAGGGGTGGGTTGGAGCTGTGGAATGTGGACGGTGTGGCTGATGGAGCCCCTGGGTAGTTCAGGTGCCCTCAGACTTCTGTGGGACCACCATGCAGCCTGCACCTGAGTCCTTTCCCGGCCCAAGCCCCTCCGGCCACTCTGAAGCCCCACTTTGCTTTTAGCTGTTAAACCCTCCTGAGTTCTTTGCCCTGGAAAACTATGCCTCCTTCAAGACCCAACTCAGATATCCAGCCCTCTTGGTCAAGCCTTGACTTGAGGAGCCCTGATGGTTGTATTTTTTGCTAACAGCCTTTGTTAACAAAACAACTTTTGCAAGACAGCCCCGGTCACCTGCCCAGGGCCAGGCCGTTATTATGCCTTACCTGTTGGCCCTCTTTCCCTCTCCCTTTGGGAACCACCTCCTCAGGGGTGTAAACCCCCATCTTTCAGGGTCTTCCCTGTGGCTGGCATAGGAGAGCAGCTCAGCCCGATAGGTTTGGGGTAGCGTTTGGCTGGGCTTCCCAGAGTACTCTGCAGAGCCACTGGCCGCCTCATTCCTGAAAGCGAAACGGTGGGATCTGCTTGCAGCTGGAGCCCCATGCGCTCTGCCTGTGCCAGGCCCTGGGATGGCTATATGAACGGTGGAGGTACCGTGCTCAGCTGCATTAGAAAAACATCTATCACGAGGCCTGGGAAAGCATCTGTGCCAACATGTGCTTCTTAATTACTGCTTCAGAGGGGAAAAACATTCCTTAATTTTCCCCAGTAGATTTCAAGCATATTTTTATCATTGAAAAACAAAAACAGGAAAAACATGTTTTCTGTCACCTGAAATAATTGTGGGCAAGATAGTCTTTGAAAGTGTTGGTTTTTTTTTTTTATTAGAAAAGGCTGGAACATTTTGGAGGTCTGTATTCTGAGTTTGTAATAGGGCTGGGTTTGACTGGTGTCACTCTGCACCCTCCACCTCCGTCCCCACCCCTCAGCCAGGGCCCCGAGCTGGGTCTCAGGAGCCCCTGCTGCCTTGTGCTTTGGGCGATTTTTTCCAGAGCATTTTCTTAAGCATTTTCTCCTAAGTTTTTCTTAGGATCAAGCTTTGTCTGTAAGGGGCCACTTGGGAAATATTTTTGGCTTCACAGGCCACGTGGACTTTATCACAGCTACTCAGCTCTGCCACAAAAGATACACAGATGTGTGGTTGTGCCAGTAAAACCCTACCCAGGCTGTGGGCCATAGAAAACTATCTCTCCACCCTCTCTGGACTTCATATGGACAGACTCCTGTGCTCCAGGGCTGAGTGACTTCTTCCTGGCAAGCAGGGAGCCTCTGTGGGTGCTGCCCCCCCGTCCAGCGTCCTGGGATCCCTAAGGCTGTTCTGTTGCAGCCCCACCCGCACCCCCAGTCCCTGCACAGCCCTCTGCAGCACGGGCAGAAGTGTGCAGGTGGCCCCACCTGGACTCCCTGCCTTGCATTATTTCTCGGGGCATTGTAGGGGCACAGGCTTGGGGCCCTCTGGTCCCTGAATGCCACATCCAGTCGGGAAGTCCACGAGTGTCCTGGGATGGAGCCTCACGAACCCCTCACAATTCTCCCTGGGATGCTGCACGGTCTTTAGGCCTTCCCTGCACCACTGGAATGTCTCACTCATGCAGTGAGAGGAGCCTGTCCAGATGGCAGCTTAGTGCGGGTCTGAGCACAGCTGTGCACACGGCCTCTGGGTGCTCGTCTGAGCTGTCCGTGAGGAGTGAGGTGCGCAGCCTTCATCCAGCCTGTGCTGTGTGCTGCACATGATTCCTAACACCCCTGTCCTGCCGTGTCACCTGCACGCCAGGCTCCTCCTGTGCCAGTCCCCCCTTCCTACACGGGTGGCACGTGTCGCTCATTGGACGGGCTCAGTGCAGATGTGAGAAACCACTCTGCGACTCTAAGCAGGAGAGGGTGGCGTGCAGGGCACACATCCAGGGCATTCTGGGGAATAATGGGGAGAGGTAGACTGTTTCAGGGTGCAGATGCAGGGTCTGCGAGTCAGGGTAGGATTCGGGGAAGGAATAAGATGCAGCCTCAGTGGCCTCAGTGAAGTGGCATTGTGCCAGGAGCTCTGGCAGTCTGGGTTCCATTTGGTCCAAACCATTATCCTGCTGGTTGTCTTGGGCAAATTCCTCCTCTGTAATGTGAGGATAATTATACCTAACTCTCAGGGTTGCTAAGAGGCTTAGAATAGAAAGCAGACATATGGTATCCCTGGCGCACAGTAGATGCTCAGTAAATAGTGGCTTTGACGAGGGTGACGGTGATAGTGGTGATGAGGAGGTCGTCCTGCTGATGCGACGGTGAAGGGGATGGTTGCGGGGGTGGTGACGGTCGTGGTGGGGATGAAGGCGGTCCTGGTAATGGTGCTGCTGCTCGGTCGCCTTGCCAAGCCTCTTTATTAAATCCAAAAGCATCCAGGTTTATAGATTGATGTGTGTGTTTTATCAATTTTAGGCAGGCCTCATCTGCACACTCCTAATTTAAACACACTGTGATCAGAATATTCTCTCTTCTCTTATGAAATCAACTAATTAGGGCTTTGATTGTAAGCAGCAAATTGCGTCTAATCTGCCAACTCCCTCAGCCTCTTGCCGGCTTTCCAGGAGCCCCAGAGAGAGGGGTGCAGCCTGGTGTTTGATTTTCTGCCTGGATAATGAAGGAAGGGAGGGAGTTTTAAGGATCAGGGGTTATCAGGCCACGCCAATTTGTCTGGAAGATAAAAAATAACCCCCTGCCTCTCTGGAGCGGGCCTCTTGATTCTAGTGAGGGCCGATGGGAGAGGCGGACTGTGGTCTGTTTGTGTCTCTGCACCCTGTGCTTGGGGTCCCACAGAGCTGGTCAGCGCGCTGGCCCTCATCACAGGGGTAAATGTGCTAAGGTGTGCGTCCTGCTCGGCGTCCACATGATCTCGTCTCTTACATCTCCTTGGGAGAGTCTTTGGTGGCTACTGTCATGTGTCATCCTGGATCCAGGTCAGGAAGTCAGGGTTTGGGCCAAAACAGCCAGTAAATGGCAAAGCTGGGTTTGTTTCTCTGCCCTGTATTTCTTCCCCACCAGGCTGCAGTGATGCAGTCCAGAAACCCCCGAGGGGGGCAGGGATGGGCTCCACTGGGCGTAAGTCAGAGAAAGGTGCCCACGTGCCACAGCATGTGTGGGGCGTGGTCTCAGGGCTGCAGCTCTTCCAGGGGATGTTTGGTGCATGCAGCCAGGGTTCCAACCCCGTTCCGGTGACATCAGTGTCCCAACTCTTTCGACCTTACCTTTTTCCAATCTCACTCATTTTAGCTCTTCCTCGATTTCTGTCTGCCTAGACAGGCTCATTTCCAAGGATTTGTAAACTGGAACCGAGCCTCTGTTACAGTGTGGAGGACTTGGTGAGTCACGTCCCTGACATTTAAGTGCAGATTGCCTCCGTGCAGTGGAGACGAAAGGCCTGGGCGAGAACTGGAAATCCGGCATCAAGTCCCCCTTTGACGTCGACTGGTGGTGTTGGGCAAACCTGTAGCCAGCGTGTGTCTGCTGTCCTCTCCCCGCCTGTGGCCAAGCCCACTGCTGTCTCCTCTGGGAGCGCCCTCCACGGCACACGCCCCTCACACCTGCTCCGGTCCGCAGCCCGTCCTTACCCCTAATCTGGTGCCGAGGTCTCTGAGCCCATGGCCACCACACTTCTGTCTGTGGCTCCCAAATCAAGGCCGCCCTCCTGCCCCTCACTGTGTCTCTGTCCCAGGTCTTGTCCCCTCCCTGCTGTCCCCTCCCTGCTCATCCTTGCCCAGGACACTGGCATCGTCCCCTTGATGGCTGCTTTGGGAAGGGGATGAGGGAGCAGACCCCACAACCCCTCTTCCTCCCAGCCTTTCTTCCCTCTAATTGACTTCCTGCAGACCCCCGAGCTTTGTACCTGCAGTTAGCTTGTGTCCCTGTGATGGGAACCCCCTCCACGTGGACACGAAGGCCCTCAGCCCCTGGCCAGCTCACCCTCTACCCCTCATCCTGGCTCCCTGGAGCCTGGCCCTGAGGCCCCTGAACTTGCTTCCCTGATAGTCACATAGTGCTTTTCTTGACTTCGGTCTCACCCGAGAGACCGCCTCCTCAGAGAGGCCTTCCCTGACGACCTGCCCTCTCTCTGTCTCACATGACCCTTTCTTATCATTGGCTCAGTGCTCTGTGGCTCCAGGGGACAGCACAACGCCTGGCGTGGTGGAGCTCAACGTCAACTCCTTGTGTGCATGAATGACCACTCTCTGGGTCTGTCTCTTCACGATGACATGAAACCGTTGGCATTTGTGCCTCAGGAGGTGGTGCGCGGAGAGGGGGAGCCTCGGGTTCCTGGCGAGCAGAGGAGGGCCTTTCCGTTCAGGCAATTATCTGAAAAGTCATGCCGAGAAGGTAACGGGCAGTGGAAACAATACTCTGCCCCATGTTTTGCCCTCAAAAAAGATGCTGATCACTGCTCTGTCCGTGCTCTTCAGACTGATTTGGAGGGGTGAGGACACACCTCAGCGTGTCATACTAGATGCATGTGGAAGGGCACCGGGCAGCTGGCGGCCGTGCGGGCAGCACTAACGCTCCCCACCAGCGATTGCACACCTTCTCCCTCGTCTCTGTTCCTGGAGCTGCGGCTTTCACACCCCTTCCGGGCCGCTGCTGCCATGTCTGTGCAGTGGGGCTGCTCTTAGCCTCCAGCAGGGATGCAGCACTGCAGAGCACACATGTGTGCACACTCACGCCAACACACGTGTGCATGCTAGCATACATGCACACACACAGATGCCAGCTCACATATCCCTGTGCATGCGCGTGCATGTGCATGCTGACACGCACACCTTTGCACATGGACACACACAGTGTAACTGTTATTGAACCAAATGAACCGTTTGCCCTCTGATGCTGAGTAGCTGTCGGGATGTGGTCTCACTTGAGGGTCTGGTGACTATCACAGTGAGGATCGTGTCTCCAGGAGTGGGTTAATATTGACTCAAGGTCATCCCTCTGTGACTGAGTGAAGGATTCTCTTGGGATCCTGGGTGGGTTCTGCCTGGGAGGGTGTGGAGGGCAGTGCCCAGTGGGGATTCACTCTTAGCCTTTCCATAGGTAGACATCTTTGGTGATGGCAATTTAGTTGGAAGTCGGGGGCTCCAGGACTGCCCCAACAGGGCCTTGTGTTCTGCGTTTTGATGGGCCAGGAAACTCTCAGCAGGGTGGTCCTCCCAGGCTGCTCACTCAGGGCCCCGTGCAGTTCAGTTCAGGGGAGACCCTGGGGCGGCCTTCAGGTCCTGGAACCTCTGGTGGTGTCCCCTGCTTGCTGCCCTGCAGGTTTTGCTCTCTTACCTGCCCACTGCCTCATACACACCCCGAAATGGTAGCCTGCTGAAATTCCCCTTGGCCTCCCACCCTGTCTCCTGTAGGTTCTAATAGCCCCTTTCCCATTACCAACTTGTTACTCACTGCAGCATGATAATGCTGTTGTAATTAACCTACTCTGGGTTGCAAGTAACAGAACCCAGCTAGGGGTAGTTCAGGGGAGAGGGAGGATGCTGGATGGGCTCTAGAAGCTGGGCAGGGGCAGGCAGGGCTGCGCACAAGAAACGAATGTCAGTTGCCTTTTAGAAACATTAAGCAATGTAAGTATAGAAAATAAGGACAGGAGATTCGTCCTGCTCACTTTGTAGTCCTGTTTCCTTCCTGCGATAGTAAATCCTGGTAACTGGTACATACCTTTCCAGACATATTCTTTACTTTCCTACCATAAAGACTTCCAGCTCTTAAAACATAATAGAAATCAAGCTATGTGTTGTTCCAAGACTTGTTTCCTACTTAGAAGTTCCTGGATATATTTCTTGTCAGTTTTTATCGATCTGCTCTGTTTTTTCCTACAACCACCAAGGCAAAGAATGTTCTAGAATACGTACTCACTTTCTCTTATTTTAGGACATTTATGCCATCTCCAGGTTTTCTCTTCCTGTATTTTTTTTTTGTATTTTTTACCTATGGTATTTCACTTATATTTCTACACAAATGATCTCCTGTAGAATAGTCTTAAAAAGTGGAGTTGTTTGGCCATGGGGTGTGTATATTTTAGATTTTTATGGAGTCTGCCCAGTCGCTGTGCAGAGTGTATGCGGCAGTCAGTCATCAACCGATAGTGTACAAGGCTTGTTTTCCTTCCTCCTTGCCACCCTGATGAATGAAAAATACCCTCCCTTTTCACTTTGCATTTACATTTCCCCAGTCTCTTGTGAGCTAAGCCTTTGGAGAAGATTTGGACACTTTACGTCCTGCTGCTTTACAAACAGATTTCTTCTTTTCCATTTACAGGACAGCTGTGCACGGGTCCTGCTGTTTCGAGGCGGAAATAAGGAATTGAAAAACTACAACAGCCAGACCCCATTTCAGGTAAAGGAAGGAGATCTCAAAAACAAGTGACACCTGTGTGTGCATTATCGCTAGGCAGTGCTGTCTCTGTAGCTTGAATCTGTGTGCTCGATGTGAGGTTGGCACATCTCATTGGGATGGTGTCTGTGTGTGGAAGCTGTGTCCCTGGACCTCCATCTCTCAGTGCTGGAGCTGCTGACATATTTCAGTTCCCTGCTCACCACTGGCTTCCTCCCTTAGACCAAAAAGTATGAATAATGCAGCGATTCGTCTATGTGCAGTGCTCAAGAAGGCGGCCTCGGAAAGGCTGCTGTCATGCAGCCGGTGGAATGTGCTGGCTCCCTGCCTGTCCTGGAAGCAGGGAGCTTTATGAGATTCTCATGGGGAGGCAGCTCATCACCCATCTGGCACCCCCACCGGGCCTGCTGTCCCAGCACAGAGGGGGAACGGCCCCTACCCAACTTGGTCATGGTCTTCCACAGTGGGGCGCATGAGCCAGGGTCCTAATTTTTTTTTAACCGTGGTAAAACAGGTGTCACATAAAATTCACCATTTTGGCTGGTTCAAAGTGTGCCATTCAGTGGCATTAAGTACATTCACGATGTGAGGCGACATCACCACTGCGGAGTTAAGAATGTGTTTGTCCCCCAAAAGAAAAGTGTGTGCCCATTGGGCTGTCCTTCCATCCCTCTGCCCTGCCCCTGGACAGCCACTCATTTGCTTTCTGTCTCCATGGCTGTGCCTGTTCTGGATGTAAATAGCATCAACACAAAAGGTGGCCTTTTATGTCTGGCTTCTTGCACTTGGCTTAGTGTTGTCCAGGCCCCTCCATGTGGTGGCCTGTGGCACTGCTTCACTCCTTCTCGTGGCCACTGTCCCCTTGTGTGGGTAAGGGGCTCACCTGATTTTGATGCAGCTGAGCAGATGGTTCAGGGAGAAAAGCATGTTCTTTGGTTAAATGCTCTGAATTATAGAAGTGCTTTTCAATCCTAAACATAGTCAGAAATCTCCACTTGACTGAAAATTGTGATTTTTCTTTAGAAATAATTTTTATGTGTCACTGAGCTGAGAGAGGCCTTTCATTTAGAGCCAGTTCCACGGATGATTTTACTAACACTCTTCTTAGACATTGCTAATATATCTGGGCTCGATGCAGAAGATGAGCCAGTTCAACCCAAAAACCGGGCTTGACGTTCAGTAGCCACCATTCAGAAGGTTCGAGGTTCATTAATACCAGTAGGCCTGTATTTTAGTCCTGAGTCTTGTGGCTTGCAGATGTTTAAGGGATTGTAGAAGTGAGTTCTTGATTTGTTGGTGAAGTTACTGTCTGAGAAACGTGCTCTTTGCAGTGGTGATCTTTGCAGGGGAGCTGTGGGCTCCTTGCATTTCACCATGAGCTGCTTCTGCTCCTTTGGGCTTAGCTATGGGTTGGTAATCTTGGTTTAAAGATTTTTTTTTTGCCATTAAATAATATATTTCCTTGGTCCTTTTTAAAAAAAGTTATAACTTTGTTCAGATTGCTTAGAAACCAGTAGCTAATGGCCTTTGGTTCGTGGTAAGCACTCAGATAATGAAACAAGCTGTTTCTGACTCGGCCGGGCTGTGCTTTGTGACTGCCACGTGGTGCCCCAGGGCTCCAGGTCACTGTTGGTGGCCTCCCTGTCACCATGGGCCGTGGCCACGCGGGACGGGGAGCCCCTTCTTGTAGAAGTCCTGGCAGGATGCTTGGCACACCCTCCCGTCAGCAATACTAGTTCAGTTGAAACCCATGCCCGTCTGCCTCTGTTTTGCTAATGGCAATCAATCAAGTGCTATAACGGTTGTGGAAGACAGTTATGCAGAACACCCTTGAATAATAGGACTCTGGACCCTGCAAGCGCTGCTCACCTAACCCATGGAATCAACGCCTGGTTGCTTGCTCTGCATGCCCAGATCAGGCTCTGAGCACACATCGGGGTCTGGGGTCCTCCCTGCCTCCTCTTGTCTGTGATACAGAGAGAGTTAATTCAGTCTGTGGATCCTTGCCTGTGAAGTGTCCCCAGCTTTCATTTTCATGCACTGCTCTTCCCCTCCCAGGTATGAGCGATGAACCACTAGCTGTTGAGCTCGTGGGGGGATGATGGCTGTGCTGCGTCATTTAACAGGGATCAAACGTGCTCACCTGGAAAACGTTGTGATAGCCAGCTGCTGTTGTGAATGCGGGCTTTTCTAAGAAATCCTCGAGTAGTTGACAGCGCTCATCTGGCCAGGCTTTTGCTTAATGATTTGATGCAAATGTCAGACCAGCAGCGTCAACAAGACTTAGGAACTCGAGAGAAATGCAAAATCTAAGGTTCCCCCCAATGTCGCTGAATCAGAAGCTTTGGGGCCAAGGTATGGTGCTCAGTGTTCAAATAAAGCCCTGTAGAGACTCTGATGCCCACTCGGGTTTGGGAATCTAAAGAGGGACACGTGAACTTCTTTTGCTTAAGGAGAAGGAAGAAGAGGAGCAGCGCTTAGAACGTACTTGGGTGTGTATCACAGTGACCACGGCGACCGTCTTGGCCGGCTTGGGCTGCCGTGGCCGAGCACCACAGCCTGGTGCTTAAGTGATGGGCACCTATTTCCCACAGTTCTAGAGGCTGGAAGTCTGAGGTGGAGGGGCGGGCAGATTTAGTTTCTGGTGGAGGCTTTCTTCCTGGCTTACAGATGGTCACTGTCTCGCTGCCTTTCCTCTGCATCTGTGGACAGGGAGAGGGGGCTTTCTGGTGTCTCTTCTTCCTCTTGCAGGAACATTCCTTTCTGAGTAGGACCCCACGTTATGGCCTCATTCAGCCCTGATTAACTCCCTGAAGGCTCTGTCTCGGAGCACAAACACATTGGGGTTTAGGGTTCCACACAGGGATTATAAGGGAACAAAAGTCAGTCTATAATGGTGATGGTGATAATGGGGGTGATGGTGATGGGGGTGGTAACGGGTGGTTTGGTGGTGATTAGGGCGATGGTGGTGGTGACGATGACGAATCTTCCCAGTTGCACAGAATTTCAAAGCTCACAGATGCTCTTCTAAATGTTATTTAATGTTCATCAACCCGGTGAGGTAGGCGTTCTTATCCCTGGCTTATAGGAGAAGTGGAATGACAGAGAGGTGGGTGCCTGGGATTCCAAGCTAAGTGCCAAGTCTGTGGTCTCCAGGCCTCCCGGCTTCTGGTCCAGGGCTCCGGGGTCTGGCGTGAGGAAGACACGTCCTTCTGGCGTGTGGCTGACCGCGTGTCCCAGCAGGGCATGAACGTCAGGGATCTTTAGCTTTGCAGATAGCTCAGTCCAAGGGACCAAAAAAATAAAAAATCTTCTGATTCTGAAGGTAAAGAGACATATAAGGGAAAGAAGCCCGAAGAGGTGGGAGGTCTAACTGAAGGACAGGGTGCAGCGAGGGAGACGTGGATACGGCTGCTGTGTGTGCTTGGCAAGGCGCTGGTACCCGGTCACCCAGTGAGGCGCTGCGGGCTGCTGCTGTGAAGGCATTTTGTAGATGTGGTTTGTGTCCGTCATGAGTTCACTGTAAATAAAAAGCATGACCCTCCATGCGGTGGGTCGGCTTCACCTCATCAGCTGGAGACCTTCAGATCAAAACCTGAAGCTTCCCAGCGAAGGAATCCTCCCTCAGGACTCTAACGCCCTGCCTGAGGCTCCAGCCTGCCGGCCTCAGGGGAGCGCTCAGCTCCCAAACATGACCTTACTTCTGCCCTGAAATGTCAGATCCTGGCTCTCATCCTTCAGACCCCGTGAGCATCTCATTTACTTTTGCCTGGGGCTCCAAACTGAGTTCCCTCATGTCGGGATTAGCGGCAGAGGAACGAACAAATCCTCCCGAGTCAGGCACGCTGCCTGCTGGGGGGTGAGCCCCTTGCAGACGGCCACGTGCCCTGTGGTGTCGTTGAGCTCCTGCTCAAAGAGCTGCTTCTGAGTTTGTGGACGGGCCAGTGGCAGAGGCAGCCTGACATTTTGGGGACGTCTGCTTCTGGGTGTTGCACATTTTCTGGGGCCCCGATGACATCTGCTTAATAGGAACTTCTGTTCGATATTCCCTCTGGGCGCCTTTCTACATTTCTCGCCTCATTTAATGACTCAAACACAGAGCTCTTTGGCGGTGTCTCCTTCCCTTGAAAGCCGCTTGGATGGTAGAGCAGAGCCAAGGCGATTTTGTTTTCTGCTCTGACCTTACCGTCCATGTTACTGTTGTGAGCAGGTCCCAGCATCTCTCCCGTTGTGCTGTCTTCTGTTACAAATGGTTTCGGTTGACATTGGGAAATTGCAAAGTTAGTGTAAGATTGTGCATGAAACACATCCATGAACACACACCTGCAGACCCATGCTCACCCACGCACACACGCACATCCATGCACAGACACACACTGCTGCTCTTAAAGAGCTTACCTGACATAGGGTTTGTCCGTGCTGCGCCGGCCCCCCAAGCCCACTATGACTCCATTCCCTCTTTCCCAGAGGGACAGCCACAGGGCCCTCCTTACCACCTCTCTTGCTCAGGGAGACCCTCCCGTCAGACCCCCGGTGCTACTCCCCATTATGGACCCTCGTTCAGCAGATCGCAGCTTGCCCTTTAGCTCACCTGGACCCGTGCACCTAGACGTCACACCTGAGCTAGGTGGATCATCTGTGTCTTGGTGGGTGGGGCAGCCAGAGAGGAGGAACAGGAACTGTGGTGAGATGGGAGCGATTAGACCTAAGTGGGAGCTGCGTCCTGTTAGTGGACAGGAGCAGAACCAAGATCTGGCCCCTCAGGAAGCTGGCTGTCCCCTGGCGACTCTGGGCCTGGCTGTGAGCAAGGAGGCAGCACCCTGCTCTCTGGGTGCAGGCAGTGCCCATGGCTGCCTCCAACTGAAAAGGTGACCAGGACAGTGACGAAGGCAGAGAGAGAAAGAGGCATGAGGCTCTGACGCATCCACGGGCCGCCTCGTGAGGAGCTGGGTGCAGCATTCCAGGGAGAGGGTCTGTGAGCAAAGGCCTGAGGTCTGGAAAGAACGGGCGCATTCAGGGAGGGAGGCAGCCCCGTACGGGCACGGGTCAAGGCCTGCATTTGGGCCTTGCCTGGCAGGGGAGGAGTGTAAGGGAGGTGCGCCAGGCTAACAAATGTCCCCCAAAGGACGAAGGCCTCAGCCCCCAGAACCTAGGAATGTGACCATATATGGCTGGAGGGACGTGTCCACAGCCCAGGGTGCCTAGGGTCCCTGTCAGCTGGGAGTGGCAAGAAGGACCCTCCCCTGGAGGGAGCCCAGACCTCCCCACACGTTGATTTCAGCCCAGGGTTACTAGCTTGGGACTTCTGGCATCCAGGATTGGGAGATAAAGTCCCATCACCTGAAGCCACCCAGCTTGTGGTCGTCTGGGGCAGCCGCACGACACCCCCTCCAGAGCCCAGTGGTGGTGGTCCACTGGGCCACCGAGGTCTCTGCTTGGGTCCCTGGGGCCACCGCCCTGTGCCAGGCTCGCTCCTGGGGTACGTAAAGAACATTCTCAGTGCTCAGGGTGGCACCAGGCCTCGCAGCCACTTGGCCATGGTGCCCTGCGCTTACACGGTGTGTTCTACCCGCTCCCCACCTCCAAATGCCATCCCATTGGGAGCAGGGCTTTAACGTATGAATTTGGGGGAGGGGGTCACGGGCATTCCCTTAACAACAGTGTGGTTTGCTAAAGACGTATTTCTCTGAGCACTGCAGCTGAGTAACGGACAGCTTGCACACACCCACTGGGAAGGAGTCTGTGAGCCGGTGCTCCGCCCCCCAGCGCAGCCTCGGGAGGGGTTCATGTCGTCGCCAAAGCCCTTTCTGCCAACAAGGCGGAAATGCCCTCCAGGATTCTCCTCCTGGCTCTCTGTCACCTACAGAGACGGCTCGTGGGGGCTGGGTTTGCCGAGATGCAAGGCCCAAGGGGCTGGCCCAGATGTGCCCAGAGGCCCCGCAGGGGGGGCTGGCACCCACCTTTGCACCGCAGGCCCTAAATTCTGCCTCCTTGCTCCTCCTGGGCTGTGTGACCCTGAGCAGGCCGCTGGGATTTACTTAGAAGTCCCTGAATGCCCCTGTTCTGGGTTGAAGAGTGTCCCCCAGTATCCACCCATGACCTGTGAATGGAACCCTCTTTGGAAAGAGGGTCTTTGTAGATGAACTGAGCGCAGGATGAGGTCACACTGGAGTGGGGCGGACTGGTTCCTAACGGTAGGACGAACATGTGGAAACGGGGCAGGCGTGTGATAACTGAGGCAGAGATTGCAGACACGTGGCCTCAGCCCTGGGACGTCTGGAGCCCCAGGGAAGGGCGCGGCCTGGAGTGTGGCCTCCAGACTCTGAGGGAATCAGTGTATATGGTTTGAAGCCTCCCAGTTCGTGGTCATTTGTTACAGTGGCGCTAGCCCCTTCCTGCACCCTTGAAATGGGGGTAATGACAGTGAAGAGGCCCCCTAACACTGGCTGCTGTCGTCAGTCATCCAGCTTGGGAGTGGGCCGGCCTCAGGACCCCAGGGTGCAGGCCAGGGCTGCCATGGGGGAGACACAGGGTGCCTCCTGGTAGACAGCCCCTCATGGGGGCGTCAGGTGTACGAGGCTTTCTTTCCACCTTGAGCCCTGACGTGTGTGTAGACGCAGCCTGCTGAGGTGGAGCTGGACGCTGCTTGCACCTGCTCAGGTCCATGACCCCTGACCTTCCCAAGGGCAGGGAGCGTGCTTCAGGGTGGGGTAGCCAGGCCCCACTTACTCCAGTGCTGGGATAAGCTGCAGCCTGCTGTTGAGCACCTGCCGTCCGGAAGGTGCATCTGCCCTCAACAGTTAGAGCTTGGCCAGCCTAGTTTTTAAAAAATCATGTCTTTGCCAACTTTTAAATATCCAGGAATTTTATATAAAAATTCAGTTTCCAGGTTCTCTTGAAAAACTGGGCAAGGCGGCCCCACCCAGGCATCCTGTGTGTGCTGGCCTCGGTTGTGTGGGGAGCGCTGCCCCTTTGGGAAGGCTATGTGCGTGCCAGCTGGCCACTGTCCCCACCAGCCCTCCCACTCGGTGCCCCTGGGCCGCCCCTTCCACCTCGTGGCCTGGCCGGTCCCGGTAAGCACTTCAGCCTGTGAGTCCTGCATGGGCCCAGCTTCGGAGAAGCCATTCATTTACGCACAGCTGCTTTTAAAAGTTCTGTCAGTCTTAATTCAGGATTCAGACTATGTTCCCATAGAGATGGGAAGAGGAAGTCTCTCTGCTAGATCAGGGCATAGAAACCTGGCTAACCCAAAATGTTTGTCTGATAAACTGTATATTTGTGATGAAAAGTAATCAGGTTTGGAATTCATTATTTCAACCAGCACAGATTCAGATTCCAGTAAGAGCCACACCCACTTCCAGGTGCTGGGAAATAGGTCGTGAGCAGAGGATGTCCCTGCTCTGCCAGAGTGCCTATCAGACTGAGGCTTAACCAGGAAACAGATGAACATACAGTACAGAGGGTGATGGGGAAGAGAGAAATGGGCTGGAGCTGTGGAGGGGAGGCCCTTTACTGGTGAGAGCGTAGCAGGGCCTCAGACCTTTGAGCAGATACCAGGGAGGGAGGAGAGCCATGCAGATACCTGGGGAAAGCACTCCAGGGATAGGAACAGTGCAAAGGCCCTGGGGTCAGGGCATGCTTGGTGTGTTTGAGAAGCAGTGAGGCGGCCCCACAGGCTGGGAAAGCAGGGATGGGCGGAGGCCAGACAGCAGCAGACACTGAACGGCAGGTTGTTTGGATTTTACTCTGATCAGGTGTGCAGTACAGATGGGCCAGAAGAAAACCCCCGAAGGGAAACCAGACCACCCATCTGACAGCCAGTCACAGCCCAGCATGAAAGGCAGATGTTGCTGTGGGAGGGTGAGCGAGCCAGGTGAAATCCCGCAGCAATTGTGAATGAGACTTCTGGATTCAGCAGAATACCCCAGGGCTGCACCCAGAGTTTGCTGGCCGCGGGATGCATGTGTCTACTTAGGCTTAGTTTTAATTAACAGTGTAAAAGTTCAGCTGCTTGGTAACGTCACCTGTGTTGTAAGAGCTCAGTACCTGCCCTGGTGGACGGTGCTGTTCTCTGATGGCTCCTCAGAGCAGAAGGCCGGTGTCGTCTGCCCATGCACCCTGTAGATGGCAAGAAGGGCGAGTCGCATTAACCAAACCAGGGCTCGGGACAGGGAGCTTTTCCTAGTTCATTAAATTAAGCATGACTTGGGGAGGAGTCTCGACTTGGAGAGCAGGGCTGTGAGGAGCCGGCTTGAGGTCAGAGTCATTGAACTCTGAGGCCCGAAGGCCCCGCAGAGCTCAGGTTGGGCATCCAGTAGGTGGGGAAGTGGCTCTTCCCCTGAGCCCCACCTCAGGGTGTGCCATCCTCCTGCACCCAAGCTTAGGACCAAAGCTTAACACGTGTAGTTATTCAGTGTGTCCTCCTAAGCAAAAACATGCAGCCGGCCCTGAGACTGGCCCCGGTCCCCACCCCGGGGCTTGTGGTCCCAGAGGGGTCTGTTTGCAGGCACTGTTGTCCACGCTCCTATCAAGCATGCTCGCTCCCCAGCCTGACGTGTGTAAAGATCAGGCGGGGCCGTGAGCACTGTACCCCATGGTGTAAACATGAAGGCGAGGTGGCCACCAGGAAGCAGAGAAGAAAGAAACCTGAAAGCAGGTGGACACATAACTGTCTGACAGCCCGGAGAAAATCAGTCCCCTGCCTGCCATCAGTGGGAAGCGGTGGGAGCTGCCCAGGTCTCATGTCAGGACCCTGAAAGCCAAGCTCTCTTGAGGATGCAGGCAGGGCTGGGAACAGGAGTGTTTGTTGAGCAGGCCGGTGTGACCAGGCTCCTGGGGACCCCACTGGCCTCTTGCGTCCCGACTCCCCTTGCTTGCTCATTCTGCTCCGACACCCGGGCCTCCTGCTTTTCCTGAAGCTCGCCGAGAACGTTCTTGCCCAAGGGTCTTTGCACTTGCCTTTGCCTCTGTGAATAAAACCTCCCCCAAAGAAAGCACCCACGGCCGTCCTCCTGTTGACAAGGCAGCCCACATCCAGGGTCTCCATTCTGTGTGCAGGGACTTCAGATCGAAATGGGACCAGTCAGCTGGGAAGGACCATGTGCTACGGGGAAACTGCAGTGTGAAAGGCAGAGATGTTAAGCAGAGATGATAAAGCCAGAGAAACCAGCTCATTTGGAGAACAGAGAGGGAACTTCAAAAATACAAAGCCTGTATCCTCTGTGTGATAAGCAGACAGAGCAGGTGCAAAATGGAGCATTCAAGGGCTGCTGAACATGGCAGTGATAGTGAAGGGTGCCAGCAGTGGCACGCATGAGGAACCCGGGAGATAGGTGCGAGAATTGGATGTAAGACTCCGAGGAGGCAGCAGGTGTGCGATGTCTGAGTTACAGGGTTTCCAGGGGGAGCAGGAAAAAGATACAGAGCTCAGTCTCAGGACGCAAGGTTCCCAGCAGAAAAGGCCCCTGAATTTCCAGCACAACATGGGAGCAAGTGCCCATGGCAAGGGCGGGGGGTGCCTGTGAACTCAGAACTTGGGGAACAAAAATAAAAACACTTAAGTTTCAGAGAAAAACTGATGTCCATGTGGAAGACAGTGGACAAGCATTTCAGGAGTGGTACAGGAAGCTTATCGACTGCAAACTCAGTCCTTCCTTTGAAACTGAGCACAGGGCTTTCTAAGCCAGCACTGCAGTAAATCAGCGCAAAGGTGTCCAAAGGCATCTCAGATGTGCACGTTATCTGGAAGATCCTGGCAGGGGCAGGCACCAGCCTGGTGGGTGCAGGAGGGTGGGCAGAAACGAAGCAGTGGGGTCACCGATGCGTTTGCCCCTGCGAAGGAGGCCTGCACTCTACTGTTTACACCTCTGTCAGAACTTGATGATGAGTTAATTACAGTAATTAGTAAAGTAGGTTTTAAAATGTGGCTATTATTCACTCCAAGGAAATACAGTCGTAGTCCACTGGCTCTCGGCTGCACACACAATGTAGATGGCTTAGCTGTAGTGACCGTTTAACCAAAGCCTGGGACATGGTTGTGTCGGCCGGATGGCAGTAACTAATATTTACACAACAAAAGAAATCAGATCGCCGGAGTATGCTATTTGGAAACAGGATGTAAAGACCTGAGAAAGCAGCTGAGGCTGGCGTGGGGTTAGGGGCGGGGGGTGGGGGCTGCAGGTTATTACCTGAGTTGGGGGTTTGAATTCTCAAACTGCCCACCCAGATGTATGGCACCAAAAATAAAATCTGATCTTATTTTTTTAAAGAAAATCTTTAATATTACCCCTTCCCCTTCCTCACCAGGACCTCGTCTTTGTCTGGTGAACTCCTGTTCACCCTTCAGAACCTCAGCTCTTCCTCCGAAGGGTGCTTTCCTGGCCAGTTTTGGTTCCCGTGCTCCTTGATACGTGCTTACATGTGGCATTATAATGGGTGGT
Source organism: Smutsia gigantea (assembly GCA_032199065.1). Taxonomy (NCBI): domain Eukaryota; kingdom Metazoa; phylum Chordata; class Mammalia; order Pholidota; family Manidae; genus Smutsia; species Smutsia gigantea. The sequence continues at coordinate 265,126 of JAVSCE010011171.1, forward strand.
TTCGGCGTCAGCCTCCGTCCGACTCCTACAGCTAAACTGTGAAGTTCCTTGCAGGAAAGGATGTTCTTTTTCTTCCATCTTTGTAGCCTGAGTGCCCAGCACCAGACCTGCAACACTCATAACAGGTTGAAATGAGCCGTGGCTGGGCAGAGGCCCTTGGCCACGCGATTTCACATAATCCTTATAATTACTCGTTCTGCCCACGGCAGTATTAGCGTGGGACAGCCTGGGTCAGGTGTGTAAAAGTTCACGAAGCCAGTGTGCTGGTAGTTGATGTAAGATATTCACAAATCCGCTGCTGTTTAGAAGAAGTTTCTGTCCCTGAATGTCAGTGAAGTAGCGACAGCCTGTGTCAGGCAACTTGCGCTGTATAATAGAATAGCTCAGACCAGGTGGCTTAACATTTGTTCCTGGCAGCTTGGAAGCCGGAAGCCTGAAGTCAGGAGGCTGGTCCATTCAGTTCCTGGTGAGGACTTTCCTCCTGGCTCCTAGGCTGCTGCCTGCTCACTGCCCTCACGTGGCCTTCCCTTAGTGTGCGTGTGGAGAGCGAGCCTGGCCTCCTCCCCTCCTAGGAGGACCCTGATGCCATCACAGAGCCCACCCCCATGACCTCACCTGTCCTCCTGCCTCTAAGAGGCCCACCTCTAAATACCATCCCACTGGGGGTCAGACTTCAGCACAGGAGTTGGGGGTGTGGGGGGGCAGACCCAAGCCAAGGTTGGGAGGTATGCTTCGGCCCTTGTTCGGTTGTCTCAGGTCGCCGTGATGCTCGTTGCCTGTCGTTTCCCAACACTTGCCTTCTGTGGACGCCGCTGTCGTTCATGAGACCTGACAGTGCACACGTGTGTGTCAGGCTCTGGGCTCCTGCAGAGCATCTGCTTGTCATCTATCTGGTTCACCAGGAAACTTCCTAAAAAGAGGGAGCAGGGTGGAGAGAGCTGGCATTCCCTGCCTGTCCTCCATGGGCCGTGAGAGGGACTGAGTTGTTCTCTCAGTCTGAGAGTGAAGTGAGTCCATTTCACAGACCAGCCAGTAAGGCAGAATGGAAATTTGGGACCTCAGGACACCAAATGTGTGTCCCGTCTCGGCCCCTCTGCCTCCCGGGACAAGCTGAGAACACCATCAGCGTGTCTCCCTGCTGGAATGGATGCAGCTCTGTGGGGACAGAGGTCACGCTGGTGGGTACAGACCACGCGCTTCCGCGAGCCCTGCTTGGCGCTAGTTCCTCTGCACTGGCGGGCCCCACCGTCCTTTCCTCCCGCCTCCCCGTGGAGTTCCAGTACCCCGGGTGCCCTGTTCATCCTTTTAGGCACTGTCTGCATGGCTGTGCTTTAGGCATAAAAAGAGTAAAATATTCTCACTCCCTGAGAACCGGTTTTCATCCTTTTGAGGGTTGACATCGCCCCTTTGAAAATGGCTTACGCATTTGAGCTTTCCGTTTTTGAGAAAACACCAGTTTTTGTATGATTGAGTCAGCTCCACTGGGGGTCTTCAGGGAGGAAAAAGGAAAACAGAAGAACAGAAGAGAGCAGCTTCCTGGGGCCGCAGCAACAAATTCCCACTGCGTTGGTGATGGCGCAGGTGTGTTCTCTCCCTGGAGGCCAGAGCCTGCGTCCAGAGGGCGGGGCTGTGCTCCCTCGCTGACTCCTGGGGAGGCCCTTCCTGCCTCCTCCAGCCTCAGGGGCCCCCAGGCCTCCTGGGCTTGTGGCCGCGTCCCTTAGCTTCTTCCCGTGGCCTGTCCTCTTCTGCATGCGAATGTCACTCTGCCTTTCTCTACAAGGACACCTGGGATAACGTTTAGGGCCACCCAGGCGATCTCAGATACCGTCCCCATCCCTGGGTCCATACCTTCATCCCAGCTGCAGAGACCCCGTTTTGCCAGGTAAGGGGAGTTTCCACGTATCCTCAGGACGGGCCCAAATCCCAGTGAGCCAGACCGCACCCAGAGTTCTGTAAACGCTCCCATGGCCTCTGTCCTCCTGAGCCTTTTGTTCTGGTCACCCTTTGAGTTACTTGAGTGTTAGTTTAGGAAAATGCCCTTCCTGGTGGTGGGGGAATCCCATGTTCCCACAAAGTCCCAGCACGTGAGCTAAGTGGGGAACATTCACGGCCCTGCCTGCCTGCCTCCCCTGTCGGTGTCAGTCAGTCCTCAGAATGTCCCTTCCGGGTGTATGGGGGTTGAAGACAGGCCTGCTCCCCTCCCTGTGAGTCCCCTGAAAGCCTTGAGGGTCTGGTCCTAAACTGACCCACAAGCTGTTGCCTTGCCCAGTCCTCAGCCCATTGAGAGTGCTGGACAACCGGAGGTGGGGGTGGCGATCTGGCAGGGTCATAGAGGATCCCCTGGCAGCCCAGACCTGGGGGGAGTGACAGGCGTCTGGGGGACACATTGAATGGAGGAAAGCAGAGCAAGGAGGTGATGAGGTTCAGGAGAGAATGAGAGGAACAGACATGTGCACACACGGGCTCATGCACAAAGGCATGCACATGCCAAGGAGGAGAGCAGGGGCATTCCTCAAATGTCAGCAATTCCTGAGTTAATCAGGGGCGACACCGTGACACAACCGCGGCTTGCTCTCTCCCAGCCCTTTCCAGCCCTCTGCCATGCCCACTGGCCTCCGGGTCGTGCATCTAGACTGCTGACCGGTAGCTGCCCCCACTAGCCTCTGAGATCCTACCTGTGCCAGGCTCACTGAGCGCATCTGGTCACATTTGGTTGCCCATCAATGAAAGGAAAATGCTGTCTCCATTCACGGAAAAGGAAATGAAACTCTGGTTATGGGACAGCGACTCCCCCACTCCAGCTGCAGCGCCAGGTCTGTATGGCCACGAGGAAGCTCTTTTCAAGAACGTGCTAATGCCTGGGTCATCCATGGCACGCAGGGCTGACCCTGCGCCCCAGGCCCTGGAGATACCAAGTGACTGACAAGGACGTGGACGTGGCCACATGTCCCCTGTAGAGCCAATCGGCACATCTCAGTGAAAGGCCTGGAGGTTTCTGTTTGGTTTGTTTTGGAGGACATTTTCCTGACACAGCCATGTGACTTGGGGACTTTTTAAATAAGATGTCTGTGTTCTCTATCCAGGGACGTTTCTCCTCAAGGGACATTTTCTTCCATCTCCTCCCAGTTTGAAAGCATCTGAGAATCTGCTATTGGGTGACTTAAAGCCCAGAGTCCTTCGGCAGGGTGCCATGGCTTATCTGGGGCTGCCAAGTGTCCTGTTCAAAGGCCAGGTAGAGCGTAGGGTTTTGCAGGACAGAAGTGCCTAATGCTACAGATCCCAGGTTTCCAGGTTAAGAGCTGTGGCAGCATTCCGGGAAAGGTCAGGCCAAGCAAGAAATCCCAGGGAAGGAAAGGGACACCGAGGGGTTGATTCTGAGGAAGAATGATGTTTCTACCGGGAAGTTCAGTGTCGATGAAGTATGTCAAGGACCCGTGGTGGGTGGCCGTGTAATTCCCCCACCACTTGGGTTTCACTTGCCCCTCCCAGTCTCTGGCCTTGCTTCTTTAGGGGGGACTGTTGGGGCATGTGGGGGGCAGCTCCCCTGGGAAGGTGAGGGTGGAGGCTGCCCTGCCATAGCTCCCCTGGCCAGCACCATCACTCGGCAAGCCAGTCCTCGTGGGGGAGAACTGTTTCCGTTGCCGCTTCTTCCTGCTACCACAGTCGTCAGGGACCTGAAGGATTGCCAACAAAACAGAGACTGAAGAGCAGAGACCAAGCTGTGGTCATCTCCTGCCTGTGGCTCTCAATGTGGCTGTAAGCTCACAAGGTGGGTCTAGTCCTGGGATTTCTCTTCATCACTTCTTTGATGGCTTCAGAATCAGCTCCAGAGAGCTGGTATTTAAGGAATAATTATTTGTTCAGGAGAGTGTCAGCCAGCTGTGACATTAATAAGGCCAAAGTGATCTCGATTAGCGTAGACTTAAGCTGCTGGGATTCAGGCGTGGTACCCAGTCGTGGTGCAGCCGGTGCTGTTGGGAGGGGGCGTGGGCTTGAGTCGGGCCCTGTTGGAAGCAGACCCCGAGCTGGCTTGGGATGGATGCTTTTGGATCTTTGCTTTATTAGGAACAATTCACAGCACAGGGTCCGGCTGAAGGTGCCTGTCAGCATTACAGAGAGAGAACTCAGTACAGAGATTCTCCCGCTTTCCAGAACTTGGACTTTGAAAGGCATTCTCAAGCCGCCTTCTCTTGGAGGGCTTTCCCATCTTGGAACAGCAGGCTTTCGGGCAGAGTCTGCGTTTATGCCTTAGTTAAAGCCAAGTACTCAGCTCAGGGCCCACTCAGAGTAGGTGTGTTTGTGGACTAAATAAATGAATAAAAAGTAAGTTAGCATTCTTGCACCCAGATAGACCAGATTTGGTTGTGCCTTTAGATTCAGGGTGTTGGAAAGATCAGCGTGACCCACAGTGGCCTCCTGAGATGGATTCTGGGTAGCTCAGCGCTGTCATTCAGTCCACGGGCCTGGCTCCGGCTCCCGTTCTTGCTTTGCCCTCAGCTCACCCCGTAACCGGGCCTAGTTACTAATTTAAGATGGGGCTCCTCCGTCTGCACAATGAGACTGGTAAGCACAGCCATTCATGGAGAAGGTGTGTAGGGTAAAGGTCATGGTGGCTAGCACAGGGTGGCATGCCCACCCCTCCTCACACGGCCCCTCATATCTCATTGCTCAGTCCCGGCAAGATGCAGACAGCTTCAGAAAGGAAATCTCTAGAAGTAAAGCCCAGTTATTAAATGACTGCTTCTGGTAAGCCCAACCAGCTTGTCTCCTTAATAACTTCTCTCTGAGCTTTGGTGTTTAGGTGTACTAATCGGCTCGGCCCGTGGCTGGGGGAAGACTTTTGGGCTCCCACATTCTCCCTGTTCTCTAAGGCCAGCATTGCACGCACCCCCATTGGTGGCCTGGAAAGCCCAGGTAGCCTCTTGGTGCTCACCTCTGCAGGAAGACTTCCTGCAAACGTGCTGGGTCCCGGGGCAGGAGGCCCCACTTTGAGATGCTTGGGGGACCAACCCTTTACCTGGGGGCTACCCCTGCGGGGTTCCACCTTCTGGCCCGCTAGCCCCCTGGCGGTCAAATCCTTCCTGGGACCTTCTGTGTGTCTGTGAGTCCGGAGGACGGGACGTATGGCGTCCTGGCCCTACTCTCAGCAAGTGCCTGTGCCGGGTGCTGTCAGAGGGTCACTCTGCTCACTCCTCAGCTACGTGACTCCCGCGTCACGTTACCATCAGGGGCATCTGACAGGTTTATCGGCAGCCGCCTCCTGTTCTTCAGGTGCATAAAGTCACAAGCCTCATGCGCTCAGTGGTGTCTTATATTAGATGAAATGGGGTCATCACGGTGATGATGAGTAGCAGGAGAGGATACTTAGAGGTGACAGTCTGGGACCCAGCAGGCTTCCCTGGGGAACAATGTTTCATCTGACATCTGAAAGCCAAGTAACTTGGTTCGGAAGCGAGAAGTCAGTGGAGAAGGGCTGCTTCTCAAGCTGAACCTACGGCATGAACGTGCCGCATGGTGTGGGAAGCGGCGGGAGGCTGGCCCCTGCAGGGCCATGTGATGGGAGGCCGTGAGGGCCATGGATGGAGTCTAGATTTGGAGTTAGACATGAACACCTGGCTTTAACATGTTACATGTTTGCTACTAAGTTTTCTTTTTTTTAATTGTGGTCAACTATACTGATCGATTGTTGCCAGATCTTCCTGCTCTTCAAGAGTATTTGGAAATTCAGATTTTTAAAAATCATGGTAAAATATATATAATGTAGAAATTGCCAATTTAACCATTTTTAAGTGCACACTCGGCAACAGGAAGCACATTCACACTGTTGTGAAGCCATCTGCGACCCCATCTCCAGGACTTTCCACCTCCCCAAACTGAAGCTCTATCCCCACTAAACACGACCCTGCCTCCCCTTCCGCAGCCCGGGGGTCCATCGTCCACTTTCTGTGTCTACAGACCTGATGACTCCAGGTCTTCATAGGAGAGGACTCACAGGGGGTTTGTCCTTCTGTGACGGTCACAGTGTCCTCAGGTTCCCTCCACGCAGCAGCACGTGTCAGGATTCGCTTCTTTTGAAGGCTGAGTAATGGTCCATCATATGGATGGGGCCATATTGCGTCTTTCCATATGTCTGTGGGTGGACACTTGGTGGCTTACCCCCACCAGCTGTTGTGGATCATCTGCAGGTGTTTCAAGTCCCTGCTGTCAGTTCTTTGGGGTTTATACCCAGTGTGGACTCGCTGGATCATATGGTAACTCTTTGATTTGAGGAACCACCATGCTGTTGCTTCTGCTTTTGTTCCGTTTACCTAGCAGCCACCCTAATTGGTGTGACCTGGTGTGCTGTGTGTTTTTAAATAGTTTGTCTCTGTGGCAGCCACCAGGACAGTGTTGTAAGGAGGGCATGAGCCTGAGCAAGGGGTGGTTAGGATACCCCACCCCTCCATGTGATGTCCTTGAGGTCCTGGGGAACTCTCAGCTGCCGCTGACCTTGGAAGGCTGTGGAGTAACGGAAGACTGAACATGCACGAGAGGACGCCAGCTCACACCCTGGGAAGGTGCAGCCTGCAGCCTGACTTGGAGGTGTGGCTCTAAGTAGTGGAAAACGAAGCTGATTTCCTGGGAATTGCCCCAAAGCCAGTGAGTTAAGTCCTGCCTGCTCTGTAGCTGATTCCCGTGCATCCACTGCCCCCATGGCTGGGACAGCAGAGGTGTGGGTCTCAGCAGAGCTTCGTCTCTTCTGCTGCTGATATGTTTGAGGGTCCCTGTTCATCCCATTCTTGGAATGTCTACGGCAAGGCCTTGCTTTGTACAGGCTGGGGTTTAAGATAAAAACCAATGCGTCTGAAAATAAATATTTCCTGTGGCTCTTGTGAGAGTCAGTGGTTTTGTTTTCATCATTAAGGCTTCCATGGCCAAGGCGGGAGCAGTGCTTTTGTCCGCAGCCAATGTCCCCAACGTGTTTCCTTTTCTTCAAAGAACACTACAGGTTGCAGCTTGAAAAAGGCAGTCCCAATAGAAGATATGGCGTCATAGGGATTATGGTAATCGTAAGAGGTTTAGAGTGGGCTTATGGAAATGGGTGATAAATACTGCATATAGAGACTCAGAGGTTTTTTTAAGAAAATACTTGTTATGCTAATTTTAAATTGCCAGGATTTGTGCAGGCTTAAAAATGGATGATGTTTTTTATAATTTTAAGATGTCAGGAGATGGTTTTCAGTTGGGAAAGATAATCAGGGTAGTTGAGAGCACATATCTGTATAAGAGGGGGCCCTTTAAGCAGCCAGTGGCTTTCACACCACAGGGACTCAGGGCAGTGTGGGGGCACCCGGCACCTGCCGTTGCCCTGTGGGCCAGCAAATGACCTTTAACTTAGAGGCATGGCAGGACCCCTTCTCTTCTTCCTTTGAAAGGGATAGGCAAGGTATTAAAGATGACCCAGAAAATACCAACCCTGGTGACCCGATGGCAGTGTCACCACCCGGAAAAGGCCCACAAAGCCAGATGATCACTGGGCACCTTCAACTCCCCCGTAGCCAAGCCAACAGCTCTGATTGGGGTCCGAGGGGCCCTTAATGCTCCCACCCGAGGGGTGGGTGGTTGAGGGGGGGGACAGTGATCTCTCTCTTTGTCTTCCCAGCGCTCTCTGCTTCATTAGATTTTGAAGAACAACTTCATTGAGATAGAATTTGCACACCATCCAATCACTCATTGAGTGAGTGTGATGTGGTGGTCTTTAGTTCACCCGCAGGTGCACACAGCCTTCACCATGGGAGATGTTAGAGCGCTTCCAGCAGCCCCCAAAGGAGCCCTTTCATTTGCATTCCCTACCGCCAGCTCCCAGCCCCAGAACCCCTCAGCCACTTTCTGTCCCCGTTTTGGACATTGCACATAAATGGCATCACACAACATGGCCTTCTGGGTCTGGCTCCTCCCACTCAGAATGCTTCCGAGGTTCATCCACACTGTGGCGTATGTCAGGGCTTCACTCCTATTTATGGCGGAGTGATACTCTGCTGGATGGATAAACCACAGTTTGTTCATCCATTCTTCAGCCATTCTATGCTTTCTTGCTATTACAAAATGCACTTGGCTTTGCAAGATCAGTCCCCAGGGCCAGTTGCCCTTCCAGACCTGGTGGTAACTTGCGAGCGGTTCTGGTTCAGCATCCCACACTGGTCAAGTGGGTGAATAAAGAAAGAGCCAGATCACATGGAATCGGTGAAGAGGATGGTAACGTCTAGCACTTGCTGTTTGGATGGGTCAGCTTAGACTTGGTCATATGCAGTAACAGAGATCCCCAAGTTTTCAGCGGCTTCTAACCATTTGGTGACCGTGTTCTATCTGTGTCCCTGGATCCCGACTGAGGGTGACATTGCTGCTCTCTGGGCAGAGTGAGTGAGGAAGGGGTGCTTTGCTTCCACAGGGGGCCCTGCTGCTCACAGGGCAGTGGGCAGGGCTGTCTGTGCCTCGCCCAGGAACAGGTAGAGTGACTGGAACCAAGAAAACTCCACATCAGGGGTTGGTAAATTAGGACCACGTTTGGCCCATTGCCTTATCTTTGTAAATAAAGTTTTATAGGAACACAAGCACAGCCGTTTGTTTTCGTGGTACCTGTGGTTGCTTTCCCACTCTGATAGAGACCATGTGGCCCACCGAGCTGAGGGTCTGTCCTCCCTGGTGCTCTCCTCTGCGCTCCATCCTCAGGACTGGCATCACCACAGTGCCTGCCTGGGGCGCAGAAGCTCGCGTCTCTGGACCCAGCCAGGGTCCCACTGCTCTGTGCTCTGTGGTCGGCTGAGCAATGGTCCCCGACGATTCTACCTCCTGATCCCCTGCACGGGTGAGGGACCTCACAGAGGCGAGTGGGTTAAGCATCTGGATTCTCTGGGTGGTCCCAGGGTCGTCATAAGGGCCCTTAAAAGAGGGAGGTGGGGGGTCAGATGAGAGAAGGTGATGTGCGGACAGAAACCTAGGTGAGAGAGAAAAAGGGACATGAAGATGTGTCCCTGCTGGCCTTGTGGAGGGAGGAGCGGCCAGAGTCGAGGCCCGCAGGCGGCCTCCCCAGGCTGGAAGAGGCAAGGAGCCTGCTTCTGCCCTGGAGCTTTCCAAGGAGCCGGCCTCGAGGACACCAACTGGTAGAGTAACAGTCTTGATTTCGGGATTTCTGCCTCAGAAACCGTATGGTAATTGTGTGTGTGTGGTCATTTGTACATTAGCCAGAGGACACTCGTGCTTATGTCCTGGGATCCCTGTGGCAGCCCTTTGAGGCAGGCCCTGTGGTCATCTCACGAGCCACTGGTCACAAACATATTCACCAACCTATCCGTACACAGCCTGGCTTTATATGCGTTTGCATTTAAAGATGCCTGATTCATTAACACTGAAGCCTCACCAACAGCACCCTAATTCACGCCTGACGAAGCTCATCTGATACGTGTATGTTCTCCGTTAGGCATGTCACAGCCTTCCTGTGCTTAGGATACCAGACAGCCCTTCAGCAGCATGCCTGGGGGCTGTTTAAGCAGTGAAATCATTGACAAAAAGCACAAAAATGAAAACACAGCAAGTTTTCATTTTGGGGTTATAAATAAATTTTAAAGAGCAGGCAGGTTTGCAAATAGAGCATCTGAAAGAATGAGGTGGGCTGCATAGAGGTTTTCAGAGTCCCCTGGCCTGACCCATTCTAACCAGAGGAGGCGTCAATCCCTATTTTCTATCGTTAGTCACAAGTCTCCCTCTGTCTCCTGGTCGGCTCCTCCCCAGATGCTGAAAACAGAAAAGTACAAGCTGGTGATGAGAATCGTGGGCGGCCTTGTACGGCAGGAAAGCGGGACCCCAGGCAGGCACACATTATATGCTTTTAGGGGTATCTAAATATGTAGTTTCTTTGTTTAAGAAAAGTAAGGACCCACACTAAGAAATAGATTCGGAAGAAACACATGGAGACAGGTGATTCTCTGCTTCTATTTTATAAACAACAGTAATTCCCATAGTGTTAAAATGAATAACACTCCCTCATCACTGACTCTGAATTCCATTCAAATATTCATGAGGATTATGAACTCTATCTCCAGAAAAGACTTCTCAGTGACATACTCCGTTTGCTGTGTGCCCCAGGTCATTCGGCTGCCTGGCGGTACTGGCTCCAGAGCTGAGGAGCTGAGGGGAGTGGGCTTGTCCTGCAGGACTGACAATTTGGGCTGAGGTGGGAGCGTGCAAATCAGTGCAAGGAAGAGAACTCAAGCCGGCAGGCCACTCTGGGAAGTGGTGAGTCTCCTGTCCCTGAAGGGGTTCAAACAGGGAAGGCAAGACCTTAGGAATATGATCATTGCCATTAAGACCCAGGCAGGCCCCAGGCAGTCTTTGAGAGCTCACACCACCATGGATCACACACACCTGGATACTCAGATAAATGGGGATGTTATCAGTCTGTTCCCTTCCATGGAGATGACCCAGAGTCCACAGTTCCTTAGTGCCTAGTAGAGACTCCAGGAATCATCAACTCTTCCCATGCTGTGCTCCAAAGATGTCCAGAAAGGAAGGCTCATCCATTCGAAGGAAGGGCGGTGAGGCCAGAGACCTGAGATAGCTGGTCCACCAGCCGGGGAGCCTAGTCCAACCCAGCTCTTGGGGGAATGGACCAGACATTGATCGGGGCTCACCCTGGGGACTTGTAAGGTGCGTGTGGACATGGGAAGCAGAGCACGGTTGCTGGGCAATATCACTCCCAGGAAGGGCTTTGCTGGGGGACCATGCTGTGGGGTCGCCTGCTGCCTCAGCTGGAGCATGAGACCGGACCCCAGGGCTCGGGGACGATCTCACCACAGATCTCCCCTTGGAGCACCAGTTCCGTAGTCTCTGTCAGCGTTCCAGCAACCACTGCAGATAATGAGAACCAGCTGCGTGTGCCCACTGGGGCGGCCAGAGGATGGTGCTGCCTTTGCTGGGTAGGCAGGGAGAGCCGGGTGCTCCCAGGTTCATGCCTATGTCATCCCATAGACTCGCCTGGGAGTCTGGTCCAGTGTCTTCCCTCTAGACTAGACCTGCTGGCATGTAGGGAGGTTTGCCTTGCCATTTAAACCCTAGCACAGGCGTGAAGCTCTGGGGAAGGAGTGATGTGTCAGGGAGTGTGTGTCTGGCATGGGCACATTTCATGGTTTCTGCTTTGTGAGTATTGCAGGTTCACGGGGTGGGCCTCCTCCTGGGAGAGACGAAAGGGTACATCCTGTGGACATGCTCTTTCCTGATCAAGCAGCCTGGAGATTTCCAGGTGGTACCTACCACATTCTGCACCTCATCTGTAAGCAGGAAGAGGGTTTTCCTTACCTTGGCAGGCAGTCTGCAATAAGATGCATGTGTTTCTTAGCTCAGAGCCATCGTAGCTGGATACCTTTGAAAGCTTAAGGCTGCTGATTCATACAGGTAACTAGTGGTCACTGTGAGACCCCACACACTTTCCCTCTGTGTTGCAGACCATCAGACGGTAGCTGGCCTTGAACATTTCCTTACCAACTGGTAGAGTAACAGTCTGGAGCAGACAAGGGTGTGCATTCCATTATTGAGAATCTGCACTCCTAGGCCAGAATGGTGGTGGAGGTCCCATTGAACTTGCAGGATTGGGGTGGGTGGTGGCCGGAGAACAGAAACCAAAGAGCACACTGCCTGTGACCTTGGAGTGCTGAGTTTTTGGGGAGACATAGCTGGACTCCAGAGCTGCTTGCTCCGGGTGCCATTTTCCCATGCAGATGGCGGCCTTCCTGCATGGCACTCCTACATGAAGACTCACTAGGAAGAAGAGAGGAGGCTGTCCAGCGTACCCGGGCCAGACCCTCAAGGGAGGAAGAGGTGGCCTTATAGAATCGTGAGCCGTCTATGCTGACATCTGCCTGGCCTGGCTTCCCGCTGAAGCCACTCGATGCATAGAAAATGCTTCAGACGTGAATTGAAGTTAGGGGTCTTAGCCACGTCCTGCTTCAGGAGTGAGGGTGGCAGGGATGCTGACCCCGGCACATTTCGCGGCAGCACCCCAGGCCTGGTATTCCTTCCCACTGATGACGTTGGCATGGATCCTTAGCCAGCTGTGTGTCTCCTCACCGGCCGTGGGTGGGTGCAGGGTACATCGCTATGCCTCATGGCGCTGGGCGGTGACAGTGGGTGTGCCTTCTCATAGGCTCAGTGCCAAAGGCTGAAGGGAAGAGGAGCTGCCAAGTTAAGCTAGTCAGGGTTCAAACAGAATGATTCCAAAGCTCAAGGACGCAGGGAAAGCTGAGGACCTGGGCAGTCATCTGTGGGGAAAACCATTTCCCTACCTATCACATCCTCTGCCAGACACACAGCCATTGTCCAGGAACACTAGGGACCTTATCTCTTAGAGCTGCCTGCCACTTGGTGCAGAATTTTTCCTTCCTCCCAGTGTTTGGTGGTTCATACCATCCATTTGGTAGCTGTTGACTCCCTGGTGAGAAAATTTGTCGTTTTGGGTTTGGGCCTTATAATAACACAGTGGGTTTCATAACTCTTACCAGCTGTAGGTTACAGACTCTTTTTTTTTTCAAATTCATCCTTTCTTTTAGCTTTCTTATAGTTTTTTAAAACATAAAATTTTTGTTTTGTATTTATTTTTATGTCACCAAATCAGCTTTCTCTTTTTTGTCTCCCAACTTGGATGACATGTTTAGAAATTTACCACTCATGAATTTAGTACTCTTTATCACTTGCTCTTTTATTTCCCATTTCTTTCTCTTTCCTCCCTGAATTTCCATGTTTTTTGTGTGTGGTCATTTTTCTTTTTCTAGAAGAAGTCCCTTTTAGATTTCATACTGGTGATAAATTCTCTACTTTGACTTTCCTGAAGGCAGTATGATTCAGCATCATTGTTAGGAGGATATTTTTGTTAGATACAGATTCTAGATTGACCAGTTATCTTCCTTTTAGCATTTTCTTGTCATGTGAACTCTTCTAGTTTCTTTTGCATCTGTCAGTGTAGAAAACGGCCATTTGCTCTGGCTACTTTAGAAATGTTCCCTTTGTGCTCAGTGTTCAGCGTTTGTGTGCCTATATGAAGTTTTTCCTCACTTGAGAGTCATATGTAGTGTGTTGCTTGAATTTCATCCCACTCTGAAGCTTTGGATTCATGTGTTTTGTGAGTTTGGGCTTAATGTAAACTTCTGCTCTGTTATCCATCCTCTCCCCTTGGTGTCCAGTCACAAATACGTCAGAGCTTTTCAACATGTTATGTATCTCCTTTCTGTATTTTCCATTCCTCCTTCTCTCTGTGGTTTGGTTTGTGAATTTTCTGATGACCAATTTTCCAATTTCCTTATCCATCATCTATGAATAATCTGATCCTAAATCCACCTTTGAAGTCCTTAGTTATGGATACTGTATTTTCATGTCTGAAGTTTATAATTGATATGTATTTAATGGATTCCAATTCTTGGGTGAAATTATCCACCTTTTCAACCATCTTCTCCAGTTTTTTCTTTATCTTCTGGAAGATGTTAATTACTTAAAAGTTCTGGGCTGCTCACACTCATGACCGGATGGCCTGTGGGTCTGTTTCTATTGACTGGTTTTCCTCTTTGTCTTCTAACAGGTGGTACTGTCCCTGGGAATGACTGGTAATTGTTTACAGAATGCTGAGCATTGCATATATTTTTAAAAGTTACAGAGACTACAGGTGATGTTATTTTCTTTCAGGGAGTGTCACCCTTTCTTGTACTACATAGATACAGGGAGGGCTTTTCCCCTTCCTCTGGCCGGAGACTGAGCTGAGCCAAGGCTGGGCTGAGGTTTTGTGAGGACTCATCCTGCCCCAGCTTGTCCTTTCCTCGGAAGTGTGGCCCTAAGATGCCTACAGAGCCTTATGTACTTACCGTGTCCCTCACCCCGGTGAGCCGTGCACTCCAGTTTTCAGGCCCAGCATTTCAGTCTTCTGCCCTGCCCAGTTTCAGAGTTCACTAAATGCCTTGAAAGGCAAAGCAGCTGAGGGCCTCATGCTCCTCTCCTCCTTTCCCCCAGACTTTGGCCCTGTGGGTCTGCAGTTGTCACTGCCCACTAGCCCTGCCTGACTGCGGAAAACTGGGCTGATGACTCTGCCCCCAGCAAGGTCAGGCTCTCGGATTCTCAGCCCTTTCCCTGAGTATGGAACATGCGGATGGTCCCAGGGGAAAAGCAGCTGTGGAGCGCTAGCTCACCTCTTCATGCTGCCCTGCTCAGAACCTCGGCCCCTCACGTCTCTTGGATGATTTAAAGAGACGGCTTCTGTGCTGTGATTGTTTATTCTGTTCTGTTCTTGGAGCATTCACCTGCCTCCAGCTGCTTCATCACACCCATCTGTGCTCGGGGGAGGCTTATTTGGATCATTGTTACATAGGATTATTTCCTACATCTCTCTGCCATGACCTCATAATCATGGATAGCTTCCTTCCTTTCTGGTAGGACGAGGTGTTTTGTGCTCCTCTTGTAAATTTCTTGTCTCAGACATGGAATCAGCTGTTTGTTCAGGGAAGCCTTGTTTCTTGGGCTGCCAGTTGGTAGGTAGGGGTGACCTTCCTGCCCACACTCTAAGTGTGTGGGGTGCTTATTTTAAAGAAGACACATACCATGAATGGTCTTGATGTCCCTGTCATAATTCAGGACAAGGTTCTTGCTTAACTTCCTTGGTCCTATGTCTGGGTCTTCTTTCATCTATGCTAAAAGCCTCAAATTTTAATGGGCACCGCCACCCGTGCACACAGAAAATTCTCCCAGTTGTAATGCCAGCACTTCCACCAACAATACGAGCTTGGATGGTTTCAGATTTTCATTTGCAGCTTTGCTGTCATCAGAGTAGATCCCGTCAGGGATGTGCAGTCACTGGCTCTGAAAGTCATTTGGAGTAATTCTTCTCCATTTGTTTATGCCACCAGCTATATAGGTATCTAGGTTCATTTGTTTGATTTTACTTTTCAGGTTTAATGATTGCTCTTTAAAATGAAATTTTTTTAGAGTTCTGTGAAATATTTGCATCATTCCAAAATCAGATCTTTGAAACAAGGTAAATAATAAAGCAGTCTAGCATTTCTCCCTCTCCTTCGTATTCTATTCTTTCTTCCCCTTAGGTAATAATTTTTTAAGACATATTCTTCCAATGTTTATAGAGAGGGCTTTTAAAAATAATTATAGCGGTACCTGCCGTATGTTGAGTGCTTGATGTGTTGGGCTGGGCTGCTAAATATTCCATGTGTGCTGTCTCACTTTGATTGACAAGACACCTGTGAGGCAGGGCCTGTAATCACAGACTCTCCTGTTTACAGATGAGGACACCGAGGCTCAGAATGCGAAGTAACATAGCCAGAGCCACACAGGGAGCACCTGTGTCCTGGGACCGGAAGCCAGTCCTCTCCCAGGACGGCCACTGAGCTGTGTTCCCCATACCGGGTGCTGGTTGGCACTTTTCCCCCTGATTACTCTTCTGCTGATGGAGCCGCCGGAACTGTGCCCGATGTGGGTGATGAGCAAGGAGCGGGTGGTGGCCTTGGGGTTCTGGGCCGTGATTGTATCAGTGGAACTGGCACCCTTGGCTTTGCCCCGCAGAGAGGAAAGCTGTCACTGTTAGGAGCACTGGGCGACTTACGCCCTCGGAGCTGACTTAGGAGCCCATCAGGAGATCCTAGGGGTCCTTTCTGCCCTAAAGCACTCGCCCCGCTCCCCCGGCTGCCAGCATCCCGCACAGCCGCACAGGCTGCGGGTGGAGAGTCATTGCTCCTTGTGGATGTGGCTCTTGTCACGGTAGGTGGGTGGGCGCCTGGATTCCAGCAACTGCTTTTCTTTCCTGTCCCTCACAGCGGGGACAGTGTAAAACATGGGCTTGAGATGCCCACCTGGCAGATTTCGGATACTCAGGTGTAACTGTAACCCCGTCTCATTTGCAACAGGCCAGGACAAGACAAGACGTCTTGTCTTGCTCCCTCCTCCTTGAAGCAGCTGGCTGCCATGCTGAGTGGTGGCTTTCCTTGGTCACTCTCCCGTTTGTCACCTTGCTTTCCCATTTTCTGTTTCCTAATAAAAATTAAGGCAAAGCAACCAAAGTCAGCCTCCCCGCCACACACACACGCACACTGTGCTGGGGCCTCAGGACCTTGGAGATTTAGAAGCACGTTTGCCTGATGTGGGGGAGACCAGCGTCCGGGCACTGCAGCCTGCTGGCCTTCCATTCCCCAGGCTGCCGGCCCGGGCGTGCACACCTGCACGCTTTGAGAAGAGAGACCTGCAGTGGGATTCACGGTTTTAATCTGTTTAGACAGCAGGGAGACGCCGCGGTATACTAGCTGTGGGGGGCAGTGGCACTTCTTGCCATTTAAATGACACAGGTGGATAATTATGTCATTGTCCTCTTTCCAGTGAATCATGCTCCATTAGAATTCTGGAAGCAATTTCTGCAGCTTGCTGTGCACCCTCATGGAAGCTGGCAGGGAGGGACAGGGCACCTGGGTACGTGCGTGCGTGCGTGTGTGTGTGCGCGTGCACATGCGGCCGATGTGGGATATAGCATTTCTGGTCCCATCTGGCTACACTCTCAGCAAGTACCAAGGGGTTTTTTCCCTCCGTCCACTCTGAGCACATGAAGGTCATCTGGGTGGGTGTGGAGGGGCTCCCCTGTGCTCTAACTCCCCCCATTCTCCCGCTACCGTCCCAGGTCGTCCCACGGCTTCTGACCTCTCCCAGAGGAGCAGCCCGTGTGTGTGACCCTGGCAGGGTGTGGTCCGGGCTCTGGCCCACCCTCTACCCTGGGGACTGAGGATTCAGGGCGGGGGGCAAACCCTTGCCCAAGGATGTCATCATCAGCTGCTTTTCAGCCTTTTCTGCCGCAAATAGGGCACCCTCCCTAGCAGGTCTGGCTCCAGGAAGGAAGGGGGGACTGCCTGGTGGAGAATGTGGCTTTGAGGCCCAAGTGAACCCACAGAAACACACTGTGGACTTGATTCTTAAAAGCTAATTTTTGCTTGAATGTAACTGTCAGGTAGCGAAGAATGCCTTAAGCATGACTTGATTTTATAGCTGAGGAGGCCTCTTTCTGTGTGGCCCTGGGGGGCTCCTTGCCCTGAGCCCACCCCTCGCTGTACCCCTGAGCAGAAAGGGGGGGCAGTCCTCTGAGTGAGCACCTTGTGTTCTGTGTCCTTCCCTGGACCCTGAGGCCTGTGCGAGTGTTCTCAGAGATGTAAGAACACGGCCGGGGACAGTGATGTCCCAGAGTGGGCTCAGCCCCAAGACCTACTGATCCCATCCACTGGATCCTGTCGGAGCCACGGGAGGGGTGCGGCACCCCTGGTGTGGCACGTGGGCCGCCCCGCTGGCTGGGACTCACTGAGCCGCAGCTCTGCTGAACAAATGCCCAAGAGCTATTCTTGGGTTATTGTCTCTCATTATCTGTCCGTAGACAGCATCATGAATCATAACTGAAAGAACTGGGATGTTAGGCACCAGGATGCAGTTGCTAAGGGATTGGGGGGGAGGGGGGTGCAGTCTGCTAACACGTGCTGGCAGATTCTGGAACAGCAGCCGGGCGCATCTGAGATGAGAGTCCCTGTGGCAGCGAAGCGTCGTGAAGGGACCAAGTTTATGCTTAAAAGAAGCTGTCAGCACTTTGATCCATAACATCAAGACCAAGGACGAACGTGTCATGCAAGCAGGCCATCCCCAGAAATCCTCAGAATGGTAATCGTGTCCTAAGCAGAAGCAGAGAGCGGCCAGCTTAACCCTCGCGGCGCAGTGCTGAGGTTAAGGGACCAGCAGCCAAAGCACAGCTTGCAAATAAAGGACATTTCAAGAGTGCGTGGTGCTGCCCCTCAGAAGCTTCCTCATGCTCGCAGTGAAATGAGTCTAACAACAGAATTGCCTTCCTTTTCGTATACTAGGCGGCTTGTATTTGCTTGTAAGGTAGTTGTTGTTTTGAAGGGTCTTTCTGTGCTTACTTGTAGTTTTCCATCTTCCTCTGGGTTCCCCAAAGGCTCTGGCAGGGAGGATTTTCCTGTAGCCCGTGGCGGGGGGATCGCCAGGCTGCAGCAGCTGGGAGTGGCATTGGCCTGACACCAGGTGGATCGTGTCCCCGAGCGGACAGAGTCAGGGAGAATCGACATCCAAGCGGCAGGCTCACATCCTGGGTCCTGCGGCCACATGCAAGCCCCCGGGGCTGCTGTCGGAAGCGGGCTGTTGAATGCCGCTGAGCACGTGTGCCTTCTCGAGGCCCCCCTAAAAGAGGCCGCCGCAGAGCGTGCTCAGGCAGGGTTCTGCCGCTCACTCCGAGGGCCGACAGCCCCCAACGTAAATCTCTGCTGCCAGGGTTTCCGCTATTGGCTGTACTGCTGTGAATATGCTAAATCAAAAAGTGGGTTAATTTAAAAGCAATAAACATTCATGTAGCCGCTCTAATGGTAACATCCCCATGCCAGCTATTTTCCCTAATGAAGAGAGGTGGACATTACCTGAACCATCAGATGACCGAGCAGCCCTGTCAGAATGGAAGTGGAAAGACACGGCTCTGATTGAGCACAGATGCAGCAGACCCGGGCCAGCCAGCAATCACGCCGGGGTCCGAAGTGTGTCAGATTCTATTTCCCGGGGCAAAGGTCCCTTCTCAGGTGTGTTTTGGCCTGAGGTCTTGGACAGGTTTTAGAGCCAACGTCGAAGTGCAGAATCATCTCTTTTTTCCCTAAAGGTAGTAAAATGCAATTTTATGTTCTTCAATCTAGTGTTAAATTTAATTCGCATACATCGCATACATTTTAGCAGATAGAATCCACTGGGTATTCAGTATATTCCCTGAGTGGTCAAAGTCACAATAATAGGATCTGTAATTTAGGATGGAAATTTTCTGCGAGGAAAAGAAGGGAGAAAAATCTCTTCATGTAATAAGGTTTCTTCTGTAGCACTGGGATTAATTATAAGGTGGATGTCTCTTTTTTCTAAAGGACATGACCTAGCCTGGATTTATTTATAAACACAATAGGAGGATGGGGAGAGGCGGGAGGGAAAGAGGAGAACGAGGAGAGAGGGTTTTCACAGATCCCTTTCCTGGCCTTTGCTGAGAAGCCAGGGAGGCAGTGAGTGAGCCAGGTGCTGGCATAGGGTTCATGGCCTGTTCCGAGGTTGCAGCGTGACAGCCGCCAGCAGCCAGAGAGCCAGGCACAGAGGAAACTGGGCAGTTTCTGCAGAGGAGCTCTGTCTTTTGACAAGATTACTTTGGTTTCTGTCTGAAGAGTCCTCCCCCTGGGTGACATGTGGCTGGAATTTTAAAGAAGTTGTTTGTTTAGTTTCTTATGGAAGCCAGTCGAATTCCTTATAAACACCAAAGTATCTCACTTTTTTAAAATAGTTTTATGCTACCCCAAAGCATGGGTTTAGCTTGCATAATTTGTTAAACTTCCTACACGTCACTGAATCAAGTAAATATTTTTATGTGTAGGTCAGGCGAACTTGTATTATCACTGCCTTCATAAACGGATTGCTCCCACTCCATTCACTCCTGTCGTTTGGGTTTAGAAATGCAGTTTCTGGGTGCACAGTGGCGGCGCTGTTCTCTGCACTCCACAGCCCTGTAGAAGCTGCACTGCAGAATTCAATTCATTCCCAGCAGCTTCAGCGATGCTGATATTTTCAGTTTTTGGTCTGAGTCACAGAGTCAGTGCTTTTCCAAACTTCTGGGAGAATGGGAAGTTAGTTATATTTTAAAGATTGCCATGATGAGGTTAGAAAAAGGGGGAGGGAAACCATGTATTAAACGTCCCATTTTACACACACCAAAATAGCCGAAACTAAAAAGACGGACAATCCCAAATGCTGGTGAGAATGTGGAGCACCTCGAACCCTCGTGTGTTGTGGTGGGAGCATGAAATGGTCCCCCAGTATGGAGGGAAGGCAGTTTCCTATGAAGTTAAATAATTCCTAGTCTGCTACCCAGCCATTGCACACTGAGGGAGGTAGCCGAGAGGAAAAAAACACGGCCAAGGAAGAGCACATACGAGAATGTTCAGAGCAGCCTTATTCACCGTGGCCAAAAAGGGGAAACCGCCCCAGCGTCCAGAGAGTGGCTTACTCAGTGGGGTGCATGCTTACGATGGGCTGTCACTCAGCAGTAAAGCACACTGACACCTGGAACCGTGAATCTCCCAGTCAGCTATCAAGCAAAAGGACAGGAGGATGTAACATGTGGTTTCGTGTATGTGACATTCAGGAAACAGACATAATTTATGGGGAGAGATTCCAGGGCATCTGTGGTCCAGGGTGGCCGGAAAAGGGGGATGACGAGGAGGGCATCATTTCCGGGATGATGTGGATGTCTGCTTTGTAATGGGAGATGGTTACGTGGGTGCAAATGGCTTTCAAATTGTGCATGCCCATCCACGCATTTCACCTATGCACTTTTCCCTCAACAACAACAGTATAAAAATCGGGGGAAGAGGTATTCAGAGAGCCATAAGCATGGAGTGGGTGCGAGAGGATTTTGAACATGCTGACGTTAAGTTAGGGAGATGCACTTTTCCTCAGAGGCTGAGGTATTTAGAGGGGGAAGGACCACAGTGGTTCAGCAGAAGAGGTCACATGCCACACTGAGCAATAGATAAAAGGCTCTGGGACCTCCTTGGGCAGTGTGTTCATTTTCCATGCTCTGCTCTTCCACTTTTTAGTGTGTGAGGTTTTTCATGACAAAACCTTGGAGACAGAGGAAATAAAGGCTCCGTGTAAAGATGAGACAAGGAAGCAGTTTCTGCTCCTGAGTCCATCCATGACGATTTACAATAGCCCCCAGTGCCCACCTCAGGAGCTCTGGAACCACCGCATTGAGGGGAGAAATTCTCAAGCTGTTGTGTGTGTCTGGGTGTTTGCTGGGAGAACGTGTCTACCTCTGAGGAAGATGGAGGTTCTGCCTGCTCTTGTGCTAAGCAAAATCTTAGGGGCTGAGCTGGGTCCCCAAAATTCATGTTATAATCCTAAACCCCAGCACAGATTTGGAGGTGGGGTCTTTCAAGAGGGAGTTAAGGTAAATGATTAGGTCATAAGGTGGCCCTAGTCCCCCAGGACTGTACCCTTAGCAGAGGAGGTCAGGACAGACTCACGGGACACAGGGAGAGGAAGGCATCTATGCTCCCAGGAAAGAGGCTCGAGGGGAGCCAGCCCTGCCCACCCCTGGGTCTCGGCCAGCCAGCCTCCAGGAGACAATAAAATCCTGTTGGCTTGAGCCATGCAGAGCAGGATTTTGTCACCGTATCCTGAGCGAGCTCATGCGCCAGACTGTGGTGGTCTCAGCTGTCATTTCTTTCTTTGGTTCCTGGCCTGCAGAAGATGGTGCTGAATTTCTGCTTCTGATGAAATCTCATCAATCTCTCTCAAACATCTCTTCAGACAAGGGGGCTGCGCTCAACCAATATGCAAGAGGATGTTCTGTGGTTAGAGCCATGCGAGGCCATGGATGCAGCACCTGGTTAGCAGCCACAGGCTTTGGGATCCAACAGACAAAGTTGACCTTCGTGGAAGGTAGAAATCAAGCTTCCTGGAGCTCTTCCAGTCTGTTTCCTCATCTGTGAACCAGGGATCACCATCGTTCTGGTTCCTGGGGGTGCATGAGAGTTAAATCAGACACTGTGTTTAGGTGCCCAGGTGAGCACATGGGCTTAGTAATGGGCACTGTTCTTGCAGTCAGCCTGCTTACCGTGCTCGCCGTTATTGCCTTGCATAGAAGCTGATCTCGGAACACCGTGCTCCCTGAAATCTCGATTCTCCCCGCACGATGGTCTCGTGCATTCTGTCCTCGGAGTCAGGACCGAGGGGCCGACTGGGAAAATGTTACTGCCCCCGTGGGTTCCTGCCCCTCCGCTGAAGGTCCTACCATGAGCTGCTCTCTTTATATATATATATATGTATGTATATATGTATTTTTTTATTAAGGTACCATTGATGTACACTCTTATGAAGGTTTCACATGAAAAAACAATGTGGTTACTACATTTACCCATATTATCAAGTCCCCACCCATACCCCAGTGCAGGCACTGTCCTTCAGTGTAGTAAGATGCCACAGATTCACTATTTGCCTTCTCTGTGCTACACTGTTTTCCCCATGACCCCCCACACCATGTGTACTAAACATAATGCCCCTCAATCCCCTTCTCCCTCCCTCCCCACCTGCCCTCCCACACCCCTCCCCTTTGGTAACCACTAGTTCCTTCTTGGAGTCTGTGAGTCTGCTGCTATTTTGTTCCTTCAGTTTTGCATGAGCTGCTCTCTTGAAGACTGTCTCTCTGCAAACACTGCAGAACAGTTTGCCTTCTACCAAGATTTCAGGGCACAAACAGTGTCCTTCAAAGCCATTGCGAAGGAGAAATTGCATTTCATCAGCAAATCCGTCTGGGAGGGGCTGATGCATCTGGTCCACGTGAAACAATTCCTCCCCATTCTTTCTTGTGATTGGAAAACTTTTATGCCCCTCCAGTGTTTTCCATGGCTTTTCCCCCTTGACTGCCATAAATATTTGACACAGCAGAGGACTGGATAATATGGTGCATAGGGTCTCTTCCACAGGAGGGGTGGGGAGCTGTGGCCCCTCCAGGTGTCTCCACTGCTAAGTGGGGGCCCTCTCCAGGCAGCCCCGTCAAGGTGGGTGTGGGGCTCCTAGCCAACCGAGGGCCTCCAGGTGACCCATCAGTTTGCAAAGGCTCCCAGCCCCATGTGGGGTTTGACAAAGCCTCAGGGCTGTTGCCTTTGGAATCTGCAGGAATGCCCTCTGTCCTCTGGGCTTCAGCGTAGAAATGACAGAGGTTCCCTTGCAGTTTGTTCTGTGGAGTTCAGTGATCTCAACCCCTCTGGGCCAGGTGCCCAGTCCCGCTCCCCTCACACTCTCAGGATGCTCGTAATTAAAACATCTCTCCAGGCTCCCAGGTCTTTGGGGCCAGTCACATCCTGATTTGCCATAGGAGTCTGAGCAGGTGGCGTGGTGTCATCTGGGGGGAGCACTGAAGTTGGGGAGGTGCCAGGCCTTTGGTTTCCCTCGCTGTCTTTGCGTGGAGCTGTTTTCCAGTTATAGTGAGGACATGTCAGGATCACAGAGTCACCTATAAATAGCTCTCTCTGTTGGGAGGCACATTGTGCTTTGGTGAGAGGAGGATGCGGCCTCCAGGCGGGGGAGTGGGTTTCCTCTGCATTCTGGCTGCAGGTCCCAGGAGATGACTGTTTAGCCAGTAATGAAAAGAGAGGCAGCTTCACTCGCCACGGGTCCAACTCCACAGCTGGGCAGGCAGCATCTCCAGGGTCCTAACCGCCCACCCCCAGAGCAGGGGGGCCGAGGGGGACCCCACAGCAGACGGCCCAGCTTCTTGGTATCCTTACCTCTGTAGAAAGCATCCACTTGCACTGCCCCTCCACTAGCCCTGGGCAGGAAGGCAGGAGGTGGTCCAGCGTTAGACTAGGTGGCAGGAGGAAAGGATGGAATGGGCTCAGGTAGAGTCATTTCTTCACCTGGAATGCACGCTGACACACACTGGGGACAGCTTCAAGATGGCCCCAAGCGCTAAGTGGTATAAGGCACGGCACATGGTGCCATGATCGGGTGGGTGATCCCACCCCATGATAGAGGAGGCAAGGGGCACAATGTTTGAGGAGGTGGTGTTGGGTAGCAGCCATCTGGTTATGGGACACCCATGAGGTAGGGCTGGGATTTTGCTGGACTCCCTGCACCTGTAGGTGTGCAGTAGGGCGGCCGTCCCTTGCTGACTTGGGGAAGGACAGTTGGCCGGTGCCTGTTGTGGATTAGGGGTGGCATCTCACACTTTGGGGACCCTGAGCAGAGGGCGCCCTGCTGCTCCATGAATACAGTCCACCACCCCTGACCTGCCCCAGAACCCCAGCACACTGCTCCCCTTTTCTTGTCCAGCACAACCTTCAGCACAAGACTTGGACAGTTTTTAACATCCATGATGCTGGCACCATGAACCCAACCCGGCTGATCCAGTGAGGAGCGAGCTCCTGGGTCTGTGGGATTCCTTCCGCCATGGTCCTGAGTCTCATTGGTGAGGTCCTTGCAGGTTGGGGGAGCCTGCCTGACTCAGGTGCCAATTTGAGGGCGGAATGAGCATGGAAGCAAGGGGCGGCACCCCGGCAGTGGACCCCCCCGCAGCGGGTCGGAGTGCCGCGGGCAGACCCCGACCGGGCTCAGCAGGGCGCAGCTTTCAGGAGGACAAGCCCTTCACACCTCTGCTGGCTCCGAAGGAGCACTGGGGCATGCCATGTGGCCATGCTGGGGTGCATCTGGGAGGAGAGGGCTCCAGGAGCAGAGGCGTCACATCGTGGGTTGTGCATGGCAGCCAGGCAGGAGTCTTGGCCACCTTGGACCCTGGACCCCAGCCTCTCATGACAAGGTGGCCTCTGTTACCACCGTCCCCAACGGTGCAAAGTCCTGCCCTCTGTGGCATGTCTTGTGTTGAGACCCCAAACCCTGTCTTTCTACAGTGCGACTCCTTGAAGGCTGTGATGGTCCTATCATGGGATTTTTAAAAAGTGCTTTGAAGAGCATGGAGCAGTCAGTGTTAGGTGTGAGCGTTTGAAGTGCGAACAGGGCAGGCTGTCA
Organism: Smutsia gigantea; assembly: GCA_032199065.1. NCBI lineage: Eukaryota > Metazoa > Chordata > Mammalia > Pholidota > Manidae > Smutsia > Smutsia gigantea. The sequence continues at coordinate 289,729 of JAVSCE010011171.1, forward strand.
ACTTTGGAGTCATAAAGACAGATGAAAAGCCCTTCCCACGCTGGCCACTGGGGCTGGCGGAGGGGAAGCCTGTGGTCCCAGGCTCGGCCGCTGGACACGCTGCCCCGCAGTGTGGAGTGGTGTCCAGGGCACTTCCCCCCGTCCTGGGTGCTGCTGTTGGGGGAGAGGATGGGGGGGCCCCTGTCGTCACTGTTCCTGCATCCTCGGGGCTCCCCCTGGCCTGGCCTGGGCAGCGGGAGCCATCTGCTCTCCTTCCCCATGTGGTGGTCTCTGCGCTGGTCTCTCGGGAGGGGCTTGTCAGCATCTGCAATGGGTCGGGGTCTCAGACCTCACGACTTCCTGTTGCCATGCCCTCATCCATCAAAACTTGAACTGTGGTACTGCCCCGGATTGTCTAACATCTGCAGAGCCTCACGTCCATATGAGGCTCTATCACAGGCTTTATAAAATAAGCAGCACTAAGGTGTTGACTCTGTCTTGGGGCAGGAGCTACAGGGTCCCCGCGCAGGACAGCTCAGCCCCAAGGCAGGCAGGTGAGGCAGGGTGGAGGCTGGAACATACCCCCCAAGTCCTGGAGAGAGGCTGACACCAGCAGAGACTGGAGGAGCTCACTCCTCTTCCTTTGAGACACGGAGAAATGATGGCTTAAGAAAGGAGACAGGACAAGCGTCTGAGTCCCAGAGGGGCTCCTTGCGGCTCTGGCTTCCTCTAACCCCAGACATGTTCCCTTGAGCCGGATGCCTGCATCTCATTAAGGTGGCCTGAATGGCCAGCCTGGGTCTGTGTCAGTTCCTGAAACAAGGGAAGAGTGACATTGAGTGAATGGTGACAGGTGAGCTGTGAAGACCTCAGTTCTCATTTCTTCATTCCCTCCAATTCTTTAGGGCCCCTGAGAACCTGCATAGGGTAGCGTCCATCCTTACAGAAAGTGCATTTGCACTCCCAGAACACCTTATTATGGAAAATCCCCCATTAAGCATTTGCCGGGGGGCAGCAATGAGCCAAGCATGAGGAGGCTGTGGGGATGTCGTGAAGGAGAAGGACGGGCAGGTGGCCGCCGCCTGCAGGAGACGGCTTCTGTGGCCTTGGAATCAAGCGGGGACCCGTTGGGCGGTTAGCACAAAGAAACCTTTGTGTTGTTCTCATGTGCGTGGTGGGCTCAGCTGTCTGCATGTGGCCTGGCTGCTGCCGGGGTAACTCGGCTTATAGCCCTCACAGCTTCTCTTTGGAAATTGAAGCTTGGAGTTGTTGCTAGTCCATTTCTGAGTTCTTTTCAGCCCCTGCCCTGGAAGTACGTTGGCGCACAGGTGTGCACTCGTATGTATCTGATTGTGGATTTGGTGGTGGGGAGGGTGGGGGCTGGAGGACCTTTATAGCAAGCTGCCTGCTGCTCACCTATAAGCAGCCAGTAAAAATGACTCTAACCACAGGGGTAACAGCACGTGTTTTTAGGGCTCACCACGTGCCAGGTGCTGCTCTAAACCTCCACATACGTGATCTCGTGGAATCCCCACATAAAACCGAACTTGCAGGTGAGAACATTGAGGCCCGTGGATTAACTCTCATACCCAGAGTCACAGTACGGGTCTGCTGGCCTGAGGCTAGAGTCCTTCACGTACGGCACCTGTCGGCCAGTTTTGTGTTGGGCATCTGTGCAGCAGGGTGTCCCTTAGGGAGGAGGGCATCTCGGGCATCCATCTGTCTTCCTGATATTAAAAGTGCACAGATGTAATGGGGCTGGTGGGGGGGGACCTGATCAAAGTGGGGAGTTTAATAACCATAATGTTGCACATACAATTGTAGATTAATGATACCAAAATTAAAAAAAAAATTTTTTTAAGTGCACAAGGATGACTTTCCCTCAAACGTCTCCTCCCTACCTTCTTCCCCGGCAGAGGCAGAACTCAGGGGCCCAGACTGATGTTACCTGGAGGCAAGGAGTGGAGTGGGGCCGACCTGCTAACTAGGCAAGATGTGCCTCCCCTGTGAGCGCTGGCTGAGGCCTCCTTCCCCCACCTCCTTGGGTCTAATTCATCCCGGTGCTCCGTGCCTCGTGGGGGGATGGCTATTCCAGATCTCAGTCATCCCCTAACAACTGCCAGACTGTCCTGGGTGGATCCGTGTTGTGTATTTGCCCTCTACTGCTGGTCCATACAGGCAGACTTTTGCCTTTTTTAGAACTGGTAAAATACACATACCATAAATTTTACCATCTTAACCGTTTTTGACTGTACAGCTCAGTGGCATTAATAAATTGTTCTGAAGCCAGGCCCACCACCATCTCCAGAACTCTTTATACCTGTAAAACTGAAATCCTGTCCCCACTAAACACTAACCTTCCCTCTCCTCCCCCAGCCCCTGGTGCCCACCATCCACTTTCTGTCTCTATGAATTTGCTGTCTCTAGGGACCTCCTGTGCATAGAATCATATATTTGACCTTTTGTGTCCAGCTCATTTCACTTGTCATGATATCCTCGAGGTTCGTCCATGCTGTGGCGTGTGTCAGAATCTCCTCCTAAGGCTGCATAACCTTCCATTGTGTGATGGACCACATCTGGCTCCTCCACTCACCTGTCGATGGACACATGGGTCACTTCCACCTTTTGGCTGTTACACATAATGCTGCAGGTGTACAGATGAACACGGGTGTACAGATACCTCTTTGAACTCCTGCTGTCTTAAGCCGCTTGGGCTGCTGTAACAAAATACCATATACTGGGGGCTTACACACATTGTCACAGTCCTGGAGGCTGGAAGTCTGAGAGCCGTGTGCCAGCGTGGGCAGGCCCTGGTGAGCGCTCTCTTCCTGGCGTGCAGACAGCCGACATCTCGCTGTGTCCTTGCATGGTGGGGAGAGAGCAGGCTCTCTGGTGTCTTCACAGACACTGCTGTGTGTTCTTTTCCTACATATAACAACAATAATAGTATTGGATAATAACATGACAAAACACCCATTTCACCTTTAAGACAGCAGTGATAGTAGTGTAAGGCCATTCGGGTTCCCGGACCCAATTCCAGTGTGTGTGAGTATGTGGGGGGAGGGGGGTCTTCCCACACATACTTACACCAAGCAATTCTCAAACACCAGCAAGGTGTGTGCGAACTCAATTGTGATGCTATCTGCCCAGAGACAGCACCAGATTCCCAGGTTAAGGGCTCCGTCCTACAAGACTGCCCTCCACCCCCACTCAAGACACTGGCCACAAGCCCCAGAGTTCCCTGTGCTTCTGACCTGCCAGCTACAGATTGGAGGTCCCCACGACCTCCCCCTTAGGTTTGATTAATTTGCTAGGGTGGCTCACAGAACTCACAAAACACTTACTTTACCAGTTTAATAAAGGACACCATAAAGGATACAAAATATATAGGGCAAGATCCCAAATAAAAGAGCTTCTGCCCTCGTGGAGCTTAGGGCCTGGCTCGGTGGCATGTGGAGGCGTTCTGGTTCCCCAAGCATAGAAGCTGTCTCCAACCAAGAAGAAGCATGCAGCTAAACAGAGCACAGTGTGATAAGCTCTTCTCAGGGGTTTTGTGAGGGCTCCATTGCATAGTCATGATTGACTAAATTACTGGCCATTAGCTGATTCAGCCTCCAGCCCCTGCCCTTGGGTGGGTGTCCAAAAATCTCATTAACATGACAAAACACCCATTTCACCTTTAAGACTGCAGTGTTTTCAGAACTGTGGGTGAAGACCAGATATACTTGGGAAATATATATTTGGTCATATGAATGACCAAATACATATTTCTCATGACTCATATCGCAGACTAGGACTCCACCACGGCGCCCACCTCACTACCTCATGCAGCCCTGTCGCCTCCCACAGGCCCCACCTCCAAACACCATCGCCCTGGGGGTTAGGGCTTCAACCTGTGAATTGGGGGGGGGGTCGGACAGACATTTGGTCTGTAACACTTTACCCCCGACCCCCAGATTCTGTCCCTCTTGAGTGGAAAATACATCCATTCCCCTGCAGTGCCTGAAAAGCCTTACCTCATTCCAACCCCCAAGCCCGGAGCCCACAGTGCTGGGTAAATACGGGCAACAGTGTTCCCGAAGAGCAAACTGAGAAGAGGGGTGACAGGCCCCAGGCAAGTCCAGTACCCAGCAGGGCAAACTCGTGGGATCCCAGGACTTGAGAATAATTCCCTCTGGTGGGATGCTCTGCCCTGCGGGCCCTCGGGGGCAGCAGGGTGCTCTCCACAAGGCCTCGGGAGGTGGGGCGGGGGGAGGGTCTCTCAGACCTGTTGAAACTGAGACGGCAACCTGATACTCTCTGAATAGCCTTTGGGGGGCTCTTCCTCTTCCCATCTCTTCTTGAAGAAAGGCACGTGTTTGCAGCGAATAGCTCTACCCTCCGGTCCTGTCAATCTCAAGACACCCGACAGCCTTCCCACGTTTCACCCCAGCTCACTGCCTTCCGTTCAGACCAGCAGTGTCTCTGCTCCTGAAGTCCCTCAAGCCTGTGTCCATGCTGCCCCAGCCATGCCGCTGGTCCCTCAGGACACCTTCCCATTGTTGCAACAGGGGCAGGCCGGGGACTTCCCAGACCTTCCGGTTCTGGGTCCCCTTTGCTCAGGTCTCCCCTCCCATCCATCTCCGTCTCCTTGCCTTTCACTTGGAGCCGCTGAGAGGAGCCCCCCGCCTTCCCACACATGCTCAGAAGCTGCCTCAGCCAAGCACCCGGTTTCATCGCTCACATTCTACCTTCACGATCTCACCGGGGCGCAAACAGTTGGCCCAGAGGAACAAGCCCGCCGGCCTCCAGGTTTCCGTAGCACCTTTGTCTCCATCCAAGACTCATCACAGTGGCCCTTCGCACCGTATTTCCAGCTGCTCCCCCACCCCTTCCTGAATGGCTTCCACGTCTCAGCGTTTGTCACAGAAGCCCCCAGTTCCAACACCCGTGTTAGTTGGTTCCCCAGAGAAACACACCAGGAGGATGTACACACGCACGCACACACACATCTGTGTAAAGCTGTTTGTTCCCATGGAGGCTGGGAAGTCCAAGAGCTGAGGCTGTGGCAGGCTGGAGACCCAGGAGAGCTGAATGCAGCTCCAGCCTGAGTCTGAGGGCCGGAAAGGACTTATTCCTGGATCGGAAGGGTCGGGGGGGGTCCCCCTCATTCGGCATTTTTGTTCTAGTCACACCTTCAACTGACTGGACGAGGCCCACCCGCCCGGGGGAGGGCGATCAGCCGTGCTCGGGCTGTGGGCTCCAAGGTGAATCTCACCCGGAAACACCCTCCCTGACACACACCCAGATTCCTGTTTCACCAAATGTGCGGCCCCCATGGCCAGTGCATTTGATACACGCGATTAACCATCCTACCTGCTTTTAATGCCCTTGAGTATATGCCCAGAAGTGGAATGGCTGGGTCACATGGTAATTCTATATTTAATTTTTTGAGGAAACGCAGCACTGTCCTCCCCAGTGGCTGCACCATTCTGTATTCCCACCGGCAGTGCCAAGGGCTCCTGTGTCTCCTCATCCTCACCAGTACCTTTTCCCTGGGTTTTGCTAGTGGCCATCCTGATGGGTGTGAGGGAGTTTTGCCTTTGAGGGTTTGGCTAAAAGACAAGGATTGATCGTGACCGATGTCCGTGAGACCGGGTACACGTTTCATGTAACCCCATTGCCCGCCCTTTTACGCTCCATTGCAAATGCTAGCAGACTTGAGTTGCCAGCCTCTCAGGGTCTGTGTAGACCTCCCACCTGGGCTCCTTATCTCTGTCCCTATTTTATTTGCAGGTCTCCAGCCTGAAGCCTGGGTCCCAGGTGGGCGGTCACCCTGTGTGAGGCCGATGTAGCTCATTCCACCTCATGCTTCAACCCTGCCTCTGTATCTGTAGAAACAGGGGCCATGCCCTGAAATGGTCTTTGCCTTCCACACCATACCTCCCTGGTGGAGATGGGGTGCCATAGTCCATCGTGACTGGCAAGCCAGAGAGGGCTGGAGTTTGATGCTGGCTGCTCCTGGAGGGCACAGAGTGTTAGGGGGTGCCCAAGAGTCTAGGTCAACATGGACAGGGGTCTGGGGTCCCTGGGTCTCCAGCATCACAGCCTTTCGCTTCCAGGCAGACCTGTCCCAGTCAGGGTTCCCCAGGGACACAGAGTGGGTTAGAGGGCTGCGTACTGAAGACGTTTCTTGTAAGGAGCTGGCTCACATGATTGTGGGGATTGGCAAGTCTAAAATCTGTAGGGCAGGCCCAAAACTCAGGCAGGAGTTGATGCCGCCGTCTTGAGGCAGACTTTCTTCCTCTCCAGGAACGCTCAGTTTTTGCCCTGAAGGCCTCCCAGTGGTTGGATAAGGCCCACCCACATCATCACTGAAAGTCAACTGACTAGATGTGCATCTGCAGGCTGGCGCCTGAGCAACTGGCCCGCCGGTTGGTGAAGACTGCTACCTCCGGGCCCAGGTCTCCCTTCTGCGGTGTTCTGCCGTGAGCTGTGCCCACGCGGGCTCTGCCTCAGGCCTCCTGGGCCTCCCGAGCCGTCCCAGGGCCTTTGGCTTCCCCTGCCTGGCCGCCTCAGCATGCCAAGGACCACGTGGCTTTTTCATTTAGGCAACAGCTCTGTTGGAGTTGGAATCAGTTCCTGGAGGTGTTGGTTTAACACTCCCTCCCCACCCCCCGCGCCCCGCCTGGCCACTTGCACCCACAGGTGGGAGTTTTTTCCAATGAACTGAAATCTGGCAGATGACCCAGGAGCCTGTTCTGAGGATACCCCTCTCCAGTTGCAGGGACTGGCTCGTGTCTAATCAGAACAGGACCTGCGGGCGGGTGTGTCAGAGCCAGTTGGACCTGTTGAGAGCACAGGACACAGTCAGTGGGGGTTCCCAGACTTGGGCCTCATCGGCTTTCTGCCGCCCTACAGATAATTCCTGCCGTGGGCCTTCTGGATGCAGGCGCTCTCCCATGTAGATTCTCACGGAATGAGGGTCTCATCAAAGTGAAATGGCCAGGGCCTCCGAGAGGGCTGAGGGCAACATTTGGCAAAGTGGGAAGACATGACTCCGGGTGGCCCTGAGGGCCTGTGGGTGTTGTGGCTGCTGTTCTAGGAGTCACGACTGATCCCGCCATGGGCAGCAGGGACGGACCATGAGCGTGTAACGTGTAATGGCCGGTGAAGTAAGTCAGAGAAAGACATACTTACGCCCTCACTTAGGTGCGGAATCTAAAAGAGCTCCGAACTAGGGATCAGATTGGGAGTTACCGGAAGCCAGGGGTGGGGTGGGGAATGAAGGGGCAAAAGGTGGAGACCCCCAGTTGTAAGGTGACTGAGTCCTTCGGGTGCTGAGCTCAGCCTGGTGACCGCCGTTACCCGCGTGGTATATTTGGAAGTTGCTGCGAGAGCAGGTCCCAAAGGTTCTCATCACCAGGAAAATAATTTTTTCCAATTATAGGAGGTGACGGGCATTAACCCCCACTGTAATCCTTTTGCAGTGTGGGCATGTGAAGTAATGATGCGGTACGCCTCAGACAGCGTGGGGTGTCATTACAGCTCAACAAAATGGGAAACGGCTTCTCTCTTGTCTAAGTAGAGCTGGCACTGGACTCATTTTGCTTTCAGGCCGTCAACAGTATGAAGAATGTGTCGCTATTCTGCGTTTGACACCTTCGTGTGATTTCTGCTCTTGCAGGTGGCGATCATAGCGGGCAACTTTGAACTGGCAGAATACATCAAGACCCACAAGGAGACAGACATCGGTAAGTAGGCGCGCAGTGAGCCGCGGCGGTGCTCCGGTTGCCTAAGGACATGCCGCCGGCTTTTTAACATCCTCGTTAGATCGGTTCAGAGTCCATTTCAGCGAAACTAAACAGAAAGCATAGTCCTAGCAACTTTGCCGTCTCTGTTCTTGCATTTTCTCGACTCACGGCTGGGTTAGGGCTGAGGAAGCCTTTGAAGTCAGGCAAGGAAACTGGTGATGCCGACCGCCGTGGGGGGCACTGCTGCCCTGCTGGCATACCGGGTTAATTCGCAGCAACTTCAGGTGGGCGTGCTGGAATTCTGTGATATACGCACCTCCATTTAAACTCAGAGATGGCGACTCCTCGAGGCCAAAGAGAGGCCAGGCAACCCCCCACCCCTTCTTCTGCACCCGGTCTGCTGATGATGACCATTCCCCTTTCTAGTACCCCTTGTGCCAACCAGGAGGACCGTCTCTGGGGCTCCTCCTCTCTCCCATCGCCCTGCCGGCGGCTGGGCACAGTCCTGCATCTTGGAAGAGCCTGCTGGCCTGTGTCCCCCAGCCCCGGGCTTGCACAGGACCAGCAGTGGGGAGCAGTCCCACTGGACCAGCAGCGGTGAGCGTTTGAACATGGTGCTGTCCCGTCCAGGGGGTGGGTGGGGGGCTCCGAGGCGCCCGGAGGAGGAACCAGATGACGGATGGCATCTGTGTCTGGCTGCCTGTGCCCTCACCCCATGTTGGTTTGGGGGTGCGTGAAACCATGCATTTGTCTGTCGAGTCTTTACTGTGTCAAATGTGTGGCTGATACTCAGCCTGCGTCTGAGATTTGCACAAAGATGCAAAGCCGGATGCTTCGCTTGCACCGTCCAGCACCTGTGCTGAGCATCAGGGCCTCCCGAGGGCTGTGCCCGATGCAGATAGAGTCCCCACTGTGAGCTAGGGCAGATCACTTCCACTTTATTGCTCTGAGACGTAGGCCACATCGGTACCTCTGTGAGCACATTATAGAGATTGATGAGTGGATGTCTGCCGCGTGATTTAGAAAATGAACTCCTTGTGCTGGGAGTGCCAGCAGTGCGGTGCCCACCACCTCCCTGATAAGAGAGCGCAGCACGATAGGTAGGGCTGGCTTGAGGTCTAAAAATACCGGCTGTGAAGGTTGTCAGGACTCTATTAAGCAGGGCACAGCAAGGAAGAGGGGAAGAGGCCCCAGCCCACAGCTGTGGGGATTGTTAGTGGCTCTGGAGCCCCTCAGATTTCTGAGTTGTCTGTGATGGTGACAGGTTGGGGCTACCCTCATTATCCTACCTGAGCATCGGCCCTGATGGGGGCCCACACAGCCTGGAGGGAGGTGGGATGTGGCTTCCTCACCCTGGCTCTTGGGAGTGGTGCTCAGACACTGGGTACTCCAGCCCCTCCCCGCAAGCCCCACCCCTACCCGTCCACCGAGAACGGAAGGACCAGCCAGTAAACCATCCTATTCAAAAGCTGCCTTGGTCCTGGAAGCACTGAGTTGATTTGGAAACCCAGGTTGGGGAGGTTTCTGTCTACTGTTTTGCATCTTGAGACATAATTAGCTTTCCTAGCTGGGACGCAGACACGTTTACAAACAGAGATGATTTTTCTTACCATCAAAGTGATATTGTTTGTTGGCTGAATATGCTTTAACCACTGCTCACCCCTTCTGATCAGTGATTTATTTAAACTACAAAGAGCGTGTCCCATTGAGATGTGGGCATGCACCATGCCTCGTGCGATCCGTAGTGCACGAGGCTGGGACTGAAGTCCGAAGCCTGTCCTTCTGTACTTTTGCAAACCACCTGGGACTCTGTAAAGAGTAGGGTGGGCTTTTACAGGCAACTGAGACGGAGGTTTGGTGCCTCCCATTCCCACAGTGTGGGCTGCCCTGTTGTGCACCCCAAAGGGGAAGGATGTTACAGAAAATCCTCCCTTTCCCTGGGTCCTTTCAGCAGCTCCAGAGAAAGGGAAGAAGAGACTTTTTCTTTCCTCTGAGTTGTCTAAGGATCTGTGGTTGCAAACTGGCCACTTAAATTGACTCTGTTGAAGGTTTCCCAGAAGGGAGGGCATGGCCGCTGTGGGGCTTTGTGGGACCACACATCACTCAATGCATTGATTCATCGAAGCAGGATAAATCTATTAGAAAATCCCCATCCAGTGCCGGCGGGGGCCCAATGTGGGCTGTATGGTGGGGCGAGTCTGATCCTGTCCCTTCCCTTAGTGGTGCATTTATTGGCGTGCGTGGGTCTTGCCCATCATCTGAAAGAGACGCCCGACTTCTTGGAGAACAAATAAGTACAGTGATACAGCGAATGCATGCCCCCCATTGCATGTGCACCCCACATTCCTTCACCCCCCATCCTAGCCCTGATGTAGTTATTGTTCATTTTGCTGAGGAAGAACTTGATGTAGGAGGTGGTGTTTGGGGGTGTCCCCCCAGAAGCAAACCTGGGGGCAGAGGGTTCACTGTGGAGCAGATGCCAGGAAGTCCCAGCAGGAGGGCAGTGAAGGGAGTGGGGAAGACAGACCGCCGGCTCAGGTGTGCTAGCGAGCAGGGATAATACGGGCTCCCAAGGCTCAGCCCCACTGAGGACCTCTGCGGGGCTGTAAGAGCATGCCTTGGCGTTGTCCCACCCAAGCGTGAGGCAGTCTATGCATTCATCCACCAGCTCAAGCTCCTCTGTAGTTAAGGCCTGCTCTGTGCAAGCTGCTTCCTGGTGCCAAGGAAAACCCGCATCAGGGAGGGCCTGGTGCTTTCTGGGGCAAGCAGCATGCGTACACAGGAACACGGAGAGCCAAGGGCATGTGGCAGGGCCCCAATGGCCTTTCCTATGCGGGACACCCCAAATCATGTACCAGAGCAACTGGCTGAGCAAGGTTCTGAACCCAGTTCATCTGAGCCTGGAGCATTCTGCTCCCTTAACTGCCATGCTCCGCCATCTCTGCTATGAGGTGAGAGGAGCACGCCACCTCTCATGAGCTCTGTAGGCATCAGTGCAGGCTGACGGGGAGGCTGGGGGTTCTGAAGCCAGGGCAGAACAGGGCAGGTGGAGGGAAGAAGGGGGTCTTGACCCCCAACAGGGTGGACCCTCCCCACGGGAGGAGGGCTTACTCTTCTCAGCCTCCTGGTCCAGGCTCCATCGCTCAGCGGCCCCCAGTTAAGCATTTCCCCAGCAGGGGCCAGCTCCCCAGATGGCTTGGAGATAAGGGGCAGTGGTGCATGTGGATTCTCCCGTAGCCATGGAGGCTGAGCGTCAACACATGAAGGGCTATGGTGCAGGGCCCACAGGCAGCAGCCCTGCCCGGCCAGAGGCAGTCAGTCCCCTGAGAAGGGAGGAGGCTTGGCAGCCCCCAGGCCTCTCACCAGCCGTGTGTCAGCTGCTCGTCCTCCATTCAGGAGGGGAGTCAGATATTAGCGTGCAGCTCCTCCCAGCCCTACCCTCATCCTCACCTGTGGAGCCCCTAGTTTTCTCTCTTCGACCCGATTCCCCCATGACTTCCATATTCAATCTCAACATTTCAAAGAGAAACGTCTTCCTTGGCTTGCATCAGCCACTGCGAACTATTCAAGGCATTGATATGATCCTTCCCCGCAGGGTGTCTGAGGGGACAGGAGGGCAGCAGCGATGCAGCCTGGTGGGGTAGGCGGGAGAGAGGCGGACAAGCTTTCCTGGTGCAGAGTCACCTCCGTGGGGTCACCAAGGAGGAGAGGCCCGCCTGAGACCCATGAGATTGTCAGAACCCCAGCAGAACTGCCCCTAGCTGCCAGGCTCGAGGAGAACTCGTGCGTTCTGACAAGAGCCGTCTGCTGCTTGCCTCTGGGGGCCGGGGGATGACCTTTCTCCCTCTGGGCTTAAAACCCCATGCTGTGCTCGAGCATCCGCAGAAAGCCGCCGGGGGCATCTGAACAAGTGGGTGCCTGAGATGCCAGCACGTCACCCCTATGGTCAAGTCTTTCCACAAGGACTCTTCGCCCAGCACCTTCTCCCATGGGCCCCGTGTGCATCTGGGGACTTGGGAGCATTGGTCTGTCCCAGGCCTGGCCCTGTAGGAGGCAGTGACCACAGAGGCTAGTGTCCTCCTTGTCTCCCTGGCCCCTGGGTTTGGGAGTGGTGTTAAAAGGACTACAGATCCTTGCACTTTCCAGATTAGGACAGCTACTAATCCATCACTGTGTCTTGGGAGAGTGGAACATGACTTTCAGAAAAATAGACTCTTCTGTGCTCTTTGCCTCTTTGATTGTTGCTGTCCACCTCCCCCATCCCTGGTCCCTAGTCACCCTGGCTGCTTCTTCATCCCTCATTCCCACCCCCTAGGGAGTCTCTTGTGTTGCTGGCAGTTGATCATGACAGAGACCCACCCTTTCCCTGTTCCTGACTGTTCTTGACTTGCAGGTGGAGATCCTCCGAGGCTCCCCAGTGAGTGCTAGGCCTGGGGTGTGCCTGGGAGGCTTGCATAGAGCAGAGATGCCCAGCAGCCCCCGCCCCAGAGGGCGTCGTCCCCCAGAGGGCCTGACTTGGCCAGCCCGGGGTGGCCTCTGTGATCACTGTTGTATATCCCTCCAGCAGTCCCGACACCGGACATCCAAGCCCAGCCCCATCTCTGCTCACCAGCTGAGTCTGTCTATCAGGCAGCCAGTGGGGTGAGCACACCATTTCAGAGAACCCAGCCCCACCTGTCAGGATTCTGAGCGCAGAGGGAATGAAGGTGAGACTCATCTCTGCCAAAACGCACTGGGTTGCATTTCCAAACATAGATGCGGTGGAAGGGCCCCCAGCTTCCACGTTGGGGGTGGGAGTGGGGGGTCGGTTTTGATGCTCCAAATGGGTAAACTGAAGCCCTGACCGTTTATTTCCCTGGTTGTTCACATGCAGCCCTGATGGTGGGATGCCTTCCTAAAGTCCCTTTAAAAGCTCAAGTAGCCTCTCTCTCGATGGGATGGACCTTTGTTTTCCAGACAAGGCACCACACCGCCTAGGAATCGGGGTGCTTAGGAAGCCCTGATGGGCTTTATGGGGAGACAGTAAACACGCCGAGGCACAGCACGGTGACATTGGGCCCTCGGAGACAGGGAGCACCTGCAGGTGCATCTGGCATGCCGTGCGGATACACGTCTATGCCTTTAAAGAGAGATTCCATCTTGTCGTGAAATGTTCTGTTCACAACGTGGCCAGTGTGGGTGTAGCTGCTAAAGGAGACGCTGTGCTTTTTTTTTTTTTTTTTTTTTACTGGTAACTCCCTTCCTCTTTAAAATATTAAATGTGACCTCCATTTGGTTATTTTATGTGCCATCTCGGAGAAAGCGATGGTTTAAAAGCGCCCTTGAATACCCAAGTTAATCCTCGTTGTCATCCAGTATTAGGCTGTGGCTGCGCACACAAGCCCAGAGGGTCTTAAAAGCTTTTACCATAGGGGGTTCACGATGGCCTCTGTAGGGTGGAGGTCCCCCAAATCAAGGTTGTCGGGAGGCTGGGTGCTTGTGTCCGAAGTGGTCATGCAAACATTAAGCATGTTGCAAGCTGACACGCTTTGGACTGGGATAACCTGTTTTTTGCAGTCTTTGTTATTTTTGGTTTTGCCTGGCTTTGTGGGGAGATGCCTGGCGCTGTCAGATGGATTAAATGATATGGGTTGTTCCTCTTCAGCTGAACAAGGTTTGTTTTTATACATCTTGTCCTTCTGCAGCTATGGGGAGAGAAGCGAGGGGCTTTTGTTTTTTAAAATGAAGCACATTGAAAGGATGTGTGACTTTGGGTGTCTGATTAGCGGACTAAGGATACTTGGATACTGTTGCTAGGTTTCCAGACCCAGTGCGGTATAATTATGCTGTAGATATGTATAGATGGGTCGAGGGTGGTGTTTTCAAACAGATTCCTTAATGCAATATTTTGGGGGTGGGTGTGTGTTTCTGTGTGAGAATATAAGTCCATGCTGATATTGAGTAATGGTTCTTCTTTTAAAAAATACCTGTCAGGTAGATATCACCTGCTGTGAAATAAAATAGACCTGATTTGAAAGAATTATTCAGCTCTCCTGGCATTTTGACTGTAAAATGTGCCACTTACCATGAAACAGAGACGATGGTGTCAAATCAACACGGTATCCTTTGTGTTTGCAAGCAGAGTCAGCAGGTCCTGGGGAAAACCCAATACTCTAACCTGTGTCATTTCATCAGATTGCATCGATCGGGGTTGCAGTGCCGAACCCTCCCTTTATGAGCTTTAAGAATGAACCTCTAAGGAAAGCCAGGCTAGTATTTTACCAAGAATTGTGGAGCAGTCACGCAGCTGTTGTCTGGATTCCCAGAGACTATTTTCACAGCAAGCTGCTGAGGGAGGGCGACATCATGGTCCCCCAGCAGACACGGCAGCTGGAGCGGATGTGAGTGCCCCACTGCCGTCCCCATCTCTCCTGCCTCCTGGGGCTGAGCGAGCTGCGCAGTGTGTGCGGCCGTGCGTGCCAGTCCCTGCATGTGCGTGCCTGGCTCCCCGGTGCCGGCGAGCTGCTGGCCTGCCGCCCGGGGTCTCGGTCGCCCACCTCTCCGCGTCTGCTGGAGGGCTGGTTGTTGGCTGGCTCTGTGGTACCCCACCCCCTTCCCTCTGCATATCGGCCTGGAAGTTTTATCCTCATGTTGTGAAGCAGAGCTGATGTGCCAGGATGTGAGCCGAGGCGGCACCTGTTTGCCACGGCCACGACCTGCACGTGTGTCCTGTCAGGAAGGTGTTTTAGTGTGTGGCCGGCATCACACTGATGTCTGGGCAGTATCGCCGTGGGGCTCCACCATGGTTCTGTTCCTCCCTGGAGCTGTGCCCACTGTGCTAACCGGGCACATGTGTCTGTCCTGATGGCTGTGACCGGCGGCCTTGGCTCTGTTGCATGCATGTTGCCTTGTCTTCAGTGGTGTGCTTGGTCCTGGGGCTCACTTGCCATGCAGGCCATGGGGCCTTGGAACGCTGCCCAGGGGAGGCTGGGCTGGCGACACGTGGCCTGGCCACATGTGGCTGCCAGAGAATACCATCCCATGAGAGGTGCGCGGTGCCTCCTCCCACCTGCCCGCACACACCACTCTTTCCTGTCCTCTGGGAACTAGTCCCCAAACCTGGGCCTTTCTCAGCCATTTGCCCCTCTCCCCCATCCCAGGCAGTTCAGGCCCCAGGAAAGAGCTCTGCCCCACGGCATCCCATGCGGAAGGCTGGGGGTCCTTGAGACCGCCTCCCCCAGACCCTCCACCACGCGTTCTCTGCAGAGCCCCTTTTTGAGGAGGCATGTGCTTGTCCCGTGGCTCCTGGCCCAGCACCCCCGCCCTGTGACACATGCCACCTGGTGTCACCTTCAGAGCTTACTTGAAATTTGCAGGTTAACAAAACCCAACATACACGGAATACTTTAAAGCTGATGTCATGGGACAGGAAGCAGGAAGCAGTGTCTGTGCAGGACCTGTGCTCCACCGAGGGCACAGCCCTGGGGCGGAGCAGTGTGACGCCCACCATTTCGGGCACACCCCGCCAGTTTTGAGAGTTCCTCGGGCACTGCTCAGTGCGGGGTTACCTGAGATGGGGCACCACTCACATACGTGGTGGGTGCGTTCCAGGAAAATGTGGGGAATGTCAGAACCAAGCCAAGGTGTTTGTGTTTGCAAGTCAGACGGGGAGCAGGTTCTGCGTCGGTGGGAATGCCTGGCGGGGCACTCACAATCGTTCGGACTGCCCCACGCATTGCTGGACGTTTGGCCTGTCTGGCCCCTGACCACAATTGAGCAGGACACGCACCCAGAAGTATTGGAACCACCCAGTGGCCCCCTCTGCCCGGTGCAGACTGCCAATGTGGGGGCCGCTGACTCTGGTACTAGTTGGGGTCGCGCCTGAGGTTAGGTCGGAGGCTGGGATGCACCCCGCTGCTCTCCCCTCCGCCGAGGTCTCGGAGGAGGTTCCCCTGCCTGCCCTGAGCTCCAGCGCCCGCTGCTGGCTCTGCGGCATGCCGCTGGGCCCACCCTCTCTAGCTTGTCATTTTCGGCTCCGAGGCTTTGCTTCCCATTCCTTGTCTCTGATCCTGTGACCCGGTGCCGCCATCCTGGCCCTCTGCGTGTGATGAAGACCACCGGGGTCCAGGCAGCAGGCTAGATGGGCGGAGAACCTCTTCTCGAGGGTGAGGTGCCTGGCAGGTGCCCCTTCTGCTCTGGACTGGGGTGCAGTTCCTGTTCTTGCCAGAGTTGAGCCCTCATCTGCCCTGCTCTGCCCTCCTGTGCCTCCCAGGGCCCTCTGACCTCACTCCATCTCCCATGCATGCGTCTCAGCCGGCGGGTTTCTGCTGCCCATCCTCCTCTGTCCGCGGCTGTGCCTCTGGCGGTGCCAAAAGGGTGGAGAGTGTGCCCTGAGGGTCCCTGGCTTTGCGGCTCCATCCTGCTTCCCTCTGCCCTGCCCGGCCTCCTCCCGTCTCTCCTGGCTCCCTTGCCCTCTCTGCCCAGGTTCTGGCTTTGCCACCCGGCACCACCCCCTCCCTGTGTGACCATCTTCCTGGTGGGCAGTGGGCCTTGTGTCCTAGCTGACGGCAACTTGCAGCCAGGGTTCCCTACAGATTGAGACAATCCATGCCTGTGGGAGGGAGAGGGGTTGTGCTGAAGTCAGCACCAGGGGCTCTAAATCCCAGTGGGCTGTAGAGCCAGGATGGCCTCCCAGAGGAGGCAGCAACCGTCTGTCTTGATCAGGACAATAAAAGCAGCTGTGCGTCATTTCATCACAGTGGCAGCCCTGCCAGGGAGGTGCCCCTGTCACTGTCCCCATTTTACAGATGAGCACGAGGCTCCTGTTACTCAGGAACATGTCATGTTTTGGGGTCACAGGTGGTCACAGGGAGCTGGGTCCCTGGCTGCAGAGCCCCCATCATCTGCTTATGGTGCAGTCCTTGACCGTTGTGTGTCTCTGAGGACCTTAGATCCCGGACCCTCCCTGCCTGCCAAGGCCCCCCTCGACAAGCCTGTCTCCACCCTGCCTCCTCTCCCTGCAGCTCCGCCTCCCGGGGGTCCAGCAGGCAGCTCCCATCTTGTGCTCCCCAGGCAGTTGGCACAGAGGAGGCCTTCCCCTTCAGGGTCCTGGGGGTGCCTATTCTCCTCTCCACTGCCCCCCCAGCCGCAGCATTCTGGGCTGAATTATGAGCAAGTCCTGGGTTCTGCCTGCCTAGCTCAAACCTCTGCACCCACTGGCCCACTTGTCCTGGCCTGGCCCCCACCTCCTTCCCATGGGTGCGCCGGCCCCCATCTGTTTCCCGTGGATACCAGATCATGGCTGCATCTCAGAGTCTGCAATGGTGGCCACAGACGTGGTCGCTTCCGTCTCTGTCTGTTTCTCTGAGTCATTTTATCCAGGAAAACCAGTTTCCTGCTGCTCTGAGATGAGCATTAATTGTTGCCTGGAGGACATGGAACAGGTGAAGTGACCGCTGGGATCACTCAGGCTCATCCCTAGGGCTTCCCTTCTCTCCCCAGGAAGCAGCCCCCTCTCCTGCCCTTGCCCCCCTCCTCCATGCTAGCTGACCTGCCCCTGAACTCTGGACCTCAGTACATCCCTCTGGGCATGGGAAGGGTTCAGTATGAGGTTTGTAAACTTCTTTTTAGCAAAGGTGAATCGAGTGCATTTTTATGGTGACGAGGATCCAGTGCAGACAAAGGCGATCTGGAGTTCTGGATCCTGCGCTCTTTAATTCCCACCTCTGCAGAGAAAGCCTAGTGGGATCTCCTGAAAAGAGAGCAGTCCGGGCTCCTTGCAGGTCAGCTGGTATTGTAAGATCTGTCCTCCCTTAACCCCAGTCTGCATGGTGAAAAGCTGTAGAATCTCAAGGTGTTTTCAGAAGTAATTGTCGTGGTGGTGGGGAGGGGGTGTCATCAGTTGGTGCCCCAGGGAAACTGGACTCAGAATGTGAGGGAACCAACAGACCCTTATAGACGCTGCCAAAAAACCCATGTCGCCTGGGGAGACCCCATCCCAGCCTGAGCACCACAGGATGGCTCAAGACGCAGCAGGACCCACACATCAGCCCCCAGGTGCTGGGAAGTCTGCGGTTCCCAGGGCCAGGGGCTCTCGCACCGTGTCTTCCCACCCTGTGGGGGCAAAGAACCAAACCCAGGCTAGAGTCACCCTCTGTGCTCACCCAGGCACGTGCCCCCAGGCCAAGTAAGAATACGCACGTCCAGGTAACCTGCTGCCTCCGTCCACTTAGGGCCTTTGTGTCCCTTGTTCTCATGCACCATTGTCCGCCTCCCCATGGATCCACCTTTCATTAGAGACCCTTGCAAATCTTCTACCTGATTCCCATTCCCACCCACAGCTGCCCCCTAGCCTGACTCCCGTTTGCAGGACGGGCTTGGCACCCCCTGGGCTGGATAGGAGCTCCAGAGACCTGGCTCTGGGTGTCCCCATCCCCAGCACCCACTGCCCCCTGCTCCAGGACCTCACTTTCCCCTGGAGCACTGCTTGGCAAATCATTACTGAATGAACAACAGAACGGATGGAACGTGGGGCCAGCAAGCTCAAGGGCAGCAGCTCGCAAGCATGGGGCTCCTCTCAAACGCCTGAGCTCCTCTCGCATTCCAGGGACAGTGCTGGGGTCCATCTGGGCTCAGCTCTGCCCTGCCCCCTCACCTGGCACCTTCCGTGGCAGAGTCCCTGACCTACCAGGCCTGGGAACAGTTACTGGATCTCAGACAAGGCCCAGATCAGGGTCAGTCTCCTAACACCAGGCGAGAGGGTCTCTGCCCTGGTGTCTTGCTGTCAGGACCGACGCGTCAGCACTCACAAGCCTGGCGAAGCCACACGTGCTCTTTACAGAAAGACACTCACCCTGGAATTTCTGGACTTGTGTAGAACCACTCGTAGTTTTCACACTGGAGTCTGGAAATAGTTGCAGAAATCTTAGTTTTCATTAAGATGAAAGCAAAGGCAGCTGGATGGTGGAATCTAGAATAGAACAAGAGCTGGAGGTCACGGGTTCCAATCTGGAATCTTCCATGTGGTCCTGGACCAGCCTAGCACCTCTCCGAACCTCAGCAGCCACTACAGACCAGAACAGAGTCATCACCCCCACTGCAGCTGCATTTAGGGTTCTTTTTTTTATTAGGGCTGAGCCCAAATTCAAATGGAACTGAGAGTCCTTTCTTGAAGTTCTTCATGGGATTTGAGTATTTGCGTATTACCCCATCGTGGGCTTAGGGCTTGGGAGACCAGGGAGGCAGAATTCAGCTGAAGGCAGAAGAGGTTTCTATTCTGGTTTCTAAATGAGCATAAGCGGAAAGACATTAAGGTTTTAGAAAAAGAAGAATCCATACACATGCACACATAAGCGGTACCGGTTTTAGCCGAGCCAGAAGGGACCAGCGGAGGCGCTAATGAAACCACAGCAGTTGTCAGAAATGAAGCAGAGGAAGAGAAAATCGGCCCATCTTGGCTCCTGGGATGACGAGTCCCAGGTTCTCAGCCAGCTGGGTCCAGGCACAAAGTGTAGATGTCAGTATACACTCTCTTGTCACTGAGGCCATTGCCACGTGGGCTGCTATGACCCACGAGGCCACCGAGAGGCACGTTTCTCCTGGGAGAAGATAGTAAATAGGCCCAGAAAACATTTTCCTTCTCCTGGACCCCATGCCCTTGGAGGTCCACTGGCATTTTCCAACAGGGAGCTAGAAAGGTAAAGGTGGGCAAATAATAGGATCTGGAGGACAGAATCCTGCCAGAGCTGGGGCCGAGGGCCGGCACCCTGGCCCTCTCCTTTAAATCATGTTGCTGTCGCTCAGGGGCCAGCCAGCGGCCAGTTCTAGGCCATGAGGTCATCCATAGGGAAGGAATGGAAGAAAAGCAGGGGACACATGCCAGCAAACACAGTAGGCGGTTACTGTAGACACTTGGCTCAGAAAGCTTGGCGACTTGTCCCAGATACCATACCGCTCACTTGTGAGGTCAGGGTTCATGCCCAGGCCCCCTGACTCGGCCCCTTGCCCGTCATGTCCTCGGTTTTTTTGCCAAGTTACCAAATTTGATGTGCACTTACTCCAGAAGGGAAAACATTTTAAGAACACCATGTTTCGCTCCTTTCATTATAAATTATCAGTATTCTTTTTGGTCCCCGAACAGAATTAAAAATATTGCTGAAGAGCAGGTAAGACAAAATCGTGTGTCTGGGGACAGGCAGTATACTTGCTTGTGTCTCACTGGGGCCAGACTCGGGTTCCGTAGTAGCATCTCTCTACGTCCCTACTGCTCGGCCGGCTGGACAGCTCCCAGACAGACCACTTCCCTACCTGCACCAAGACCTGGGCAGGTGTGAGTCCTCTGGAATTCTCCCAGACCTGGGTGGTGAGGACCTTGGTCAGCTTCCAGATGGACCATGTTAAGAGGTAGTCAGGGCACTGGGGTGGCCATGCCTATGACCACCAAAAGGATGTCCTGCCTCTGGCCGCCAGATTGCCTCAGCTAGAATCTCACCACCAGTGCTCAGACTGGGGGTGCCTGTGGTTGGAAGTGAGGTAGGTGGTGGATGTGAAATGCCTGGGTGCCTGGTACAGAGTGGGCATCTGGCGAATGGTGTGGGGGAAATTCAGATGCATACAGTCCTAATTCTGTAAGAGCATGCTTTGTGTTGAAGGCCTGCCCCTCCCCCTCCCCAGACCGTGCCATCTCTGGTCACGCACGTTCTGGCGCTGACCGCCCAGTGCCGCCGAGGATGGTTCACCAACATGCTGGTGGCAGGTGGCTGAGGCAGGGACCAAACCTGACTTGGCCTTCTCGTCAGAATCACCACTTATTTCCTAATCCTGCAAGATAGTCATAAACGACAGCAAAGTTGTTTGTGAACTGGCAGAGTTGGGGAAAACGGCGAGAGCAGAGATGGATGCGGGTGGGCGCGTCCTTCACAGACGGCGAGAGGGCTGGCTCTGTGGCTGCAGAAGTGCTGCCGTGCGTCGGGCTCTTTGCAATGATGCTGAAGAAGAGAAATGTCCCAGTTGGTCCTGCCATGCCTCCCTCGTGAAATAGCCCCAGACATTGCTGCACCTTCCACCTGCCCTGAGCCATGGGCTGAAGGGTCAAGGATCCTGCGCACTTGTGGCCTGACCTCTGCCATTTCCGGTCCCTTATTTTGCTCATTGAAAGTGTCTGGCCATTGCGTCCTCTTGTCTCACCAGCCGATACTGTTTCCTGGGGACTTGGAGGTGTCAGCCATTGGAACGCTTCCCTCCTTCTGATGCTCACTAGTTTTGTCAGAGAATGTTAACATTTTCAAAGCAAATCCTATCAAATTCTTTTAGAAGTAAAGCTGGCGGCTTAGTGTCTCCGAAGAGTCATTGAGTCCTAGGATGCTGTAGTTGTCATGACAATGGCTCTTTATTTTGAGAACCGCAGCATTTTATAAATGCCATCCCCACAAATGGCAGGTTTCAGCTCCCTTAGGGCTGCCATGCAGCAAGACAAGAGGTCCTCATGGACTGGGGGACTGCCTCCATTCCTCCACTCCTGTGGCTCCTGTAACAGTCTTCAGTCTTTTGAATGTTTGGGACTGAGTGGGGGACATGGAATCTGTGTGTAGGTAGAGAGGATAAGCAGTAGAAATGGGCTGGTTCTGCCCTGAGGAATGGGCTTCTTCAGGGTGGCATGGGCTGCCTTCCTTTTGGCTAGCCAAGAGACCCCAAACTCCACCAGGCTCAAGCGTGTCCCCAGACTTCAGCACCAAGCAGAGGAGCCCATGGCTATTAAGACAAGGAAAGGTGTAATTGCTACAAATCAGGTTTGAATTGGCCAGCCTGGGAATGAAAAGGGGTCATCAGTAGGTCAGGCATGGGGTTGACTCAGCAGCGAGTCAGTATGAACGTGATCTAGGGATGGCTCACCCCTTCCACATGGCTTGGGGCCCCTGTGCACCATGGCTGTGGCCCACGGAGGGCACCTGTGTGAGCAGGTGTCTGTCCTGTCTCCATCCAGCCACTTCATCATTTCACCTGCATGCCCACCATGCCTTTCCACTTCTTCCTCCCCAAGCCCCCACCTCCGCCTCCCCTGTTTGTCTTCCCTCCATTTCCACCGTGCATCTTGAGTCCTCTGTGGACATCAGCGTAGGGCGCTCCCTGTTTCCAGTCCCGGGCCCCATTCTCCACCCAGCGTATCAGCCCAAGGATGGCCGTCAGACAAATGCAGGAGCCACACCCTTTATTCAAACACAGATCTCAAAAGCGAAAGCTTTCTTATAGTTCACTGGCAGTTAGACCTGACCAGAACTGGTCTGAGGCCATTTACAACCTTTGTTTATTCTATTTGGTGTGATTATTCATCCATCCCCTGCAGGAACCCTCGGCTGACTGATGGTGGGACTTGGTCCAGACCCACCAGTTGTGTGGCGTGACATGCAGTGCTTACGCTGCATCCTGTTACGAAACCAGGCAACTCGAAAATACCGGGACACCTCTAGGCGCTCGGTTTTCAGAGATGGCGTCATGGGTCTGTGTTCACTGAATGAGCAAAAGAGCTCTTAATCCAAAAATAACCCTGGGTCTACCTTTAAGTATTTCAAAGGATCCTTTCAAGAAGATGTTGCCACAGAGGATGGGATGTGTCTTCGCTCTCAGTATCAGTGGGAATCTTACATGGAAATCCCAGACACCTACAGAGAATCTCCCAGTCAAGTTCAGACAATGACTTATGCCACTTTCCCTGCACATCAGACCCCTTGTGCCCCCACACACCCCCGGTTTCCTGTAAAACCCCCCAGGGGCCCGGGAGTACTGTGTGTCTCCCCTTGTCACCTTCCCATCCGGACACTGCCATTTCACCATAGACCTCTGTTTGCCTTCCTTTCCTGCCTGGCTTGTTCAGCACATGTGTTGGGGGATCTGCTGGGTCTGGGCGCAGGGTGAGGGTCTCCGTGAGAGACAGACATGGACTCAACGTGGGGAGGGTGCCCTCCAACAGGCTGTGGGGGACACCTCAGCGAGAGGTGTGTGGCCCCCCGAGGCCCTGCTGCTCTCCCTGCCCCCTGGCCCCTGTGACCCTCTGCACTGGTGGCTCACAGCTCTCCCTTGAGCTCTGCTCCAAGCCTCACACCCTCAGGCCTACCCCCTGCAGGATCTGCCCAAGGGCATACCCAGACCTCTCGATCCCAGGTTGCCGTCTGTTATGGGCTGAGTTGTGTCCCTCCAAATTTATGTGTTGGAATCCTAACCCTCAGTACCTCAGAATGTGACCTTATTTAGAAACAGGGTCTTCACAGAGGTAGTCCAGTTAGGTCATTAGTGTCTTCCCTTATCCAATATGACTGATGTCCTCAAACAAAGGGGGTATTTGGAGACACGTGTACACGGGGAGAACGGCGTATGAAGAAGGCATAGATCAGGGTGAGGCTTTTACAGTCCGAGGAGGCCCACAGACAGCAAACAAATCCTCAGAAGCTGGAGCAAAGGCAGGGAACAGATCCTCCCAGCCTCAGGAGGATCCAGCCCTGCCAGCCCCTTCCCCTGGACTTGCAGCCTCTGGGACTGGGAGACCAATAAGGGTCTGAGTTGCCCAGGCTGTGGGGCTTTGTTATGACAGCCCTTGAAAGTGGATACTCCATCTTCCCTGGCCAGCAGCTGTCCTTTCCGGGCGTCCCCCTGTGAGGGATGCTTGGGGGCCAGAAACCGTGATGTTCCTCGTTTCTTCCTGGACCTCGCCTACATCCTCCCATCCAAACCTCCTGTCGTCCCCTGGAAATGTTACCCGAATCTTCCCCCTTGCTCGCCCTGGTTTGGGCCCTCATTTGATCGCACCTGGACCACAGCAGCAGATGAAGATGGGTCTTCCCTGGTTTGGTCTCCCTTAGACCTCCCTCGTGCTCTGCAGCATGAGTGAGATTCCTTTACTCAGAGCTTGCTGTTCCACTCCTCCAAAGCACCCTTCCACGCAGCCGCAGGCATCCTCCTGTAAGGACCCCAGTCATCGGATCAGAGCCCACCCTACTCCAGTGCGACCTCATCTTAACCTTATTTACAAATGAGTCCCCGCTCACAGGTTCCCGGTGGACATGAATGTGAGCCACCTGGAGGGGGCTCCTAGAGGAAGGGGGCGTGGGGTGTTCCAGGCAGAGGGAAGGGGTACAGGCGGCTTGAGGCAGAACCCCACACACTGACCTGTGAGCGCCTGCTGGGATGTGGGGTGCGGGCAGGCTGAGAGGCGAGCAGCCCTGTCTGCAGGTCATAAATGCCTCTCTAGGCCACTGGCCCCGGCTGAGGGGTGAGCCCGGCCCGGGGCCTCTGGAGGACTGAGTCAGAGCCAGCCAGCCCCCCACACCTCACCTGCTGAATGCCTACTTCACCCGGCGGGGGCCGAGTAGCTGGGGCTGTGCCGAGCGCTCTGCACGGGACTGTGGGTGCCCACTGGTCTAGGTGGTGGGGGTCTGCAGTATGTCACCAGCTCGGGCTGCTGTCCCACAGACAGGGCCTTAAACCCACAGGCATTTTCTCTCTTCCAGGCCTGGGGGCAGGACGGATGAGAGCCAGGGGTGAGCAGGGCCGGCTGCCCCCGAGCCTCTCTCCTGGGTGTGTAGATGCTGTCTTCTCCCTGTGTCTTCAATGTGGCCATCCCCCTGTGCATGTCTGTGTCCTGATCTCTTCTGATAAGGATGCTAGCCCTAGTGGATCAGGGCCACCCTGTGACCTCTTTAAAGACCCATCTCCAAATACAGTCACATCCGTAGAGGGACTGAACAGATGACCTTCAGAGGGGCGGGCATCAGCCCGTGGCATGTGGAGCCCGCCTGGCCTCAGCCTCTGCCTCCAGCCCCCTCCCACCATCTTCGGACCCTGGCCGAAGGATTGGGGCAGCTTTGCGGAAGGGGCCTGCCATGGATGGGAAGGAAGGGGGCACTTCCAGGCGTCCTGCCCAGGTGCTGCGCTAACCTGATGGCTGAGGTCTCAGGCAGGCAGTACCTGTGAGGCAGTCCTCGTCCTTGGGGAGTGTTAACTGATCATTCCCGCACAGCTGGGTGTGGGCACAAAACAGCTCAACACACGGGCCATAAGCATGGACTCTGGAGCCTGTTTCCTTGGTTTGCATCTTGGCTCTGCCATTTGTGGGCTGTGTGGCTTTGGATAAGTTACTTAACCTCTCTGTGCTGTAGCTGCTGCCTCCGTATCACAGGGATGAAGGCACTCAGACGCTTCATTCTGTTCTTGTGAGGACTGGTTGTCTGAGCCATGCCTGGCTCGAACAACAGTGATGGGACGACCCATTATTATTATTATAATTATTATCCTCGTCGCCGCTATCGCCATTACAACGACAGTACAATCCCCACCTGACAGGTGGAGACACTGAGTCCTGGGAGCTTATTTAAATCGGCCTCACTTATCCTAGGTGGTGCAGGATAGGATCCCCAGTTTGTCCAAGAACAGGTCACACAACTCCTGGTCCTTGTGTGCATGTCTGCCTGACCCTGAGCGGGTGGGGACCTTCTCTAGGTGAGCCGCCTACTCACCTGCAAGCTCATGGCCACACGGGAAGTGAAAAGCAGGGCGCCTTCCCCGGGAAAAGGAAATGCGTCCTTCATGCTCCTGTTTTCAGTTGTGCCATTGGGTGCTAAGGCGTCGAGATACCCGAGCAGGACCCTGCGTGATTTGCATGATCCACAGGCTGGGCGGCTGGTAATTCCACCTCACTGATGGCCCAGGACCGGCAGTGACCGGGTTCCAGGGAGGCGGCGTGTGATGGAACTCAGTGGTGAGAAACACACTCCGGCACGTGACGTGCAGGCAGTGGGTGGGAGGAGCGGTGTGGGCTGCTGTCGGGGCATTTGTGGTTAGTGCCCAAAGCCCTTCCCGAAGCTTCATGGAGCATAGGCAGGAAAGGTTCAGGCTGTGGGGCATTGCCACAGGAGGGTGACTGCCGGGTGAAGTAGGCATTCAGCAGGTGAGGTGTGGGGGGCTGGCTGGCTCTGACTCAGTCCTCCAGAGGCCCCGGGCCGGGCTCACCCCTCAGCCGGGGCCAGTGGCCTAGAGAGGCATTTATGACCTGCAGACAGGGCTGCTCGCCTCTCAGCCTGCCCACACCCCACATCCCAGCAGGCGCTCACAGCCATTCACTGCCACGCGAGCTGTTGCCCTTCTCGTCCTGTTGCTGGATTCCTGGCCCTTGTCCTCCGGCCCTGCTCTCGCCCTGCCACTCATGCAGATGGGCCCTGGCAGACCCCCTCACCATGCTCTCCACCTGCTCTGGATTCTTCCGAGGGCTCTGGTGACAGTCCTCTCGTAGGCACCACACCAGCCCCCCAGCAATCACTTTCCGTCTGGGCAACATTTGAACACTTATTGGCACCCAGCGTAGGACAGAAACATCTCCTTAGGGTTTGGAAGAATCCAGGCGGGGAGTCCCTTCACCAGGGAAAGTGCACCTGGTCTGGTGCAAATCCCTCTGAGCCGCGATCTCATCTCTCTGTGTCCACATACGGTGTTCATTGGGTGTGTGGCTCCCCAAACGTCTGTTCCCCGCTCATGCACCTTTTGGGGTGAGCCACAGCGAGGGGGTGAAAGGAAATCCACTGTGGTTGCCGGAAGGCCCTCCTCTTACCTATGGGCGTCCTTAGGGCTCTCCCTGACCCAAGCAGGTCCTGTGCCGTGCAGCAGAGGGCGGCTGCCTGCAGGGCCCCCGTGAAAACATTCCCCCGGGGATGCGCTGCCCCCGAGGGCCCGGGGCCCGCCTTGGAGGTCCGTTCCCACAGTGCTAGGACACCGCCCTTTCAGCACAAGCTGTGCACCCTTGCTTGGGTTGCTCCCGGCAACGGGGATGCAGTTTGCTGGCATGAAGGAAAATGTGAGCAAAAATGTGATGACTCAAAGCTCCTGTTTGTTCACTGCTGGCTGTTTCTGGCTCCGTTCACAAACTGATGAGAAAAGTCATTCTTGCTGAAATTCGACTTCTGATTTTATCCACCTTCCTTGTCTATCACTGTCGTCAGATCACAGGGCCACACACAGCTAACTGTGGGTGCATGAGCTTTACGTACACAGCAGATTGTAATTGTGAGTTTCTGGGAAGGCAGCACAGAGCCTGGGAAGCCCTTTGTAACCAAACATTTCATCCTGACTGTTGCTCAGTCTTATCTGCTCCCTGGTTCCCATTTCCTGCCCTGTTTCAGTCGATACCGTCTCCCAGCCTCAGCCTTGGAATGTTGATTACCCAGCTCTTCAGAAAGTGGGTTTGCATTCCTGCCTTCTCTTCTTTTGTGTCTCAAATCCTTCAAAACCATGTCCCCCTGTCTGGTGCCAAAAGGAAGCAATGGGACCATGCTTCTGCCTTCCGGTGGCAGGGGAGCAACCTGGCTGTGTCCTTGGGTTGGTGTCTGTATTTTGCCAAGAGCCTGTAGAACTGAGGCTTTGAGCACCTAAACCAATGAATCAAGGAGATGGGAGGCCCCCCCAGGTCTTTTGGACAGGGCAGAGAATTCGTCGCAAATGTGCTGACAGCTTTGGGAGCCTGACGGACAGTGGAGGGGCCCCTGTAACTGAGTGACGGGGGGTGAGCGGGCCAGGGAAGGGGCAGGTGGGTGGTGCTGGAGCCTGGGCTGAAGCGGCCTCAAGGGGAGCCACACCTGGGTTGGGACCACCGAGGAGGATCCCTGACCCCTGCCTGCCCCACATTTATCTTAACCAACTGAGGTGGGTGAGGCCAGAAACGTGGGCTTCATCGCTGCTGCTGGACCCTCGGGGTAGGATGGCACCTGGCCCAGGGCAGGCGCTCAGGTCCCACCAGCGAACAAATGACCGGGTCAGTGCTGGGAGGAGGAGAACGCTCCCTGAGCAGCTGGTGGGCAGGTGGTGTGAGGCTCTCTCTAAGAGGTAAGGGGGATTTTGAGGACCCGCAGTTTCCAACTTTGAGCCCACCTTACCCTCGCCCAGGTGTGCCCACCTGTGGCTGCCCAGGTAAAGCCATGGATGACAGGCATCCAGGGAGGCCCAGGCCTGGACATGCTGGGTTACTTAACAGGAGCCTGTAGACCTGAGGCTTTGAACACCTAAACCAATGAATCAAGGAGATGGGCGGCCCCTCCCAGGCCTTTTGGACAGGGCAGAGAATTCGTCATAAATGTGCTGATGGCTGTGGGAGCCTGAGGGTTATTAGAACACCTCTGTATTCTAATAACATATGAATCTGGAATATGTCATAACTTCCCACAAGTCAAAATTTAGCAGAACCTTAAAGCTAGAAGAGAGGAAGGCCTAGAGCCCCAGGGAGGCAACTTTCAGACGGTTCCTTCCACCCTGACATTACTAAGTGGGTTCCAAGTCACTTGTTACTTCTTTAATTGGCTACTCTTTTATTTTTGGCATAATAAAATAATTTTAGTGAATTTATTCACATGTATCAATATAGTTAGGTAAACAAAATTTTTATTAAGCCCGTTCAGGTTACTTAACTAAATAATTAAAATTATTTTCATCAAAATTAAAAATAAAAAGGCTTACAGATGAAGAAACCAATGTAGTTTCTACATTTTTGGAAAGAAATTGTGGACCGGGAAAGCAGCTTGCTTGGTAGAAATAGCAGACGTTAGGAAAAGCGTGGATTCCACTCAGGACCCCATTCTGGCTGGATAACCAGGGGCTAACTCTTCCTAAAAATGTTAGAAATACAAACAGTACAGGGCAGTTGGGGAATGAGGCAGCTAGTCTCATCAACTGGGGAGCGGAGGCTCGGGTAGGCCAGGTATCCTGGTTATTCTCGGGGAGCGAGGGGGTGAGCGTGGGCAGACCTGGAGGCTGGGAGTCTGAGGCTGGGGTGCCAGCACCGGAGGGCCCTCTTCCTGACCGCAGACTGCCCGTGGCTGTGTCCTCACGAGGCAGGAGGAGGCAGACCGAGGTGCCTGGCTTCCTCTTCTGAGGGCGCTAATCCCATTCATAGACTCCACCCTCCTGACCTAATCACCTCCCAGGTCCCACCTCCAAATGCCATCCTAACTGGGATTAGGGTTCAGTGTAAGGGTTTGGGGTGATACAGTCAGTCCATTGCAAGGATAGAGCTCTTCCCTGAGCCAGCTGCTGGAGTCCCCAGGTCCCCAGGTCTTGCCCAGGACACTGTTCTTTGGACCCCCATTTCCACACGTGGCAGGAAGGGGCCTGGGTTGGCATCGGGCCAGAGCCGCCATCATTTCATGGTGCGCGTAGCCAAGCGCACGGCAGACTTACTGTGAGCGCCCCCAGCAGGCCATCCGAGCAGTCTGGAGCTTGGATCCTTCTGGACCCCTTTCACGTTCTTCCTTTTGCCCCAGCACTGCTGCCTTCCTCACTCCCCCACCTCACAGCCACCCCTTCAACTTCCAAATGTGCAAATACCAAAAAGCCCAGCAGGGCTGCCATGGCAACAGAGCTGGTCATCAGTTTCCCAGCCCGGGCCCTTGGAAGCACCTCTTCCCTTTGCCTTCTCCAGGACGGGGGCCTGGGTGCGATCGTGCCCTGGGAGCGGGCGGGGGGTGGGTAGCAAGGAGCCAGGACAGGGTGCCCACGCCTCCTCCCTGTAAGTCCTCATGTCTGTTTGTTAGGGCGGCTGTAACAGTACCTCTGACATTTAATCAGCAGAAACTGATTGATTCCCAGGCCTGGGGCTGGAAGGCGGAGACCCAGGGGTGGGCAGGGCCAGCTCCCCGGAGCCTCTGTCCTGGGCGTGTGGACCCCGTCCTCTCCCTGGGTCCTCACATGGCCATCATTCTGTGTACGTCTGTGTCCTGACCTCTTATGGGGACACCAGTCACACTGGACTAGGACCACCCTATGACCTCAGGTACCTTAATCACCTCTGGAAAGACCCTATCCTGAGGCCCTGGGGGGTTAGGGTTCTAGCATGTGAATTTGGGGTGCACATAGTTCGATCCATAATACTCCTGATATTTGGGACCAAGAGTCCAAAATAGGGTGCTTGGTGCTTCTTCCTCTCATGGCTCCAGCCCAGGTGCCAGAGAGAGGACAACACCAGGTGTCTGTAGGGCCCCAGGGCAGGCACAGGTGTATTCCCACCAGCCCGAGTCCCTGCAGGCTCTAAAGCACCCCTTGATTGGGATGCTGGAAGTGAAGCTTTGGCATCAGAGCCAGTGGACGATCCCAAAGGAAAGAGTTCTTGGGGGCAAGAACTCATGTTTTCACAGCGTGTGCCCTGGGGAGATCAGCAGAGGACACTTGGGGCTGGTCTGGGACCTTTTGGCATTTGATCAGCCAGGCGTGCCTACGACATCAGCTCAGAGTTGGCCTCAATCAGCTGGGCCTGCCACGGGGGCTCCGACGGCAATGCGGGCAGAGTCATCGGGGGAGGCCTCCTCCTTCTGTCCCGAGCCTCCCTTACCTACTGTCTGGCCCCAGAGATCTTTCGCCTTTTGGTTGAAGTCAGCCTTCCCTTGTATTGTGCTCCTGTCAGTGGGTCCCTGGAGTGTGTTGCATCCAGGGTTCTTCTGGGATTTCCTTAGGTTGAAAGATCCCCACTCAAGCCCCTCCCTCTAATGTAGACGTCCCACCTTGTAAGCTCTATGTCCACCTGTGGGTGGAGTACCTCACCTGGAACCTGCCCCTGGGCCCATTGTTCTTGGCCGTGTGCGTGCTGCCTTCTGGATTCTTACCTCCAGCTCCCTGGACTCTGGGTCCAGCTGCCCAATTGGCAACTCCCATGGGGTCCAAAGGCCTCCTCTGGTGCAATGCGTCCCACACCAACCCCCCCACCCCACACATGCGTTCCTCCCTCCCTGCACACTCCACCCTGTGTCCCAGCCCCAACCCCGGGCATCATCCCAGTTGTTGCTGTCCTGTTACCCCGTGTCCCCTTCTGTCTCCAAAGCCCAACTGACATACCCCACTTCTCTCCATTCCCACTGTCTCCACACAGGCCCACATTCCATCATTCTGCACCCAGACCAGTGCAGTAGCCTCCCAGCCAGGGTTTCTGCTTCCACTCCTTCCACCTACAGCCCAGTCTCCACTCCAGCAGCTGGAAGAGTAGTCTTCCCAAAACACCCTCAATCAGATCGTGTCGCCCACGCCTCCCTCACCCCAACACCCATCAAAATACTCTGTCCGCACAGTGGACTCAGCACCGGCTCTTGGCTCCTTCTGGCCTGGGAGGCCCCACGTGAGCAGCTCCACCCCAACTTTCCACTTCATATAGTGCCACGCCCCTGGCCAGCTCAACTTCAGCCGCATGTCCCTCTGCGGGACACCTATCCACGTGGCTCCACCCTACCCTTCATGGTGACACTGCCTGCTGATCGCATGGCTCTCCGGCTTAAATCGTTCATTCACTCATGTGCTTGTTTATTATTTATCCTAAGGTTGGGGACTGTAACCGGCTTGTCCCTTGCCACACCTCTGCACCTGGCACGCAGTAGGTCCTCAGCTGAGTGCCTGGGTGGATGAATAGGTGTGCAGCTGCCACCTGCAGACTGTTGGCTTTGGGTGAGCTGAATCATCGCAGGTGTGGCTCCGCCGCCTGTAGCAGTGACAGCGGCAGGCAGTGTCTGCACTGGCTGCAAGAGGCAGCGCCTCGAGCCCCTTGCCCCAAGCTCAGAGTTAACTGCCATTTAGAAAAGCAATCATGCCTGGGATGGGTATTTTCCCAGGTTTTTTTAATGCCAATTTTAATGTAAAAAGCCTGCTTTCCACCAGATAAGACTTTTGATGAGAATTTTGATTGAAGCCATAGGTTTTGATGCCCGTTCAGGTGCAGGTTGGGATGGGAATGTTTTCTCAGTCGAGGCACAATAATCCCAACTTTTGTTTCAGAGCTGGTTTCCAAGCTGTCTGATGTAGGAAAACAGAGAAATTTCCATCTTAACATACTTTGAGGCCTCAGAGCCTTCCAGACCTCGTTGTCGGTATTCTAAAAGCATTTGTCCTTCACGACCCATTTTAAAAGGACAGTTGGGGGAGTAAAACCATTAGTAGATTTGGGACTTAATTATTTTCAGGTGGGAACAAAGGCTCCCTGGCAGGGCTCGCGGCTGCAACCTGCTGGCCGCAGGGCTGAAATGTTAAGATGGGTGAGCAGCAGGATTTATTAACCTGGGGCCTCATTGAAATGCCTGCAGTCTTTGCCCCCTTAGCCTGGCAGTGCTTCAGACGTAGCATATCAATGCTTTCCTCAAGGCACGCAGGGCCTGGAGGACCAGTACTGCCCACTGTGCAGCCTCAGGTTCCGGGACAGGCAGAGAACATCGTCTGAGTGCACACTGGGCCTCTGAAGAAATGGGATTTTTGAACAAAGGGTCCTGTGGTGTGATTCGTACCTGTTTCCTTCATCAGCCTTCCCCTTCCTCCACTGTAGTACAAGCTTCTCAAAGGCTGTTTTGTTCATGACTTTAACCCCAGTGCCTGGCATGCGGGACATGCACACCACTGTGGGATGAAGGAAGGAAACGGTAGGTGGGTGGGTGGGTGGATGGAGAGATGGTGGGTGGGAGGAAGAGAAGAGGGGCAGATGGATGGGTGGATGGATGGATGGATGGGTGGGTGGGTGATGGGAGAGCTGGAGGGAGGGAGGAAAAAAGGAAGTGCTATGGAAGATTTAACTGGGGACAGTTTGGCTGGAATGCAGCATCTGCCCAGAGTTATGATGAGGGAAAGGAGAGGAGAGAGAGAAGTTAGAGCAGTTAAAGGACTTGGAAAAGCACACACACACACACACACACACACACACTGTATGTACTTATTCATTGTCATGGAACAGAATTAAGCAGCTACAGTCTTGTCTCAGTGCAGAACTTTGTTTATCTTTCTGAAACCATGATACATTATTTCATATCCATTTTCCATTTTTAGCTT
This sequence comes from Smutsia gigantea, assembly GCA_032199065.1. NCBI lineage: Eukaryota > Metazoa > Chordata > Mammalia > Pholidota > Manidae > Smutsia > Smutsia gigantea. The sequence goes on from JAVSCE010011171.1 coordinate 322,239, forward strand.
GACTCTGTGTTGGAAGTAATGATATCCAGGCACACCCACCCATCCACTCACCCACCCATCCATCCATCCATCCACCCATCATCCATCCATCCACCATCCACTCATTCACCCAGCCATCCGTCCATCCACAGCAATATTTACTAAGCTTTTTCTGACCCTTTCCTAGGCACTAGCGCTACTAGTGGAAAGGACTCTGAAGCTACAGGGGCGATTGACTGCCCCCCTTTCTCAAGGAAGTGACACTGAGTGTGGCATTTGGGCTGAAATTTGTACGGGGCGGGGGGGGGGGATTCTGCCATGCAGAGATGTGGCACATTCCTGGAAACAGCCTGTGGTGGAGAAAGCTTGCTTGAGCGTCCAGGAGCCTGGGTAGCTGGGTATGGTGGCAGGAGCAGGCGGGAGGGGCATAGTCCTGAAGAAGTGGTAGGAATGTTAGGCTGGAGCCAAGAGCCGGGTCCCCAGGGTCTCATGGTACAAAATCAGCAGCCTGAATTTTTTCTGAATGTCATGAAAAACCTTGGAGGGGTTTTAGCAGAAGAGTCACCATGCTTTATATTTTTGAGAAGAATCCGTTGATCACTACATGGACAGTTGCCTTCAGGGAGGCGGGGAAGCGTGGTAGGCTGCTGTGTCCAGGAGACACAGGAGTGGGCACAGAGGTGGAGAGCCGGGTGGGCTGGGGACGGGCCGGCAGGGCGATGTTCGGCCAGCTGGGTGAGGGACGAAGATCAGAAGAAGCCGCCATCCCACGGCAGCTCCAGGCATGCATAGCAGCTGCCCTGCCTGCCTGGCGTAGCTGAGTTAGGGATTCAGTGAAGAAGCAGCCTGGCCGCACAGAGCTTTACACATCTAGGGGCTGTTGCTGCCGTTCTTTCATGTGAACCCAGCAGTGAATTGTGATGGCTCCATTTAAAACACATGAGCAGACGATGGGAAGCAGATGCTCTGGGGTGGCTTCTGATTAGAACTCCACTCTTTCTTGACAGAGCACAGGCTGGGTACAAGCACCACCCTAATTTTAGCTCCCAGCACATTTGGGCTGGGATGAAAGCTGAGAAGCACAGGTCATGGGCGCTATAATCTGAATAACTCCCTCTTTGTGAGGTGTCTGGCGACTTGCCATGGGTCCTGAGAATTTGCCCTGCAGAGCGCAGATTCCCAGATGGGCCCGTGGGGGCAGCAGCAGGCCCCGCCGGGTACCGGTCAGGTCAGACTGGCTCCCTGGGCCCAGCCCTGGGAGATGAGAGGTGGCACACAGCACCTGGCCCATGGAAACGCTGAATTTCCATTACCTGCTGTTACCACCTTTATTCACCCTTCAGTAGAATTAACAGGACCTCTGAGCCCTCGGTGAAATTACATCTTTTTGGGAAAGCATGAAATAAATCATCTCTCCTGCCATGTGCCAAAGCTCCTGTGCACCCCCCCCCCCACCCGCCATGGCAGTTTCTTCTGGGAGTCCCTAACCTCAGGGACTCAGGTCTCCCCACCCTGCTCTGTGGCACCCTGAGCGGCCAGCGCTGGGCCCCAGCACGGACTGCAGTGCTGGTTATGACATGCTGGGCCGCAGGTCCCATTAGTCAACCGAGAGTGACGAGGGGGGCATCCAGAGCTCCTGTGATGCTGGTTGGGGGTGTTGGGAGCGAGGGGAGCGGGCAGAGTGATTTTGGGCACAGACAGGCAGGTGTAGCTGTTTGAACCCAGCTCTGCCACCAGGTTAGTGGGAGAGATCTTGTAAGCTCCTTGAAACTCTGTGCTTCAAAAAAGCAGGAATGAGATGCCTCCTTGTACGGTTGTGGTAAGTGAACTAATGCATCAGCAAAGGTTGCAGGCTCCCACTGTGTGGAGGCAGAGAAGTGGGGACAGCCGGCCAGGCAGAGGGCAGTGTGGCCTTTAAAAATACATCTTGTTTGTCTTTCTTGTTCCCTCTTCTAACAGAGACATGGAAAAAGAAATCTTTTCCTTTCTTCCTCATCTAAAAAATTGCAGGGGGCCTGTGAGGGCCTGGAAAGCTCCTCTTCTCAGGGTAACTGGGCTCTGGCCAGCAGGTGCCATGCAGGAGTGTGGGCAGGGCGTTGCCAAACCCTCTCATTACACAAGTGTGGCCAAGAGTGCGGGCTTTGGACACAGTGTATCTCAGCTTGCATGTATTACTGACTGGTTAAACATACTGTCTGATTTGGCCTCAGGCCACCTGTTGGCTGGCTCTCCTCATTTTCGATGAACTCACCTACCCTCCCACCCACCAATGTAGCCATCCATCTATCCTCTCACCTACCTGTTCATCTACCCATCCATCCTCATATCCATCCATCCATCCATCCACTCACCCAGGTACCCTCCCATCATCCACTCATGCACTCATCTCTCCATCCTTTCACCCACTCATCCATCCACCAACCTACCCATTCATCCACCTACCCATTTACGTATCCATCCATCCATCCACCTACCCACTCAGGTACCCTCCCATCCACCCACCCAACCATCTATGCATCCTTCTATCTCCCTGCCCCACACCCCGCTGCCCATCCACTCCATGACTGTTAGGGGCTGCCCACGTGCCAGGCCCTGTGTTCAGTGCTTCCATGTGAAAGCAGTTTTCCTTCCTTCGTGTTTTCTTTCCTGCTGGTTCTTCTCACCCACCATCTCCCATGAGTTCAAGGTCCAAGAGTTGAACCACGAATTCCTTCACTCTTTTTCTTACCCATGTGCCCACAGCTGCGGGCAGGGGGTTGGGGGCAACGTGATAAGCCTTGGGTGCAGGTTGGAGGCTGGGCAGAGAACCAGAGTCCCTCCCCATGGCCCCTGATCTCTGCATGCAGCTGAGCCTTCTCATATGTGTCTAGCCAGCCTTTGATGTGGTTCACAAAGGAGGTGTGGGGTGCATGATTTCCCAGACCTCCCCAGCCACTGAAACGGTCCTTCTGTTCATCCTGCCAATAAATCACATGTATGACCCATGTGTGGTCTACTTGGGCGCTACAGGGAGATAGAGGGGCCAGTAGGTTGAGGGTGCTCAGGCTTGCATGGGTCCATCCCACTGGCTCTGACCTGAAGGCCAGGCACGGTGCTGAAGATGCATTCTGACCCCGTCCTCTCAGGGATGCCAGGTGAAGGTCCCCTGAGCCTCTGTCCTTGGAGGAGAGGTGGAAGAATTCTGCCCCAGTAGGTGCCGAGTGCCCGTGGCAGGGCACGGGCTGGGGGTCACTTCCTGTCTGAAATGTAACAGCGACAGCCCCAGTGCTGTAGGCTCCTCGAGGGACCATGGCTGCACGGCTGCTGGGAATGTGCCTGAGCCCGCCCAGTGCTCCACACACAGGCACTGCTCTGGTCGCTGTCCTCAGGCTGGACCGTGGTCTGACTGTCCACGGCTGGAGGGGGAGGACGCCCTGGTGGCAGTAGTGCTAGAGGGTGGCTGTCCCTGTGTGTCTGGGACACGTGGGGGATGGATGGCGTGCAGAGGCAAGGTGGCAGGACTTTGGGGTCCCTCTGGGCAGTGAGAGCTGTAGAAGGTTTCCAGTGGACACCTTGATGGGCTGCCTTTTGGGGCTCTGGCCTCAGTTGGATGAGGGAAGCAGAGACGGGGCGAAGGGACACTTGTCTGGAGGTGTTGGAACTATTAAGAGGACAAACCCCGAGTGTGACCAAATTGGACTTGGAGGAGGAGAGAGCAGAGCAGTGAAACTGGTGACAAGCAGTTGAGCCTGGTGTGCAGACATCCGGGCCACGAGGGTACCTGTCGGCACCTGGCTGAATGGCCGTCCGTTTGCCGTAAGGTCTCCAAACGCACCCGGTGTCTGGGACAGCAGGCACGTCTCTGGATGGACGAGCATGAGAAACCGAGGGCTGGGGTGCTGCCGTTCATGGCGGAGGTGCTTCTGAACAGAACGTGGCCTGGGCCGCTGTGCCCTCCTGCCATGGGCTGCAGCCTGGCGGCCACACGCAGGAACACAGAGTCCCATCGCTTCCCAGGACGGATTCCCCTGGGCTGGGGGCTTGTGCGTCCCCTGTGGCTTGGCTGCCCGTGGACCCAGCTCCCCATTGGAGAGCGGAGTGGACTTTCTCAGCCTTTCTGGGGTTACCAGCACGTGCCTGGAACTTTGGGAGCAGGAGTCATTCGGCTTTGCGACGGGCACCCTTCTGCAGTTTCCAGAAGGGCCTTTTTTCCTTGCTCCGCCTGAACAGGGAGTGTGTGGTTTGCCCCTGGGGTGCACGCCCCTGCCTCCCTCCAGCCAGCCCTGAGCTCGCCCACCTGGATCACAAGCTCAAAGGCTGAATTCACCCCGAGGGCTGATGCTGAGCTGCCAGCCAGCTCGGCCTGCTTGCTCATGCTCGCCCTGCAGCTCCTCACTTTCCGTTGACGGGGCTCATTGGGTTAGCAATGGCTCCACAGTTACAAGGCAGCGAGCTCTCTTGAGTCGTGAGCTGGTCACCTGCTCCGCGTAGACTCACTGGATTTATTCAACATTCTCGGGGGTGGTAACTTCCTTCTTGTGATGGTTCACGAGGACCTTTGGGACTTCAAATAATTTTACTCTTTATTGAAATATTTATTTATTACTCTGTGTTTCTAATAGAGGTCATATTTGGTCTTCACGGAACTGCACAAAATCAATTGGTAAATACAGGTACACATGATAGCTGTCCAAAGCCCCATCCCCCTGAGGTGCTCGCTGCTAATGCTAAGATACCCCTTCTCAGGAGATGCCAACGGCAAGAGCGGTGCCCCCCCCAGACTCATGTCCTCCCAGTACCCCCAAATGTGACTCTGTTAGGAAGTAAGGTTTGTGCAGATTTCATTAGTTCAGTTAAAATTAGGTCGTACCGGGTTAGGACTGGCCTGAAATGCAATGAGCGGCGCCTCTGAAAGGGGCGGGAGAGGGAGGTTGGGACCCAGGCCCGCAGAGTGCACAGGGAGGAAGGCCGCGGGGAGACGGACGGAGACAGAGGCTGGGGGACATGGCTGCGAGCCCAGGGACCCTGGGGGCCCCAGAAGCTGGAAGAGGCAAAGGACTCTCCCCCAGAGGGAGTGTGGTCCTGCGACACCTGCGTTTAGCTCTTCTGGCCTCCAGAGCAGGGAACACGTTTCTGCCGATGAAGCCTCCCAGTCTGTGGGGACACTGGCAGCCCAGGACGTTATCAGAGGTCACGCCTGTATTTTAAATTCATCTCCTTCCCTTTAACTGGGAGTCAGAGCTGATGCCAGGAAACTGTCCACACTGCAAACTCCGGGTTGACAGGTGCCATTTGGATAGACACCCGCCCTCGTCGTGCCCACCGGGTGGCAGCCACGTGGGACCCCTTTGGCCGTAGACAGGGGGAGAGACGCTGCAGGCTGTTCCCAGTCCTGAAACACCGGCTTTGCTTCCCACTCCTGCCTTTCGCCCCTGCATCCTGTGAACACCCTCCAGGACACTCAGCCTGGCCCGAGCCTCGGGGTGTCATCTGCCTGTGAGGTGGGAATGCTCCCTGGGGCTGTTCTCCAGGTCTTGTTCTTTCCCCTCCCCTCCCGGGAGGTGATGCTCGAGCCTGTGGGGGCCCTGGGGCCCTGGTCATCCATCTCAGGAGCCCAGGGGTTTCCTTCCCCACACTGTGGACTCTGCAGTGCTCTGGCAGACCTACCCAGGCTCCCACCACGGCAGCCCAACGCCAGGCAGGGGCCCCCAGGCCACCGCCCCTCGAGTGTGCCTGGAGCCATGGCCCCCTACAAGCGCCTGCACCCTCCAGGTCGGGACATCAGCTTCATCTTGTTGACAATGACATGGAGACTGTGCGTGGCCCTCGAGGACTTGCCAAGGCAACTGCCACCCCGGGTCCCACGATGGGTCCTTTCCTAACAGCAAAGCTGTCCTGGGTCTGAAGGAAAACATGGCCCCATGATTCCTCTGTCTGTTCTAGACACACCTTCTGAATGCTTTGGAAAAGCTGGACAACGGGCTTCGTGCTGTGACACTGATCAGTGTTTCATGTCTGAGACAGAGTCCTGTCACCTGTGCAAACCCTGCACCTGCCAGGCCTCCCCCATGGCCAGCAGCCCCCGGTAGATTCCTGCATCCCTGCACCCCGGTGGGGCAGGAAATCCAGAGACCTAGGAGTGATCCGGAGCAGGACTCTGATATTTCTCCTTGGGGCTGACAGCCTCTAGAGGGCTGGGACCATCTCCCTCAGAGAACCACAGACACACCTGTGGGTCACCTTCAGGGCACAGAAGCCCCAGTTCGTGTCACCTCGCTGTGTTGCTCTGGCTAGCCTGGATGGTTGCTGTGTGCCCCTTTTACAGGTGCAGAATGCACTTGGACCTGGGAGCCCCGTGCAAAGCCGGGTTGAGGGGCTAGACTCACAGATCCTCCTCCTCCTCCAACCTCTCCCCAGTCACAGAGAGCCCGCCAGCATCCTGGGTGGTGCCCCGGGCCCTAAGTTACTATCCCCACTAATCAGCAGAAGGCACAGGCCTTTATCCTGGAGCCCAGGTGGGGACTCAGAGCTTGGAACCTGCAGAATTCCCAGCTCCGCCAAGAGTGGCGGGACACTAGCAGAGGGGAAGGCTGAGGCATGATGCCAACGCTGCTCAGAGAGCTTCTTCAGGCTCTGGCCAAGGTGTGCCTGCTGCCTGTTGCTGACAGGCTTCTCACTGAGGAAATCCATCAAAAACCCCTGCCTCCAGCTTCTTCTCTGTGGCAGTTGGAAAGGGCCTGGGGTGGGGGCTTCTTTGGAGGCAGACATCTCCAGGGTCAGGTCCCAGATGGAGCTGTGTGACCTGGACACTTGCTTAACTTGTCTGAGCCTGTCTGGCCATCTGAGTATTGACCTCCTGAGGCTGGTGTGATTCGAGGGCATAAGGGAGGAAATTCTGACCTGCCCCCCCACGACATGAGCAAACCTTGAGGATAATACACTCGGTGAAATAAGCTGGTCACAAGAGGACAGGGACTGTGTGGTTGCACTCGAGGGCTTGGAGTCGTCAGATCCGTAGTCACAGAAAGGATGGTGGGCGCCGGGGGCTGGGGAGGCCGGGTGGGGACTTAGTGTTTAATAGGGGCAAGTGTGGGGAGATGGAATGTTCTGGCCGTGGTGGGACGGCTGCACAGCAGTGTGAGTGCATTTAATGCCACTGAGCTGCACACTTAGAAATGGCAAAAAGGTAAATTTATGTTTTGTGTGTTTGACCACCATTTAAAGTGTTTTATAAGGGAAGTAACGGATAAACATTTATGCCGGTCTTCAGCCGGAAGACTTGTTAAATGGCAGCTGTCAGTCAGTTTGATGTGATGGCTTCTTTGCATCTTCTGCTTTGGTTTCCTTCTTAGGGCATAAATGCCTTAATACGAGCGTTTGCAGATAGCTAACGTGAGCTTCAGCACATTTAATCTGTGTCTCCATACGATGGCGGTGGAGCTGAGGCCCGGAGGGGAGGCTGCCTGCTCAGGGTTACACTCCAGGGGGTGCTAGGGTCCACCCCAGTCCAGGCCCTGTGCCCCTTGTCAGCCCATCTCAGCTTCTTGTCCTGGGGAGGGAACGAGCTCACTGTTCTGCCCAGTCTGATCATGAGGGTGTGGTCAAGCGCCTGCTCGCCATCCGGAGTGCATGGCCCCGGCCATTTGCAGCATTAGATGGACTGGTGCAGCAGCCGCCCCGTGTAGCTCAGGCCTCCCGGGGCGTGTTTCCTCGGTATAAAGCCTTCACTGAGGTGGGGCAAGACAGAGAGGCTCTGATTCTGAACAGGAGACGGTACCCCAAGGGGCCGCTGCCCACGGCCTGTGTCATGATGGCCTGCAGGCACACGTCACTTCCCTCAGCCTCTTGGCACTGTGCCCTTGCGTGGCCCACGCAGACACGCTGGGTTCTGGTGAGCTCCACGGCTGCTCTGCAAAACACAGGTCTAGGTCTGGGGTAGAATCCTATTGGAAATGCCTCCAACTTTATCCCCTTCTCGGACCCTCAGGATGCATTTTAGAACATTAAAGTCCCTGCTAAGTCCTGCAGTAAAGAGCCCTAACTTTGATCTGGTATTTCCCAAACTCAACTGTGGAAACTGTTTTGCACAATCTGTCTCGAGGACCCCACGGAACTCACTTTGGGAAAGCGACACTGAGTCAACCGTAGGGCTGCTGTGTGGCGGCGGGGCCTAGGGGCTAGTGGTTCCTGCTGTCCCCGGCAGGGGTGCTCAGAGAGCGAGCCGGCTGCCTTCCAAACCTCCAGCCCCCAAATTCTTGGCAGCTCCTGGGCAGATGCTTTTCCCACACTGGAAGTCACATTTTGATAAAATAGTAACTAGTCACCGGCATTTAAAATCAGGAGATTTCATCTAGAAATCCAGAGTTCTGGCTTCTTTTTTAGGAAGTGGTTAATAATATTGCCGTAGCTAAGAGACTTGGGGAAAAACACCATCCTGGGAGAGGCCCCCTCCTCCCGTTTCGTGGGCCGGGAAATGAAGAGCTGTGGACCTCACACTCCTCAGCAGCTAAAACTGGTTACGCCGCGCCCCCGCCCGCGGCCCCGCCAGGCCTTCTAGCACCATAAAGAAGCCGCCTGCCACTGGCTGGCTCCTCCTAGCCCGTCTCCCCACTCTGTCACCCTGAAGCCCCCAGGTGTCCCCTGGTCACAGTCTCTGAGTCCTGCCCCCGTACCTTGAGCCCCCTGGGAGGTTCTGAGTTCAGTGGGTGGAGGACCTCAAGGCAGAGCCAAGGTGGTTCATCCTCGTGGTGTAGATGCCCCGTTTGTGAATTGGGGCCCGGAGCCAAACTGAATGGGAGTTGAGGGCGGGCACTGGGAATTTGGGGGAGGAAGATGAGGTGCCTGGTTGGGGGTGTCTGCTAAGTGCAGGAGCTGGGCCCCTTTCCCGAGCAATTATAAATGAATTTAAAATGTCTCTCTCTTGGGGTGGGACAGAGGGCAGCCCCTCCTGGGCAGGTGAACCGGAAGCCAGGCAATGCCTCATTTTAACACCAACAGCAGGTTCCAGGATGGGCAGCTGCCGCCCCTGGAATGGCTCCTTGCTTAAAAAGGCAGAGCAGAGGCCCTCGCTGCTGCTGAGACAAGGCCAGTTTGGGGGACCCTGCCTTCGGGATGCTGATGGCAGAGGCACAGACATCACCAAGCTGAGGTGCCAGTAGGCATGGTCCCCCGAGGGCACCCTGACTCAGCAGGACCGTGCAGCTGAGGCCCAAAGCAAAGGCCTGGGCCTCAGTCTCCCCAGGGCCCCCCAGGACCCTACACTGGGGGCCTTCCATGGGGGCCTGCACCCCTCATTCATAAAATGAAGGGCTCAGCCGTCTCATCAGGGCTCCTGCTGACCACAGCTGAGGTCACAGCCCTCTCCAGAGCAGAGAAGGGAGACCCAGCCCACAGCAGGGGCCTTCCTTGGGAATACAGATAAATTCCCAAATGATGTCATGCGCATAGAGGGTGTCCTGTGCGCCAGGGAGCTTACCGAAGGCTCTGGGTTCAGATTACCTCATTTAGTGCTCACGGCACCCACGGGGGCAGGAGAGCTGCTGGTTAAATTATGTACTCCCAAGCCTCAGCTCAGCTACCAGCTCTGTGGCCTGGGAAGGGTCCCTGAGCCTCTGTGAGCTGAAGCCACCCCCTCGGTTCATGGGGTGGCCGTAGATCCATCAACACTCTTGTGCTGAAATAGGACCAGGACCTCAGGACCTCCAGTTCCTTTTTGTTCTCTTCACTTCCCAAAAGGCATAAAACCCAGTCCTGGGCTCAGGGTCACTCTGCACCCATATGGTATCTGGAGCCACGCCAGCTGCCATGGCCATGTTTTTCCCAGGCAGACAGGGATGCCTGCAGGGCCTCCCCTGGCGTGGGCTCCCCCTCCTCCCTGCTGCGAGCTGCCTGTTGTCTAATTGCAGGAGGCAAGAGACAGACACCAGCGAGTTCTGTGCGGCAGCACCAGGTCTATTTTCAGCCTGAGCTGCACCCAAGTTGGAATGTGCCACCCGTCCCCTTCGTTCCACTCCTCTTTCCTCCATCTCTGTAATTATGGGAAGTGTTTATTCATTCACGAAGGGCCGTCCATTTGATTCTGAATTTCATGGGCTTCTCTGTTCCACCAGGCAAGCCCTGTTTCCTGTGGGATGTAGTAGCCCAGGTTCCCCTGCAGTTCTGCCCAGATCTCGGGGAACAGCCTTTCTGGATGATTCAGGGGTGTTATAAACTGCATCACCCAGTGTTCCGCCTCGCCCTTGGGCCCTAAGACGGCTTCCTGCACTGGGGGCCCAGCCCATCAGCCCCAGCGGGAGCCTGTGTCTCATAGGTGCCAGCTTCGTGGCAGGTAAACACCCCCGTTGTAAGTTCCGGAAGCCAGGTGGCAGGAATTTTATGGACAGACTTGGAGTCCTGGAAGGGGCTGCTGTGGTCACATCTGTTTCTCTGCCTTCTACTGGAAGGAGAAACCATTCTGTTTGTGAGGAATCCTTCAGAGGCCCCGCAGCCCCTCTGACAACCCACCGGTGAATCAGACTCCTGTTAGCATGCTGATGTTCTTGCTTGTCTACATCTTGTTCCCTAGTTGAAACACTTTTTTAATTTTTCACTCCAGAAAAGAGTTTTCTTCTTGTATGGGAAAACTTGGTTCTAATTGTCTGGTCATCAAAATTGGTATAACTCTTTGGGGAAAGTAACTTGCCAGAAGTGTGAATGTCCAGAACTGTCGGCCACACCTGGGGGTATAATCTGAAGGAATGATTCGGAAGGAGAAAAGCGTCACACATGGGAAGATGTCCACAGCAGCATTATGTATAAAAGTGAAAAGCCGAGAGCCATGTAAGCCTTCCTGTACAGATGTGTGACTGAAGTAACAGCATGTCACTCCACAGATACAATGTCGCACGGAACGGGGTTACTCAGAACGCTGTGGCGATGGGGCAGATGCAAAGCCAAGTCCACATCCCCAGGTTTCCGAGTGTGTCCCCGAGTCCTGGGAAGCGGGTGAGTTTGTGCCCTGGCCTTGGAAACCGTTGCCTCGCTGAACACATTGGCTGCGGGGGGCTCGGCTAAGAGCTCAGGGAAATGGAAAAGTACATGACGGGTTCCAGGTAGAAGATGAGCAGCTGACGTTTTCTGCAAGGGAGTGCTCTGCTGGCCCAGTTAGGAAATGGGGCATTGGTTGAATTTTTTAAGCGGAGCATTAATGAGTTGAATTGGTGCTATAGAGGCACCTTCAGTCAGGGGGACGACATGCTGGAAGGTTCTTTCTATCAAGAGAAATGAATGAAGGCCGGTGGGTGCTGGGCACACAGTCAATGGTGAGCAGCCCTGGCTTCTACCCCCGTGCAGACCCTGATGGGTCACTGGGAGGATGCAGCGGCCCCGAGCCCCATCCTGGGGAAGGCGGAGAGGTCGTCGGGAAGGGCTTGTAAAGGTTGAACCTCCAAGCTGAGGAGGAGGATGAAGATGGTACAGCCCCTCATGCAAGGAGATGGAATTTATGGACAGGTTAAAATGCCCGGGAAATATGTGAACTCCCCGGCACGAGCAGCAAATGGGAATGTCCAGAGAAGTCCTACCTTAGGAAGCTCTGAACCACGGGCCCGGCAAGAATTTGCTCGGTGTTGTGTCGGTCAGTTGGGGCTGCCATCACAAGGTCCCCCAGAAGGGGCCTTAAATGACAGATGACATCATCTCCGGGTCCCGGGGCTGGAGGCTGAGACCCGGGGTGGGCAGGCCAGCTCTCCCTGAGCCTCTCCCCTGGGCGTGTGGCTGCTGTCCTCTCCCTGTGTCCTCCTGTGGTCGCCGCTCTGTGCGTGTCTGTGTGCTGACCTCCTCTTCTGGTCAGGGCCTCCTCTCACGAGATCAGGGCCACCTGTGACCTCGTTTACCTTGATCACCTCTGCAAAGACCACACCTCTGAATACAGCCACATTCTGAGGGCTGGGACTGCAACACACGAATTCAGTCCATAATACCACCTCCGTAGATCTGCAGAGGCCCCCGGCACCCCTTCCTCCTCCAGCCCCTCCCAGCCATCTGGCCCGTGAGTGCCTCCCATGCCCCAGATTCTCCTGAGCCCACCCCAGCCTTGCCCCCTGCACACAGCCTCGGAACCCCACGACATAAACCTCACATACCCCAGCCCCGCTTGAGTTCACCCCCAGCCCTTCATGCCCGAGGCAGCGCCGGCTCTGCCCAGCCCGCACAGGGGGTCTGATGCCGACCGTGCCCATCTGTGCAGATGGACCCATGACCTCGTTAAATCATAAAATCACCAGGGAGAGGCCTGAGCCTGTGCGGCAGAGGCTCACGCCGGCTGCAGGGAAGCCAGCGACAGCATCCAGGACAGCCACGGGCCACCCGTCTGCCCTTCCGCCCACCTTGGCAGCTCTTCTTCAGCTTTTGCACAAGTGCTGGGTCAGGGAGACAAAGTGACCGACCATCTGACTCTGTGTGGTGACCGTCTCCCCTCGTGCCGGGGCTCTCCCAGCCCTCTCTGCTCCAAACGTAGACGATCAAGGCCCCACTGCTGGGTCGGGTCCCATAGTTCCGGGTTTGAGCCGCTGACTTCAGAGCCATCAGATCCTCTTGCGGGCCGATGGGGCTTGCCCGCCAGCCCAGCAGCCCCTGCAGATGTCCCCAGTGGGAGAGCACCCTCCTGGTGGGCGCTTGTAAGTGTCCCCTGGTGGCGCCTGCCTTTCTTGGACCCCAGGACTAGCTGCTGTTTAGCCATGTGCCTTCCCCCTATCTCCCTGCCTGGTGCCCACACCCTGGTCAGGGGCTTGTTCCCAGGCTGGGGGCCTAGTGCGAGGCCCAGTGAGCATGGCATGGAGGGGCATTGGCCCTCTGGGCGATGGGAGCCCAGCTTGCTGTCCCCTGAGCCTCACAGTGGCACTTCCTGCACTTGGGGACAAGTCTTGGCTTCGTCCCTGGCACAGAACGGGCCCTTAGTTGCCCAGGAGTTAGGGGCTATAAAACGGGCCAGTGTGCCTTTGTCCCTGGACTCAGTGTGCAGGGGCGCCCAGGAGAGATCTGGGGGCCCAGGGCTCACCCTTGCTCCAGAACAGGTGCTCTGGCGCAGGCCTGCAGGCTCCTCCACTTCTGCCTGCTTCCCTCCAGCCGAAGGGGCTCCTGAAAGGCCCATGTGCAAAAGGTGTCACCAGAGCCCCATTTTCAGGCTCAGAGAGGGCATCCAGCCTGTCTGAGGTTGCAAGCTAAACCTCGGCGCGGGTTGCAAGGCCCTTGGGTGACCACCATGGCCTCGGCACTCTGAGGCTCACATCTTGAGCACTTGGGCATCACCCACAGTGTCTCTGGAAGTCCTGGTAGCCAGCCAGGGCCACCCCAACATGGGAATGTGCTTTTTTCTCCAGAATGACTTTCTCTTCCCAGCTTGTGTTTTGACCCCAAGTCAAGGCAAAACTATCTTCTAATTTCATTTTAAAGGAATGAGAGAAATTTTAAGTATTTTCACAACATGATGAGATGTTGGGTGTTTGTGGGTCGTCAGGGGCTGCTCAAGCGTCCCCCACATTGGCCTGTCCTGTTGTGATGTGAACAAGTCGCAGGTGACAGCAGCCAGGGCCCTGCCAGGCTGCGGGCCTGGGGGACAGAGATGAACGAGGATGCGCCCCTCTTGCAGGAGCCCTGGATTAACAGGGAGACACACAGAGGGTGGTTGAGTCCCCCGGGGCTGTTGCCATGCCAATAACAGCACTGGGAACACACAAGGGCAGGGTGACCTTGGGGGGGTAAAAGATGGTTTGGGGGTGGGGCAGGCTTCAGGGATCGCTGCCTGGGCCATGACAGCAGCCAAAGCTTGACCAGACAGCCCTGGGGTCCGGCTGGGGCATGAAAAGGTGTGCAAGAAATCACACCACCCACAAGCCAGGCACCACAGAGGAGCGAGGAAACGGGGCAGGAGAAATTCTTGACCCCCCAAGAGCTGGTTCACCTCTGTGTGAGGAGCGAGCAGAGAGGGGCCAGTGCAGGTCAGGGCTGGAATTCCAGGCCCTTCTGGGACATCAGATTGCAGTTCTTGGGGCTTAGCATCAACTGCTGGGTCAGTCATGGGGCCAAGGCAGACCCTGCGGCTTCAAAGCCAGCCTGCCACGGACAGGGGTGGGACCCCAGGCAAGTTCCTGAACTGCTCTGGGCCTCAGGTCCTGTGGTTCATAATGAAGGGGGGAGTTCCCCCGCATGGTTACAGAGACAGGGCAGAGATGGAAGACACATGTGGCCCACGTGACCTGCCACCTCCTTTGGTGTTGAGGTCACTGGTGTGTTATCTCCAGCTGACACCTCTTTGCCACATCCCTGAGATAGATGACAGCAAGTCAACATGTCTCTGAGGGACGTGACGTACAGTCAAGTCCCTTTGGCCTGCGGTGGCCTGACTGGCATCTCAGAAGTGCTCCGGGGCCTGGTGGCTGAGGGAGACCCCATGGCCCTGTCCTCTGCCTGCCCAGGAGGGTGGCCCTGGGTCTGCAGGCTCCAGCCTCCACCTGCTACCCTCTACCTGGAATGGCTGAAGTCCCGGGGCCTCTGGTCATTCACCCAGCCACAGAAGGGGGCTCCCCTCGTGTGCCCTGAACTGTGGGACAGTGTAGAGGGAGACACCTGACCTCCTTGGTCTCCACCTTTCATGCCAGTAATGTCAGGGCCCCTGAAATCCTTGGGGACCCCTCTGCTTCTCTCAGACAAGGATGCTCTTCAGACTGGACAGGGTCCTTGGGTGTTCCACCTGGAAGGACTTTTAGAGGGCATCCCACTTGGCTCCCTGCAGGACATACGGGGAAACTGAGGCCGGGGGGAGCCAGGGCCTCAGGATCAGGACACACGGAGGTGAGTCTTTCCAGTCCGGCATCCCCTGCCCCTGCCGCGCGGTGTGCTGGAGGTCCCAGGCGAGACACCTCCCCTCCACCTGGCGGGGTCCACGCAACTCCCTCCTGTCTAGTGGTCTGGGCCCCCTCTGGCTTGCTTTGATGGTGTGCTGGAGGTGAAAGTGAGGCCAGCACAGCCCCGGTGAAGAGCATGGGGTTGAGTGAGTCCTGGGACCTCTCTGAGCCTCAGTCTTCATGTCTGCAAAGTACGTGTGAATATACCCACTTCCTGGGGCTGAAGAGACCATGAAGCGTGTACCAGGCCCCCAGTAGCCTGTGCCGGGTGGGTGCTCAGCAGCAGGGAGCCACAGCAGTGACACGAGGGTAAGCATTAAAGCAACGGTCACTCTGCTGCGGCTCTCAGTGCCCCTCGCTCTGTCCACCCCAGATGGCTCCCGCCTTGGCTCTGTGCCAGAAGGCAGCCAGTGGCTCAGAGCCCTCCTGCCTTGCCATCCACAGCTATTCATTGGCACCAGCCTGCCTGCAGTCTGCGGTTCCCTTCTCCCCGTTCCCCTGCCCTTCTGGGTTGGGTTCCTCCTGGATTTGGGGTTTTCCTGACCGTGGTGCCTAAGAGGAACTAAGCTGTCAGCTCAGCCCTGGAAGGAATTCATTTGAACGTTGAATCAGTCACCAGGCTTAATGAGTTCCTAAAATACAAATCTGCATTAGGACCTGCTAACGAGGTAATGAACCCAGGTGGGGAGCAGCCCAGCGCTCACCCAGCATTATGTGCACGTCTTTCCTGGGCATCCTGGCGCCTGTACACGTCCTGATCAGCTAACGCCTTGATCTGAAAAGCAGGGGCCTGCCCTCACCTCTAGCCTCCTGGGGGGGATGGGAGGGGGTCCTGGAAGTTTGCGAAGGTTGGAGTCTTGTGTTAAAAAATATTTCCTCAGTGTCTGCAATCCTTCCCAGCCATGCTGCAAGGACATCCATGGTGCCAGGCGCAGTTGTTTGCCCCAGGCCTCTTCTGCTCACATGGTCAGTGGTCACGGCATACCTAGGCCTCCTCACTCCACCCCCCTCTGCTTTTCTTTGCTTTGACGCACTCACCATCCCTCTGCTGGGCACGCCTGCTTCCCTTGGACGTGGAGCTCAGGCACTCACTGCTGGATACTGTGTGTGCACACAGGGGGGTGGGGGCACTTCTTTGCTTAATAGCTGACTGTGAACTCATGGCTCCTGTCTCCCAAAAAAAGGCCGAGTTGCTTGTTTCAGACGAGTCTCCTGATGATGACAAACTCTGGGCAAAACATACAAAAACAACAACAACAACTACTTACAGGCTTTGGCAGAAAACAAAAGCCAGACACAACCAGAGGGGCTGAGACCCTGGATGGAAGGGAAATCCGTCAGGTGGGATCCCCATTAATGAGAGGTACCCTTGATAGAAAGTGAGTTTCACTGGGCTCCGGACTCAGCAATTGTTGGTCTGGGTCAGAGCTGCCTGAATGACTGGAAATAGAGGGGGGACATCCTGGAAGAGAGCCCCAAAATCTGCACACAAACTCCCCTCAAATTCTGGACTGACTTCTGAACCATCATGTGCAAGATGAGAGTCCAGGGTTCCTGATGGAATACAGCAGCTTAAAGCTCAGTGACCTGAGGGGGACTCCAGTCGTTTCTCCACAGGGGAGATATGAGTCTTGCCTCATTAAAGGAGTTTGGCAAACACTTTGCATTTTCTGTGAAAGTCCCAGAAGGACCCTAGAAGTCAGGGTGTCACCCCAGGGCCAACCAACAGAGATTGACACACACAAAAACAAAACCTAAAGCCTTCACAGGACAGGGTGTTCTTCAGATAATTCTACTCCCTGTTAGAAAAACTCAACACTCTTCAGGAAAAGATAACAGAATCCAGAGTCTCTGCAACACATCAAAGACAATGGCTGGCATAAAACCAAAAATTACCAGATATGCAGAGAAGCAGGAAAATGTGATGCATAATCACAGAAAACCGTGACCAACAGGAGTAGACTCACAGACCACCGAGGTGTTTGAGCAGACAAGGACCTAAATTAACTAGAACATGTATTTATAAGCTCCTATATTGTGCCAGGTCTGGTATTATATCCTGAAGATAGAAAAGTGTGTGACCCCTTCTCCTGCCCCATGCCTTCTGGAAGGTTCTAGTAGTGGGGAGGAGGTGTTCATGGTTTAAGGAGTTCCAGAAACAGACACTTCAGGCAGTGAGAGATAGTCAGCACCAGCCCAGTCAATGCTGACCCAGTCCTGAGAGTGTCACCTGGCAAACACAGGCACAGGGGTTGTTACATGGCACCTGGGAGGGCTGGCCATGGGGGCTGAGGGCGGATCGCTTGAGCAGACAGGGCTGGGTGGAACAAGTGACGAGTGTGTGTGCTGTGAGCCTCAGTTTCCCCAGTGGGCGGTCGCTTGGCTCTCAGAGGGCTGCCCCAGGGAGCTCATGCTTCCCTTAAGCCACAGCACTGCCCGTTGGCCCCTGCCTCCCGGTCTGGGGAGTTTGCTGGGTGCTTGGTGTCTGCAGGACTCTGGCAAAGGCTGATGCTGTGTGGAGAGAGAAGGAAGAGGGGGCAGTGTTTGTGGTCTGTGATCCTTCCAGGATGCATCTTGGGGACTCTCACCCTCTTTATGGTCATCCCCAGTTCAGCCCTCCAAAGCCCCTCTCCTTGCCCCGACTCTGACCTTAGTCTTGGACCCGAAGCCTGATTTGCTGTGTCAGGAAACTGGCGACTAGTACCTTGCCAGAGTTCCAAACCATGGCCATTGTCAGCACTGAGCCCAGCGCAGCCCAGCGGGGGGGATCCCCGACCCCATGGGGGTCCTGAAGTTCCCATGGTGCCTGGCACTGTGGTTATCCACAGGTCCCAGTGGACCCTCCAGGGGCAAAGCTTCCCTCAGTGGCCCCGGCTGACGGGAATGTCACAAACGCTGCAGACACCTACATCTTTGTTCAAAGATAACCCCACATTATTGCCGAGATGCCTTTTTATATCCCGTGTTATTTATAAAAGTATGATTCATTTAACAATTATTGTGAGATGGAGAAATGTTGCCTACTAATATTTAAGTTGCAGTTATCTAAAGCTACTCAGAAAGGAAGCAAGGTCTCCTATTTTGGATCAATAGGGGGTGGGCAGGAAGAATCCGGTCTAGCCCACACCCACCCTGGACCCGCCACCTCCCTGTTTCTGGCTTGGCCGAGCTGGACAGGGCTGGCACACATGCAGCTGCTTTCTCAGCATTTGTTTTTCCCTTCTGTAAGATAAAGTGGACGGTATAGCTGGTGGGCCACTGAGACCCTCTGAGTTGTGTTTCCCCCACGGGCCTCCTGTCTAATGGGAGGCTGGAGCTGCCTCCAGGAGTTTGTGTTAAGGCAGAAAAAGACTCAGGTGCTTCCTCTGTTGATCAGCCCTCATCTCCATCCAGCCGCCTCTCCTTGTCTCCCACCACTAGAAAGTGGGGCCTGAGTAAATCCCCGGGCCACTTGAAAAGAGAGCAGGACACAGCCATCCTCTGGGATTTCAGGGACTTGGAGACATTCGTGCCTGGGCCAGCCTGGTTCTATCAGCCGGGGTTTTGGCAGCAAGTAAGAGTCCACTCTGGCTTGTTGGTATAGGAAAGGATGGTCTTAAAGGGTTCAGGGGGTTCATGGAGCACCCAGGGGCCTGAGAGCCAGGTCTGGGAACCGGCAGGCCAGCCTGCTACCCGGCCTCCACGGCTACCTGTGGAGCCAGCACGGCCCTGATGAGAACTTGACACTCTTCTGGAGCCGCGTCGACACCTACCAGCTCCGTTATGTTGCCCCTCCTGGTTTGGAGCATGGCGCCGGGCATCTGTCGTCTTGAGCCCCAGTAGCAGGGAAGCTGAAGGAATGAGTCCTGGGTCTCCCTGCCACCCAAGCAGGCAGGACTCAGGGTGGGGACTCTGTAGACACAGCAAGGACTGAGGACACTGCCTGCCTGATGTTCAGAGCACCTGCTTGTGGGCTGTTGTAAGTTAGGCCCCGGAGCCCCGCAGCCAGTCCAGGGCAGCAGGGCAGCTCAGTCCCGTAGGCAGGCAGGGCCTGACGCAGAAGTGGGGAAGTTGGCAGGATGGGGTAGAGAAATGAGAGGCTTCGGTACAACCACGGGGGCCAGCCCGGTGTCCCTGGGAAAGTGCCTGAGGCACTCAGAGACAAAGAGAAGCTAGGCCTTGTCCCTCGCTCTTCATTGGTTGACTCATTCATTCACTCATTCACATCCAGAGCTTTGGGGAGTACCTCCAGTTTTCAAGGTGATGGGTAACTGGGTAGTAAACCTGCCTTCAAGGAGCTGGAAATTTCCTGTAATCAGGAAATGCCCTGAGGGTTGATTCTGCCATGAGAGCCTGATCAGGGGTCTCTCGATCGATTGCATCAGTCAGGGAGACTTCCTGGAGGAGGTGATGCCTTAAAAGATAATGTGAGCACATTCTGAGGGACCTAGAGGGCTTATTACAGATGTGGGGGCAGATTGGTACAGGGAGATTGCCTGGCTATCTGATTACAGATTTTTTTTAAGTTAAATGTATTTAGTGATCGCTACCACTGCAGGCATTGTTACTAATATTGGATGGCTTGATCTTCCCCACCTCCTATGAGGTGGCACCCATTTGACAGCTGAGGAAACCGAGGCCTGGAGAGCTGTCATGACTTTGCAGTGGGTGGTCACAGAGCTGGGAAGTGATGGAGCACAGACTCAACCCCGGAAGGTCAGCCCCCCACCCCTTTGTGCTTCAAACACGAGCTCTGGTGACACAGCCAGTGCTGGGAAGGAGCTGGTTATTCCCACCTTCCATACAGCGAGACTGAGGCCCGGGCGGCTGACCCACACACAGCTGCCCAGGGAGGGATGCAGAGCCAGCCCCTAAATCAGACAGCTGGGCCTCATGTCCAGCTCCCTTCCTTGCTGGCGTGGAAACTGTGGCTCTAGTGGGCATGCTTAATGTCCGGTGTTCCTGAGACCCACCAGCATGGCAGACTTTCACCAGGCATGTTTATGACACCTGGTGCATCTTCCCTGCCAGGACTTCAGAGCATCTTGAAATGTTCTGATGTGCCAACAGCCTTTTTATATACAAGAAATGAAATTATTTTCAGCCTGTTGTCAGGCAGTTGTCAAAAGACGTGACAAATAAAGAGCTGAGATACGAGCGTTCGGGAGGGCAGATCAGAGCGAGAGGGGGTCTGAGGGTTGCAGAGGCAAGGCAGGCCCTGGGGAGCAGGGAAAGGGAGGACTGAGTTATGGTTGTTCATTATTTACTAATGACTTCTGCACTTACTATTTCTCACTAAGGGGCTGGCACTGTAATTGGGCTGGATGGCAACTGAGGTGGTGGCCTAAAGGGCCAGGCTAGGAGGCTGGCAGTTTGGGGTCATTTGGGGGTAACCCTCTTTCTTCCTAGAAACTACTACCTGATTCGGGGGCTTCCATCTAATCTTCATTCCAGATTTCTCACCTGTCCATGGACCTCAAACATTCCCACCTCAAAAGATGCTCCCTTGTCCTTCAGGGTGGGTGAGCAGGTGACGAGTCACCACATAGCATTCCGACTCCTATGCCCTGCTACCTGCCTGCCGCGAGCGCAGCTCAAACCAGAAGCTCGTCTGTTGAAATCAAGCCCCGTCTGTCCTCAGCAGGAGTGTGGCCAGCACCGCCTCTGGTGGGGACCATTAGGCCTCATGGAGGACACTGCAAAGGGGAAAGGGTCTAGGAGTTCATGGGAGGAAAACGCAGCCATCTGCGGGCAGCTGGGGCTCTGACATCTCCAGACCCATGGCCTTACCTGTCCTGTCCACAGAGCTGGCATGGGAGCCTGACGGGGGTGCAGCCTGAGACCCGTCACAGAATAAGCTGCTCTGAGAGAAAGGTGTCTGGGCACCTGGGGAGAGATGGACTTTCAAGTTTCCTCTTACATCTTTGCCGTAATTTCTATTTTGGACCCGTAGCTCTCGGTTTCCTCAATGCCCTTGTTTCAGAGACAGTGCTGGTAATTCCTGGGGTCGTGCAGCACACCCACGGTGTGTCTTCTCCCTCCACCTCTCCAGGTACAGGTCCACACCAGAGCTGTGGTTTGACGTAGAGGGGCGGCTGTCTGTCATTCCCCAGGGAGTACATAGGCGCAGAGAAGCGCGATGCTCGGTGACGTGCCGGGCCGCGCTCTCTCCTTACAGAGCCCTGGTACAGGGGCTGAGGCACAGGGCCCACACCCGGCATGCTCCCGCTGAACAGGCGTTCTTGTGAACACCTCTCCCCTCCAGGCAGGCGGGCAGGCCGGCCCCAGGCAGAGGGCATGCTCATAAAACACAGTGAGGCAGATAAATAAAGGCTGACGTACCGGACGACCACTGCCTCTGGATTTCAGGAAAGCACAGGTCGTCGGAGCACAGAATGCAGAATGGCCCCGAGGATGCAGAGGGCTTTGTTTACCGGGATAAAGTGGCTCTTAGTGCTGCAGCTTTTCCACCAAGGAGTACGAGGCAGGGCGGGCCTGTCTATAGGAAGGGAAGGAAACGCACACATGAGTCCAGAGCCAACATTCACCTCTCTGTGGGGATGCTGCGGCCCGTGGCCAACGGTACAAACCAGTGAGCTCCCTGTTGCGTGGAGTATTCGAGGAAAGCATGCAAGCCGGTAGTGAGGAGGCCTCAGGTGCATGAGGGAGTGTGGGTTGGAAAAGTGGTCTGCTTATGTGAAGAATTAAAGGTGCCCTGAAAGGAATACTTTGGCCAAGTGGTGTGTGCAGGGGCTCCTCAGGTCCGGTTATGCTCAAAGTCTGGCCTTGTTGCCCAGCCCTGCCCCCTGTGCAGTCCATGAGGGACACCAGTGAGAGTTTCTACCCTGTTCGCCGCTGTGTCCCGTGGGCCTGTGCAGAGCCCGCAGTCCACAGGCAGGATGTAGAGCCGGGCCTTGTGCTCTGCCTGGGTGGGTGAGCCTGTTTTCCTGGTCATGGGGCCCCGGGCCTCATCTTGTAAGGCCCCCTTCCCAAGTTTGCAGCCAGAGCCCCATGTTTCCCACTCAGTTCCTGCTTGTGGACAGATGCTATGTGTGCAAGCAGCAGGGGCTCAGTGCTAGTTGGGGGTCTCTGGGTCTCCCCAGCACGGGGAAAGGGCTGCCTTCTCAAGTTAGAGGAGAGGCCGGATGTCCACGGTGGTATGCAGTGCAGCCACTTCTTCCCCACGGCCTTCACCCAAGGTCAAGAGCAGGGGTGCTGGTCATGTTGGAGATGACACTGGCCCCTTGGTAAGGTCGCCGCCCCATCAACCTGGAAGGCACACAGTCTGTTCCACCCCTGACAGCATGGCGGCAGAGCCAGAGTGAAGATTGGCATGGGAGCTTGGCTGGGGCTGCAGTATCGATCACAGACAGATGGAGGGCTGAGCATCGCTGAGCCTCCCACGCTCCTAGAGGGTTCCCTGAGCAGCTTCGGCAAGCTCCCTGGGCTCACGTGGCAGGGCCCCAGCCTCTGGAGAGGGGACTCCTGTGGCTCACCGTCCCTGTGGCATCCTATCCTAACAAGGGCAGGCGGCCGGGCCTTGGCCAGAGCAGCCCCCATGAAGCAGATACAGCCATCCTGAAGACCCCTGCTGAGTCTTCCAGGGGACACAGCCTCAACCTACCCTAGTGGGAGCAGCGGTGTCCTTGCCCGGGACACTGCGTCTGCGGGAGATGCATCCAGAAGCTATTGGCCTTGCCACAAATGTCCAAGGACATTGTGGTCTGCCAGCATTGCCACCCCAGGGACGGGAGCTGTGGGAGACAAGTCAGGTCTTTGATGGTCAACTGCGCCTGCAGCAGCATCGTGTCCTGGGGTGCATCTCAGAGGGGGCTGGGCCCCGCTCTGCAGGTCTGCGGCCCAGCGCGGTGGTCTGGGGCCATCGGGGCGTTCAGTGACAGCTGCTGAGCTGACACAGGGCACACGCTGGATGGACGCACCGTAGTCTTCATGCTCACTTCCCCGAGCTCCCGCTGCATGAGGTGCCCAGCCGGCCGGGCGCTCCACAAAGCCCCCCAAGGGCCCCCTGCGCCACCCTTTCTGTGGACACAAGCATGCCGACCATATGGAATTCAACTGCATGTTCCCCTTGCTTTTCCTCATACTCGCGTGTCTCTCCCACCCCAACACCTTTTTTTGTGTGTGTCTGAAATTTCGGAAGCGGTTCTCTTAGCAACCGAAAAAACGCACTTAATTACAGCCGCGACAGCAGATGCGCTGGGTAGCAGAGCCCGCCCCCTGGGGCGCTCCGGGAAGACCTCCCCCTCCCTGTGGACACAGCCCCACTGCACCTGCCGCCGAGCGCCCCTGCCCCCAACTCTCCTCCAGACAGAACTTTCTGCATTGTTTCTTCCAGACTTCTGTTGGGGTGGAAATGCTAAAGAAATGTGTGAAGTCACTCTGAAGATGCTCATTTTTGCCAGCTGCATGGAATTGGGGCAAGCCATAGCTGGGTGGAAATTTAATTCTTTTATCTCTCTTTAAAAATAAAAAAGGTTGGGGGGGAGTCCTGTTTTCTCCAGGGTATTTACCGTGATGCGTGTGAGCCAGAGAAGTAACCGGCATTTGTGTCTGATTCTTTCAAACGGAAATCTAGGTCATGTGCAGAAACTCCAGAATGCCGGCGAGGGCTGCCCAGCTAACGTGGGTCTGGCGTGAGGCTTACATGGAATGGGGATGTCTTATCCTTTTGACTTGCTCACCGCATCTGCCAGCAGACAAACAGCATTAGAGAAAACTTGGCTTTTTCTTTAAAAATAAAATGAGAAAAGCACGGTGCCTCCTATTTCACCCCAGGCGTATTTGAGCAGAGAGGGCTGGAGCACCAGCCCCGAATTTCCATGAATAACTGGGGCTCAGGCTCGCAAATGCCTCCCCAGGCGTCCGCCGGCACCAGGAAGCCTGATTCCCGTTAACCGCCTCCCAAACGCTCTGATCACAAAAGGAGAATAGTGCCGCTCACATGACGGGCACAGGCAGAGGCAGCCGGGTCTGAGAGAGCCCCGGTCTGCGTGCAGTTGGCTCCCAGCTGACAGACAGAACATGGGGTGGGCTTTGTCACCAGCGTGCCGGGTCTGGCATGCCCAGCTATGCTCGGAGGCATGCAGTACCCAGATGCCTGCCACCGCTCCCCGGGTCCGAGCCACCCCAGTGCCGCGGGGCCGGGCAGCGCCCCCCACCTGCCTCCCACCCGAGAAGGTTATATAATGAGCGGACTGCTGCCAAAGTCGGAGGAAAAATGAAGTCTTTGTTAAATGCCTTCTCCAAGAAGGAAGGTAAGGAGAAAGCTTAGGGACATGTGCATGGGAACGAGCAATTTCTTCCTAGCTCTCCGGGGGAGAGGAGGGCTCCAGTGCCTCCTGAAATTGCTGGTTGTTCATTCCCGTCATGAAGGGAATAATTACTTCTGGTGCGTGAGGGGGTTTGTTGTGCTTGGTCTAGAATTTTAACCCACTCGAAGGTGCTGTTTTATTTTATTTTTTAAGTCTTGAGTGCCTGGTGGCTGAATTGCATTCTGCAGTGTGCATCCGTGGTGACTCTGGAGGGCACGTTAGGAACTAAGTCCTATGGAAAAGAAAGCAACTTTTGACTGTAGTCGTCCACTACCTGGAGGCTGCTGAGCGCTTGCTCAGGAATGAGGGCGGCTAGGACCCACTGCTGGCCACACCGGTGGGGTGGACACTCTCGCAACCACTTCTCGGCTCTCCTGGGCTGTCCCCGGGTTGCAGCTTTGCAGAATGGATGAGAAATGCAGCGTGGCAGACTTTAAAAGTGCATATGCTTTCTGTCATAGCTTATGTGATTTTTATTGTGGAAAAAAACGTATAAATAAATGCATGTAAGACAGATAAGAAAATATCCACCCACTTGGAGTTTGCAGATTTGCCTGAAAGAAGGAAACAGTCGGATGGAATATTAATCATTTTCCGACAGGAAAAGTTATTTTTAAATCTTTAATAGTTATTCCGTCCCGCCCGCCTCCATCCCCCCCCAAAAAATCACCATTTCCACAGATGGCTCCCGTTAGTTTTGTTGGATGGAGAACTCTGGTTTTATGAAATTAGGTTTATAAAGACGTTAGTTTGGAGGAATCAGGGAGATGATTCCCTGCCGAAGCCATAAAATAAACATGGGGAAAAGATTTCCAATTAAATCGCACAGAAAACTAATTTAATGTGAGCCTTGGTAATGAAGCGAGATAATTTTCATTAGATATTCACCCTGATGTCACCTGTGTGATTCCATGTGCACGGCTCGCCTGAGCGTGGGGCACAGTGTGTCTGAGACCATCCCGGCTCTTCTGTCCCTTAGTCTCCTTAAGGCAGCCACCCATGGGAATGCCTGCCACTCTCCAGACACCCATGCAGAGAGCCCTCTCCTGCCTGTGTCTTCAGAATTTATATCAAACACAGCCTTCGTCTGTGGTTGTTTGCTTAACATTTTTAGCCCAAATTCACCCTCTGGTAGTTTGACCTTTGTCATCCATGCTCAGCCTGCAGATTTCTGTTGGGGGTATGGAGTCACGGCTCCTGCATACTATCCATCCTTTATGTTCCGTCTCAGCCGTTGGCGGGACTCCACCCAAATTCCGTCACTTACCATCAAGGGCAGTCCTAACTCATCCGGTTACGGGTCAGTGAAACAGAACCGACCGTCTCATCGGGAAGCTGGGAGGCTTGGTGTGGATCTGTGCAGACGAGCGCGGGCGCGTCCTGGTCTGGGAGCACCCCTCAGAACTGGGGTTCTCCTCCCTGTGGTTCACGTGGGTCCTGGCCTGGCCTGGGGTGGGGCGGTGAGGATGCTCCAGGAAGCTGATGAGGATGACCCGGAGCTGAGGGGTTCCGTCCCATGGCCGCCCCTCCAGCCAGCCATCTCTGAGTGGGGATGACCCTCTAAGACTACTGCCAGCCCTTTTCAGGGCTCTGCTTTGTCAGGAGGGCTCAGATCACCCCAACACCTACTGCCACGTGCATTTTAAACCCTAAATGAGGAACACTCTCGTTGTGGAATCTCTGTGGCCTCTGTCTACCCAGTGGGAGAATGGGTATGTTCTCCCTTATAACCAGTAAAACACAAACTCAGGCTTTTCCCCAAAATGAGAATCTAGTGGGTGGGTGAGGCCTTGGCTGATTCCCCAGGGGGCTGAGCCCCTCGAGAGGGCAGCCTCTCTGGCTCTAGAGACAGGTCCACAGAGGCCCCGCAGCCTCTGTCCCCGTCTCGCTCCCGGCCAGCCCAGCGATCAGGGAGTGCATGGAATGAGGTCCCGGGCAGAGCGTGACTGTGTACCCCTCTGACACGGAGGCTTCCCAGAGGGAGCAGGTTGGAGCCAGAGCACACTGCTGCCTTGGGAAGAATGCTACCTCTCCCCAGCTGTCCTGACCTGAACAGGAATTCCAAGTGCACATCCTCAAGCAGCCTCGTGCCATTTCTGGGCACCTTCCTGGGGTGGCTCCCTCTCTGCTTTCCCAGGACAGCCCTGCGTCCTAGGGAGGCAGTGAAGCAGTGCATTGGGTCACAGCTGTCCCCATGAGCTCTTCCAGCATTAACTCTGTCCCCCACTGCACTTTGCCAACACTACCTCTCCCTGGTGAGCCCTGCCAGCGCCACCTCTGTCCCCAGTGAGCCCTGCCAACGGCACCTCTGGTCCCCATGAACTCTGCCGTCCAGCATGGGCGTGGGCTGGTAGCAGGGGGTTGATGCCATGCCCGGCTCTGTGAAGGGTGCAGCTGTCCTCAGTTTCTGTAAAGTACTTCTCCACAGCCTCTCATCTTGGGCAGCTGGGGGCAGTAGATTGCCCAGGACTCTGTCCTGAACCACTTGTGACATCTCTTTGAGATGCAGAGATGCCCATCTCCAGATCAGCTCCCCGGGACGCTCTGCGCAGCTCCAGCCTGTGGACTGACAGCCCTGGCTTCAGACAGCACAGGCCTGCGAGCTGGGCTGGCTCAGTGCAAAGCGTGCGAATCGTATTGCTGCTGGGAAACCTGTTTGCCGTCACGAGCTCAGAGGAGGCATGCATCCCTTGCTGCCAGGGGTCCTCAGCATCTTATTTCCCTGCAGCTTTGGGGCTGCTTTTGAGATGCCTCTTCTTGGAAAGGACACTTTCTGTCTCTGGCTCTGACCCTCAGAGCAACCCAGGGGGCTGCAGTGTGAATTCCTGGCCCCATGGTCCCCACGGGCAGTGTCCTCATTCTCAGTCCCGAGGCGCACTGAGCTCGGCAGAGCAAGGCCTTGCCTCTGGTCTGGAACCTGGAGAGAAGCCAGTGAGGCATGCCCGCCCACTCCCATTTCATGCTGCAGGGTCCTGGTTTGGGGGCTGGAGGAAGGAGTATGGCTGGGGTTGAGGCAGACTAATTCTGATCAGACTTGGAGACCCTGTGAGTGTCCCGGGGCGATTGTGACTAGTCCCACAGAGCTGGGGGCTCCCACAGCA
This sequence comes from Smutsia gigantea, assembly GCA_032199065.1. Classification (NCBI taxonomy): domain Eukaryota; kingdom Metazoa; phylum Chordata; class Mammalia; order Pholidota; family Manidae; genus Smutsia; species Smutsia gigantea. The sequence goes on from JAVSCE010011171.1 coordinate 349,491, forward strand.
GACATTTATTATCTCCTGGTCCTGGAGGCTGGAAGCCTGAGACCCAGGGGTGGGCAGGGCCGGCTCCCCTGAACCTCTCCTGGGAATGTGGATGCCGTCCTCTCCCTGGGTCCTCAGGTGGCCGTCTCTCTGTGCGTGTCTGTGTCCTGACCTTCTCTTCTGACGAGGACACCAGTCCTCTGAGACTAGGGCCGCCCTGTGACGTCATTTACCATAATCACCTCTGTAAAGACCCCCATCTCCAAATACAGTCACATTCTGAGATACCAGGGGTTAGGGCTCCAGCACATGAACTCCAAGGGGACACATTCAGCCCATACCAGGGGCCAAGTTCAGGTTGTAGTGAAGAGGAACTTGCCTCACTGTGGCTGCCTCAGTGTCCTGACCGCGCTGTGAGATGGAGTGGCTATGCTCACACATGTCTCCTGGCTGCAGAGGGAGTGGACGCTGGCCTGGATGGAAGGTGGACCCCGAGTCCCTTCCATCTCAAGCGTTAGCTTGAATCCATTGAAGTGGAGATATTCTCGGTCTCCACCCACCTGCTTCTGTGTTGGGGTGCATCTGCACACGGCGGGGTCCTGGGAGGGTCTGGCACAGAACTCACACCTGGCCGTGCAGGGTGGTGGTGCACGCGGGCCTGTGTCCTGCCCAGCATGGACAGGGCGAGCACACACTCACCTCCTCTTCCATTCTCTCCGACCCAGTGCCCTTCCGAGAGGCCCCGGTGTACTCCAACCGCAGGCGGCGGCCCCCCAACACACTGGCCGCCCCCCGGGTCCTGCTGCGCTCCAACAGCGACAATAACCTCAATGCCAGCGCTCCCGACTGGGCCACCTGCCCCGCCACCTCCCACCGCAGCCTCTCACCACAGCTGCTGCAGCAGATGCCCAGCAAGCCCGATGGGGCCGTGAGGACCATTGGGAGCTACGTGCCTGGGCCCCGCAGCCGGTCCCCGTCGCTCAACAGGCTGGGCGGTACCGGTGAGGATGGCAAGAGGTCCCAGCAGCCTTGGCACATTGGGTAAGGAGCAACTGGGTGTGGTGGGCGCTCCCATGGGGTCCAGTCATGGGAAGACCTCCGTGCACGTGGCTCTTGGTTCCTAGAACTCCGGCCTTGCCCTCAGTTGAGCAGAATGCCTTTTTTACTCCCGCCTGGAACACTTTAAAACTGGAGTTCTGCCCCCCTGCCTGCTCCGACTGTCCTGAGAGCAGTGGGGACCCAGGGCCCTTGCCTGAGCACTGTGGCCAAGATGTCTGCTCAGGGCAGGTGCAGGAGGCCGGCTGAGCTTCCCCGGGCAGCACGAGGCTGCCGCTGGCATTTGAGGCCTTGTGTCCTTTCCTTGTGGGTCCTGAACTTGAAATGTGAACACAGGGAGCTAAGCCACCAGCCTACCCCGTGTTGAGTTCTTCCAAATGCCGCGTTTCACCCAAAGGCACCTTATCTGAAGGTGATGCACACACACGGAGCAGTGAGAAACCCTGGGACCAGATGGGAAAAGCAAGGCTCGGGGTCCAGCCAGGGCACAGAGACTAAGGAGCCCAGCAGCCAAGGAATGGCCTCAGCCGCCCCTGTCATATCTGCCCACAGCAGGTGCACAGAAGGCGTCTCTGAGTCTGTGCAGCAGCCCCAGGCGGCAGAACCCCTATCCTCCCCCTTTCTAGATGAGGAAACAAGGCCAGTATAGCTCAGACTAAGCATGGACCCCCGTCCATGGGCGTCTGACTTGGGGTCTGGGCCTCCCCACCCTCCATCTCCCCAGCACACTCTCTTCCTTGTCTTGCTGCCTTGAGACTTCGTCAGGCACAGCTGGGATTTCCTAGGGGTGGGCTCGCTGCTGGGGCCTCCAGGGATGGGTCTGGAGCTGGTTGGAACAATCAGACCCTCTTAGTCACTGCTACCCTCCAGCCCCCTGCGCACTCATGTGGGGCTGTTCGCGTGTCAGCTCACCTCGCCGCTGTCCTCTGTGAGGTGGGCCCTGCATCCTCCCATTTCACAGGTGACAGGACTGAGCCCTGGGCTCATGCTTCAGTGTGTCGCTGGGGCAGGGCTCTGGCCAGGCTCCTGGTGTCCGAATCTGCAACAGGGGGCTCACGGGGCTTGTCCTCCTAGATCTCTGTCCTCTCCTGAGGTGGGAGGGCCGAGGGCCTGTGTTTTCCTGGCTGGCACTGGTTTGGGGTCAGGTTTGAGTGTCTCCTCCGGTCTACATGTCACCAGATCCCTATCCCACCTGCCCCATCTGTGTTTCCTCCCGGGGCTCGGAACTTGGGTTCCCCAAGCCTGCTGCATCTTACTGGTGCTGCGGCCCCAGCTAAGATCTGGGATGGTGGGGAGAGGGAGGCGGACCGCCACTTCCCCCACGGCCTGAAGGTTCTGTCCTGCCCGTGCAAGCTTGGGGTGTGTTTGGGGTCGGGCTACAGGCAGAGAGCCCGGGTGGAAGGGTCATGCTCATGCGGTCACAGAAGTGGGCTGAGCGCTGTGACCAGCAGCTGCCCCCGAGGTCGTGGGGAGAAGGTGCCTGGGGTGACCTGAGTCTCTGGAGGCTCTAAACGCTGGCCCCGCCCCCCAGCCCGCATCAGAGCCTTACCTGCGGACACTTCCCACTGCATCTGGTTCTACACAGGAAGGGGTCCAGTCCCTGGCCATGGTCTAGATTCTCTTTCTGAGTCATCCCCAGGGAGAAGTCCCAGGTGCTAAGAACAGTTTAAAGCTAAATTAAAGGATTCCCCTGAGGCAGCAAATTCCACTTCACACCATTTGCTAGAATTATGACCATAATTTTTAAAAAGACTGTGTCCCCTTCTCCCAGTATGAAGTCTAATAAGATACCAAAGGCGGGGTGGCCGGGGACTTGCAAAAGCTGCCAACAAAATATTGCTTGTGGAGAGAGAGCGTCGGGGCACGTGGCAGGGCCGCTGCCTGACCACCCTGGTCTCCTGAGCAGGGGGGTGTTTCTGTGAGCCTGTGGTTGTGTTGGTAAGGTAACTGCGGCTGCCAGCCTGCCCTGAATGCCAGCTGTCAGGACTTCTGGGTGCAGGTTCTGGCCTCCACAGGGTGGGGCCACTTACTGAATGTTTTGTGCCTAATCTCTGGTGACTATAAAATGAGGGTCATAGGGAAACCAGCTCCCTCGGATTGTTCTCGGAATGAATGAGTTCACGGCAGCACCTTGCACACAGCACGTGCACGGTCCAGGGTGGCCCTTAGATGAAGCTCGGATCTGTGTCCAACCCAAGGCTGGGCACTTGGCTGGGCCCATTCCCTTCGTCACCCACAACTACAGGCAGGGTAGCCAACCACCCAGGTTTCCTGGGACTGAGGGATGCCCCAATGCTGGACCCTCAGTGCTGGCACTGGGGCAGCCAGCACCCACCCTTGCCAAGTGGCACCCTGACTGCCGGTCCTGCCTGTCTGCCACGGTTCTGGCCTCCTCCCTGCCCATCCGTCCAAAGCCTGCCTGTCTGTGTCCCATCTGCTGAGGAACCACCTCCCTCACCTGTGACAGCCGCTGCACCAGGACAGCAGCCCTTGTCACTGCTGGGGTCATTCCCCTAAGGCTCTGTGTCCTAACTGGGGCCTGCCAGGCACACCAGCTTCCCCCAAGGCAGGAGGATAATGGTGGACACTTGAATCGCATGGCAGGCTGTCTGCTTCCCAGCTGGGAAACCACGGTCTGGCCTTTCACACCATGCCTGGGCAGGAAATGGCCATACAGGCCACCCAGGTGATGGGGTGCCAGCATGCAGGGACCCAGGCGCAGCCCTGGGCCTTTGGGGCTCAGGAGGTAGTGGAACCCCTCCACTCCGTCTTTGTGTTCTCAGCCCAGAGCCCAGCTCCGTCTGGGGGCACACAGACCCTGGCCAGCACCATGCCTGGGGCACTCACAAGGAGAATGCTGGCTCCCAGCCTCGGGGTGGCCCAGGGTGCCCCTGGAGCCCGGAAGGTGGGGTGAGGACATCCCCCACGGTATGGGGGGAAAGCCATGTGCCCACACGTGCCCCCTTCACCAGAGCCCCTCTCCCATCGCTCAAGCAGACCCTATCCAAACCTCTTCCAGCTCTGCTTCCGACCCGCTGTGTGACTTTGAACAAACCACTCGACTATTCTGTGCCTTAATTTTCTCATGTAAAACGGGACTAATCGCTTGTGATGAGGATCAATTGGAATGCAATATGTCAGCTGTGAGACCTGCGTCCAGCTCATAGTAAGCTCCTTAGAGGTGTTTGCTACTCTTAGCAGTCACCGTCATGGACTTTTTAGAAGGACCCTCTGGCTGCTGTGGGCAGGCACTGGAAGGGATGGGTGCCAGCATCGGAGAAAAGTCTGGCTTGGGCTAAGACGAAGGGAAGCAGAGAGACAACAGGCTGGGTACCAAGGGGATATGCCTCCCAGCTCCCACCCCCACCTTGTCCCAGCCTTTCTCTCCCACTGGCCATAGGGAACGCTGGCCACTTGGTCTCCCCTCTCTCTTGCAGAGCCCACTTTCCTAAACTCCTACGTGAGGCCCCAGAAACCTGTGAGGGGTGCATCACTGTGGCCAGAACCAGCCTGGGCCAAACCCTCGGGTGCAGACGGAGAGGGGCCGTGCCTCCCCAGCTAACAAAGTCCTTCCCCGGGTTCCTGCTCCCACTGGCTCACCGGCTCCCTCCCAACCTGGGCTCCCATGGAGCCCGTGCTCACTAGACAGCCGACCCTAGTGCAGAATAAGAAAGAGCCTCCAGGTACCACAGCGCCTTCGCGCCCTGCCTCAGGTATGAAGCTCTGCGCGCACCTGGGATGGCGCCCTCTAGTGGCAGTCACTGGCATGACTGGCACATGTCCCTAAGACCCTGCCTAGGGAGGGCTTTTTCTGTGTCCACCTGCCCCATTGCCCACCATCGTGTGGAGAGGAGACACTGGGGACCTGCCAGGACCCCTCCCAGCGACCCTGGGGGCTGACTGGCTCTTGCCATGTTCAGAGCCGCTCTTGGTATATTTCTGCAAGTCTGGGCAGTGGGTCCTGAGGTCTGCCCTGGCCTCACTGGCACGAGGGAGCACTGAGTCCCCCACCCATCCCGTGAGCATTTCTTGGGTGGGTTCAGCTCAGCCAGAGGAAAGCTTCATGCTCTTGAGTTCAGTCAGAGATTAAATGCCACCATCCCAGGGGGGTCGTGGTGTTGGGCGAGCAGAGCCAGCTCCGAGCCTGTGCCCCCGGCCCCTCTGCAGACACTTCAGTTCCTGAGTGTCCCGGGAAGGAGCACCAGCCCAGAGAAAGCACCTCAAATCCAGGAGCAGGCTGGTTCAGGCAGCAGAATGTTTAGATGGAGCCACGAACTTCAGAACTCACCCAGCCCGTTCTGTGAAGTGGAAACAGGTTCCAGAAAGCTCTAGGGCAGTGGATGTCCACCTTGCCTGCACACCCCTTCTAGGGCTAAGCCTCCATCAGGCCAGCCTTGTGGGGGTGGAGTGTTCAGGCTTCTCTCCCCTTCTGTGAGTCTTCTCCCTGCCTCCTGGGACATGGGGACCAGGACCCCAAAGCTTTGCTCCCGCCGTGGAACAGGGACCGGGTTTCCTCAGTGAGAACCGTGTGCAGAGGGCAGCTGTCCTGTGCCTGTCCTGACCCAGAAAGGGGGGAAGGGCCCCAGCTGGTGGGGTGGGGGCAGGGCAGGGACTGCCAGGGCCAGGGACGGAGTCAGGTGGTCCCATGCGCTTGCCTGCCCCCCCACCCAGAGTGCTAACAGCATGTCTCCGGTCAGAAGTGGGGGTCAGTGAGGAGTGGACTCCTTGGGTGTATGTCTACCACCTGGCAGGAAGGGAGGCTGGGCAAAGGGGGCCCACCTGGGAGGCTGCCGAGGAAACGGGGGCCAGGCACCAACAGGCTGCCCCTCGCCTGTCACCTTCTCTCCTTCCACATTTGGGGACATTTATTCTTTGCTCCCTCAGCTGGTTGCATGAATGCATGAATTCCTGGCCACCTCCATGCCGGGCACTCAGCATGCAGAGGTGAATGCCATGTCCCCACCCCAGAAAGGAGTGGGGAGACATGTCAGCGTCCACAGTTGATGTATTTGAGGACATGGGGATGCAGAAGCCCCTGACCGGCCCTGGGAGTGAGAGCTCACAGTAGTCAGGGTTCAGATGTCTGTGGGGAAGGTGAGGGGGTTGGTGGAGGAGGGCAGATCCCGAGTGGGGAAGGGACAGGCCAGCTGGGCCTCAGGGAGGGGCAAGGCGTCCCCGTGACCGGGGCGCACAGTGGGAAGGGATGGGGAGAGTTGCGAAAGGCCCCAGTACACACTAGTTGTTCTCGTGCCACTGTGGCCCGCAGAATGGCACGTCCTGATGAGGGTACCCCCACCACAGCACCTCCGCAGGACCTCGTTGGGAGGGAGTGGAGTGTGGGATTCTCCTGCCAGAACAACAGAGGCCGGGCAGAGCCCGGGGCGGGGCTGTGGTGCACAGGGCTGCCTGCGGCCTGAGGGCTCTTGCATTTCCTCCTGGCCCTGGTCGTGGGGTGACTGCAGGGTCTGGGCTTTTACACTTAAGACACAACTGCCAGCGGACGGATGGCAGGGGCAAGGGGCCTGCCGTGTTGGCTGTGTCTCCTCTTCTCCAGAGCCCCAGGCCGGCAACTCTGGAACAGTGCCACCCACCCATGGTCACTGTGAGCCAGGAACCTGGGGGACACCCGATTTCTAGTAGCCCCCAGGTCTGCCAGGTCCCTGCTCACCCAGGATAGCTGAGAAATGGCTCAGTTCAGTCATCTGTGTCACCACACAGCCGGCCAACAATTTTCTGGTGCTGAGAATACAGCAGTTTAGCCCTCATACAAAAATAACGAGGTTGGAACTCCATCTGGCTGCTCCCAGTTGGAATGCAAGGAAAATGTTGACAGCTCGGGGTGCAGGAAACTGCAGACCCCTCCTTGTTGTGCAGGCAGGATGAAAGGGCCCCAGCCCGGCCTCCCCAAGCCTGCTTTCCTGAGAGGTCCGTGCTCCCACCCCTGACCTTTGGAGGGCAGTGGCCCCTGATGTCTGGGCGGCCAAGGAGGCTGGAGGAGAGCCCAGGGGGCATTGTGAAGAGACAGTCCTTCTGCCACTGGGGAGGGTTCATCCCTACATGGAGCAGGGAGCCTGCAGGGAGCCCCGGGCTGGGGTCAGGAAGCCGCAACGGGAGGCCAGCTCTATGACTATGTACCTAGGCACTGTTTTTATGGAGCCTTCATGTTCTGACTCATAAAATGGACTTTGAGAGGCTCAAATTAACATGGTCTGAGAGGATCTCCAGCATTTGCGTGGGACCAAGCATTGCTGCTGATGCCTGGAGCCACGGATGTGCTCTGGTCTACAAGGACTCGTTCCTTCCTGTCCTTAGACAAAAGGCTTCTCATGCTTGGATTGCTGGGTTAGGGAACCGACCATCTGCAAAGCGGCTCAAGTCGCAGAGCTGCCCAGATCGGAGCTGTGTCACTTTGACACCATGGCCCAGTGACACACGTTCTATCGCCTCTGGCACCGGCTGGCTGCCACGTGCACCTTGTTGCCTGCTTTCCAGCTGAAGGGAGGACTGGTAGGGGCGCTACGGTCTGCGTGCGCCTGCACAGAGTGGCTCCTGCCGACTCACGTCTGGGTCTCTCCTGATCATCCCTGCTTAGCACGTGGGGAAACTGAGGCTCCCAGAGTTGAACTGATTTGTCCAGCATCTGATAGTGGTCACTAGGCTTCTGACAGGGTCCTTATGGAATTTGGGTAGATGACTGAATAGATGATGTTTGGATAAGTGGTAAGCTGGATGGGTGGATAGGTGCTGGCTGGGTGGGTAGGCGGGTGGGTGGATTTCTCTGAGGCTCAGCTTTCTAGGTTGGGTCCAGCCTCCTCACTGATAGTCGCTGAATATGCATGGTGGGCTTCTGGGGCTCCTGCAGCGGTTCCCAGTGGGGGTCCTCTGAGAAGACGGGCTCCTCATTTGGTTCCTATGCTCTGGGCCTAGCAGCTCCTTCTACAGCTAAGTGGTGGCATGAGCAGGTTTGGCGAGGACAGCCTCCTGCTTGGCCCCCTGCCCCACCCCAGCCTGTCAGCGCGGTCCGCCCTGACCTTTCCTCTGGACTTTGGCCCGTCCCCTGTAGGAGAAGCCACCCTGCCCACCTGGCTCCCCTCCTCTGCTCTCCTGGAGCTGGGCCCTGACCCATGCGACTGGTGGGCCTGCCTGTCCACTCCCCACCAGGCAAGGGTTACCGAGACCGTGTAGACATGGCCTTGTTCCAGCTGCTCCCGTCCAGCCTGGGTGACAGTGAGACGCAGAGACGACAGTACCATCAAATCTGCAGCGACAGCCAGCTGGGAGCGGGCTCTTCCTCTCTGCCCCCTTCTCGCCCTCCCTGCAGCCCCACGTGAGGGTCCTGCCTGCCACCACTCAGTGCCCACGCGGCAGGTGCGTCGAGAGTAAGTCGAGAACTGTTTAAAGGCGGTCGAGGCAGAAGGAGAACTCTGAGCCTGGTGCATGATATTCTGCCCTCTGCTGACCCCAAACCTCTTCTGAGCCCCAGGGATCTGGGTGAAGTGGCCCCAGGGGACACTTTCCCTAGCGCAGAGGAATCGAGTCCCCTCACCCAGGACTTGCCTCCCCTACACTCAGCTCTCCTCTGGTCCTGGGCCGCACCAGCCCTGAGTCAGGATGCATGAGTGAACTTGACCTCAGGCACCTGCACATGCCCCAGCAGGCTGGCAGGAAGGCCCGCTCAGCTAGAGCTTGAGCTGCTCTGGCCTTCCTGCCTCCCTTTCCATCGCAGGCACCTGGCCCCTCTCTGAGTCAGCTGGCTTGGCTGCTACCCTTGGGCCAGAGGTGGTCACACGTGTGGCTCCTGCAGGAGTTGCTGCTCCGAGAGCTCCTGGGGTGTCCCAGATAAATGACATCCATCCAGAGGAAGCATCTGCTTACTGGGGGAGTCCCATGGTGGATTGTCCAGTCTGCGCATCCATCTGTGGCTGGTCAGGTCAGGAGGCACCCAGTGAGAGGTGATGTGAGGCCACTGGGCGTGCCAGAGTTCACAGGGGCACCTGTGCCCCCAGGACTCTGTGACCTCCACCTTAGCCTCAGCTTGTTTAGAGAAGGCTCTGCAGGAAGAATGACACCGCTGAGGACAGGGAATGAGGCTTCCCACCTCCCTCAGTGTCCTCAGAGCCCAGTGAGTGCCCAGAAGAGCTCGCATGGCCAGCCCTGTCCTGCACACCTTGCTGGTCTAGACTGGGGCATAGACTGAGCCTGTCGGGGCCTCGAGCTTCGCATGTGCAGACATGGGCCCCCGTGGGTAGCTCTCCATCACATAAACACGGGTCCCCATGGGTAGCTCTCAGTCCACACGGTGAGTGAAATATAGTTCCTGGCCGCACCCTGGTGAATTTTTACCAGCGCAAAGCAAACCATGTAGCCCTCGTCAGGCACAGACCTGGGTAAGGCACAAAAGGGACGTGGAGGACATTTAATCCCAGAAGTGAGTGGTGACATCAGCTCCCACCCAGCACCTCCCTGCAGGCCCGCCTCCCTGGTCTCTGCTGCAGTGTAAGGACTTGCTCCTCGCAGAAAGCTCACAGCACCTCCGTGGGTTCCCAGGCCTCAGCCTCTGGGGTCTGAGAGGACAGCCACAGTCGGAGACCCCATCCTTCATGGTCACGAATCTGTGACATGAGCCTCCCCCCTCCAGAGACCCAGATGTGGCTCCCTGACTGGGAACCCGGGCGAGGGATGATTGACATTCCTGTCATCTCCCCCTGGCGGGCTGGCCTCTCGTTCTCTGATCAGGATGCTAGCCATCTTGTTCCGAAATCCCTGCCTGCATTCATCTGTGTGTATGTGTTTTCTCTAAAGATCCCGTCATGGGAAGAGAACGTGACGCGGCACCTCATGGTTATTGCTGACGAGAACAGGGTGGGCGTGCCGTCTTCCCCGTCCCAGAAGAGACACCCCAGCCACCCATTACTGGGATGTGGGGTGTTGTAGGAAACCCGTTTGCACGTGTCTCTGGAACACGCCTCTCCCGCTGCCGTGTCCCCTCCCCCGGGCCCAGTGAGCGCTCACTCACAGTCAGCGTGGAAGTCGGCCTGGGAGCATTTGCTCTTTGTCAGGCGAACGTGATAACCACTCCACTACGGAAACCTCCGTGCATTTGCTCTTTGTGAAGTGACAAAGCAAGAAAGAATCGAGGTGCCATGTGTGAAATGCCACCGGGGCCCGCTGGGGGGGACCGCCTGCGTGGTGATAGAGCTTTTGGCAGAAGGTTCTGTGTGTTCCTTCCCCTGTAGAGGCTGGTGCTCACGGTGAAACTGATAAAATGTTAGAGACCCGGGGCCTGCTGGAAGCGCTGCCTCTATGGGGGGCCTTTTTTGTTTATAGTCTATTTTTTTAATTGTGGGAAAATATACATAAGAGTTGCCGTCTCAGGCATTTGTAAGCACACAGCTCAGTGGCATTAAGTGCATTCACACCACTGTGCAGCCATCCCCACCCTCATCCCCAGAGCGTTCCATCTCCCCAAACTAAAGCTTTGTCGCTGCTAAACTCACCCCTCCCCAGCCCTGGCACCCACCATCCTACTTAGGAATCTGGAGACTCCAGGGGGCCTGTTCGAATGGAGTCCCGCAGGGGTCGGCCTTTGCGTCTGGCTTATTTCACCGTGCAGTGTGCTCCCCCGGGCTGCAGCGTGTCAGAATGTCCCCCCGGTGAGGCTGGGGAGTATCCCGTCCCACGGATGGGCCACATTCTGTTCACCCGTTCGTGTCTGGATGGACCCTTGGGCTCTCCGTCCCGAGGCCGTCGTGAATAGGGGCTCACACACCCGTTTGAGCACCTGCTTTGCCCTCCGGTGTTTCGCACGAGTGCAGCAGCTGGAACCCTGAGTCCTTTAACCGTGAACACCATCCCTGGGCCTTTCCCCACCTTCGGCCGCGTCCTGACTCGGAGCTCCAGGGCGACGGCCCGCAGCCAGGTGTGTGTTGTGAGTGGCTGGGAGTGCAGCCCACTCGGTCTTGGCCTCGGCCTGACGCCCTCTCTCCGCCCCCCATCTCAGGCCGGCCTTCCCGCCTGGCACCAGGGACGCACTGCCCGCCCACGAGCACCCGGAGCCCAAGAGGAAGCTCTACAGCGCAGTGCCTGGCAGGCTCTTCGTCGTCATCAGGCCATACCAGCCCCAGGTCGACGGCGAGATCCCCCTCCACCGCGGCGACAGGGTCAAAGGTCAGTGCCCTCCCCACTGCGGGCCCTCTGTGTGTCAGCATCTAAGGCGTTGCCCCCTGGGGGAAATATGGAGCCCTGGCTGCAGAGTGGCTCTGATGTCCACTAGGGACAGTGACATGGGCGCATCAAGCAGGATTCCATTGTGGAAAGTACAGGGGAGGGGCTGACCAGGGCATCGACCATCAGAGCTCCTTTCCACTAGGAGAACCCTAGGGCCTCAGGAGGAAGTGGCATTGGGACAGAACCTGGCACAGGTGGGATCTGGGGGACGGGATGTCCACGTGGATGGCCCAGCATGAGCCACAGCCTGGTGGCCTGCAACACTTCAAGGAAGGACGTCCGCCAGGTTGGAGGGAAGAATTCCCAAAGCAGAATCCTGGGAAATGTGGTTGAAAAGCATTGAGACCACTATGACTGCCAGGCTGAGGAGTTAGACTTTGTCCCCACGGGTCCTGAGAGTCGGGGATGGTTTCTGAGCAGGGGATCCGGTGGGTGAGGCCCTTTGGGAAGGCAAGTGTAATGAGATCGCCTCGCGTGCAGGGGGTTGACAGTGGTGGCAGCTGAGGCCAGGGGTGCTGAAGGCCACGGGAGGGAGGCAGAGGAATGGTGGGTGTGGGCTGCCAGCCACGTGGGGGCAGCTGGACTGCTGGGTAGTGCCACATGGTGGCACACCACACATGCCCAGCCCCACCTGGGCCTGTCACTGGAGGACAGGCTTTCAGAAGACACACAACAGGGCATTGGAAGCATGCCCTTTAGAGGCCAGTAGGCCAGGTTCAAATCCTGCCTTCCACACTGTGTTACCCCTTGACCCTGGAGCTGGTGATTAGCTCAGCTCCCTGCTCCACACTGTGCAGTGATCTGGCCGACGTCCACCAGCTCCCAGATTTCTAAAGGCAGGTAGAGCCCCAGCCCCTCCCTGACACCTGGCCATGCAGCTGCCGTACACTGTACCAGCAAGTCCCAAGGGCTCTATTTCTATCGCTTTTCTTCACCTTAGAACATTTCTATTCATCACGTTTCATGCTCACTGACCCTTTCCCCTTCAGTGACTTAAAACGGGGGCTCTGCAATGTCCCTTAAGGCGTTATGTTCACCTTGTGAATTTCTCAATTTCAGAAATTATGTATTTAAACTCTAGCGTTCCCATGTGTGTTTTTTCTCATTTATTTTTATTTGCCAAGACTTCCTATTACTGTGTTGAGATTTTTCACTTGCTGAAAGCGCGTGCTGTCTTACGACATTGTGAACTGGTGTCATCGCTTTGAACCCCGTGTGTTAGTCCCACCCTCAGGGTCACTCACTCACTGCAGGGGTGTGGGGTGAGCGGGAGCCCGCATGTCTCCTATGGGGACAGAGATCACAGACCTCATTCCAAAGCTCGCCCCTCAAAAGACAGGCGGCTCTTGGTGGGGAGCAGAGACCCTGTTGTCAGGACTTCAACCCCCGCCTCGAGGAGCCGCCACAGAGGCAGGGGAACTGGGTGCCTGGCCGGCAGGCCCAGGAAAGCTGGGAGGATCCTGGCGGCAGGCAGGGGGCCGGGGACCCCGGGATAACCCCACACCTCCTGAGCTGGGCCCCCAGCTCGTTTCCTTCACATACATCCTGCCCGGCCCAAAGGGCAGGCCTTAATGCTCCCAGGAAACAGCTGGGCCCCTTGTACCAGGAAGCACCTCCCAACCTATGTCTCTTAAGACGAGGGTGCCCGGGACCAGGGCCACGCCTGCTCAGACTGCCCCAGTGATGCATGTGTTCAGGGAAGCCCAAGATGGCTTGACATTCAAATGGCCTAGATGTGCCTTCCAATCAGGGATTCAGGGCAGAATCGGGGAAACCTGGGGCTCAGGCTCTCCCAAACCGGGGGCTCGCTCCCCTGCCTCCGATAGGTCCTTCTTCAGTGGCCCGGGAGGGTGGGGTGGTTGAGGGCAGAGCATCACAGCACAGTGCGTAGCCACAGGGTGACCACACCTGCCAAGCCCACTGAGTTTGCCAAGACAGCCTGGTGCGGCTGGATGGAACTGCTGCCCACCTTACAGGGGAGGGTGATGTGTCTCCAGAGGGGAGAGGCCCGGCTGGTAATTAGTAAACAGACAGCTAGACACGGCACCCTGTCCACCAGTTTACTTCAGCTGTGGTCTCGGCGCCTACTGGGCTTGTAGAGGACAAGAGGGTAAATAGTTCGTTCTCCAGGTGTGAAATGCTCACTTTTCAATGACTTAAATCAACAGCTTATAGCGAGCCCAGGCCAGTCCCTCTTGGCCACACGAGGAGTGCCTGGCGCCCCCAGAAGAGGCAGAGTGGCCTTTCACAGCCACGAGGAGGGCGCTGGCCTGTACCACACGCGGGCAGGTCCCTTCACTGTCCGGGGCGGTGTGCTGAGAGGGCCTTTGCACACCGTAGGCTGCTGGGCTGCGTGGTGGGGAAGGAGCCAGGTCCTCCGTTTGTGGAGGAGATGCTGCGTGCGCTCGTCAGCTGGGAGGGCGCATGTTGTTTCACTTTGGCTGTTTCTTCCGGTTATTAGGCAGACTCTTAAAAAGCTGATAGTCTCTGTCCTTTGGCCCTTCAAGCATCATGGTCCCCTTGCTCTCCCTGTGGCCTTGAGACTGGAAGGATAGGGGACGCGTCTGTCGCCCGGGCCCCTTGCTCTGCAGTTCTGGTGCCTTCGGACCCTGAGTAATTTAAAGATCAAGATGTGCAGAGATTGTATTGATTCCCTGTTGTGCAGCCACATTCGGAGGGGCCCAGGGCCCTGGGGGCACCCCCAGCCCAGCACCAAAGGTCTGAGCTATAAAGACCTTTTCCTGGCTCACTGCTGCAAGCTTGGCTCTTACAACTGGCTCTTATCTGTCCGGATGGTGCCTTGTGGGCACTTGGGTCCTTGTGAAGTTCCCCCCGCCCTGTGTCCATAGCTTGTGCTACTCACCCATGCTCAGCATCATTGAAGTTCAAAAACAAATGTGCTTCATTCTCCCAGTGGGTGTTCACGAGGGCCCTTCATGAGCTTTAGGCTGGTGGGAGCACCCAAGCCCGGGCCCAGCACCCACCGTGCAGGCCGGGTAGCCATGTCCACCTGCCCGGGCTTGTCTTCCCATCTGTGCTGTGCAGAGCGGCCCCTTCTGTCTTGGGGGATCAGCAAACCTCTGCCCCTCGCCAGCATCCCCGTGACCAGTGGGTTCTTTGTGAACTGGTCCTCTTGCCGTAGGCCAGGACCCCCACTGCAGCGCTGGCAGGGCATGCCCTGCATTTGGCCCTTTGCGCTTGGAGCCCAGGAAGTGCCCCTCCCACTGACCCCCTGTCCACTGCTTTCCATCTGCCGACATGAATTCACTCTCCTCCAACTGGCTTAAAAGATGCAGCAGACCTAGATGTTTGGCCCCCTCCCCCGCTTGGGAGGGGCAGACGTGACCTCACTGTCCCCCATCCCCATTCAGGTGGCCTGTCCCTCCAGCTTTTACACCTGAGATAATTGATGGCAGGGACTTACAGCTCCCACTGTCCCATCTCAGCTGGGACACAGGGAGATGGGACAAAGGAGCCACATGGCGTATGGTGTAAGACAGAGATGCCAGGTCGTCTGGCACTTTCCCCCACAGTCAGCAGCAGAGGAGACCTGGGGACAGCAGAGGCTCTGCCCACAGCACTTTCCTCCTCGGGGAACTGGCCAGGTCCTCTCGTCCATAGCAGAAGGAAGTGTGGAGGAGCGCTGACCCCCTCCCTCTGCTACCCCCCTCTTGCTCACCCCCAGACCATTGAACTGCCCACTAACATTCCCCCTTTCCTTGCTTCCAGTTCTGAGCATCGGTGAAGGAGGCTTCTGGGAGGGCAGTGCCCGCGGCCACATCGGCTGGTTCCCGGCCGAGTGTGTGGAGGAGGTCCAGTGCAAGCCCAGGGAGAGCCAGGCAGGTAAGGAGGGCACCACTCTGCCACCCATCCTGTTTTCTCTGCCTCTCTCGGGCCTGGGGCCGGCAGCGTCATAATGTTTGGGTGTACGGCAAAGTTCAGCTGGTGTGATGTTTGGAAAGCAGGGTTCCAAAACCAGAACTTCTGTGTGTCATTGAAATGGGCTAATGTGATGCCACTCGGCTTTGTCCAAACCAGAAATCAGTGTGGAAGCTTTTAAAAGGCTCCAGAACTTGGATTGCACATTTTAGCTGTCGGAAAAGGGCCTTTGTAGGTTGGTCAATGCTTAAAGTCAGGTTATTGATCTTTCATGCCGATGTCATAAGCATGCAATGCTGCGTTTACCTGGCCATTCTATGTGCTCCCCAGAATCCAGTGTGATGTCTCGAGGAAACCACTCGAGGAGGTCAGGGTTCGTGGGGAAAGTCATTCCAGGTCTCTCCGAACTCCCGGCTACAGCCCTGGCTGAAAATGTTGTAGAATTGATTGCCAAAAAATTGAGTTCATCAGAATGTTAAGAGAAGACCACTTGATCAAATGGTGTTGAGAAAAAGCCACAACAGTGGGGAAAAGCGAAGCACTGGGTCTCTGTATGTGCTCTTCCGGCTTGTGGTAGAACTGAACTCTGCACATGTCCGAAGCGGCCTCATTTCCTTGTGGCTTTGCTGCATCTCCCAGTGCTGAATGGTGGCCCCCGATCCTATCAGGGTTCCCAGCCAGATGCCCCCCAGGGAGCCCCCGCCCCCTTCCAGTTGCCTGGGCTAGCGCAGCCGGGAAGCGAGGTGCTCTAGGACACACGGTCTGGGAAGGGCCCAGACCTGGCCGGCTCTGAGAGTCTTCATTGGAGACACTAAACTGGTTCCTTTTCAAGGAGCTGGGTTAAGGGAGCGTCCGTGTGTGCTAAGCGGAACGTCCAGACTCTGCTCAGGTTCAAGCCAAGGGGGAACTGTAACACTGGCTGTGTTGTGGGGTGCTGAGGTAAGAGATGCCCTGAATGTACCCCTGGAAGGGAAGGCTGGGCTGCGCACCGCGAGTTGGTGGCTGGCAGCCGGTGCTCACAGGTGGACGGGAGCATGTTTCCCTGAGTGTGGTGACGGGTGCGCTCAGCCCCTGGGTGGGCCGGACCTCGTCTGCCCAGCCTGTCTGGTCTATGAAGGGCCAGGGCCATGGCCTGTGAGCTTGACGCACCTTCAGGTTGTAGGCACCTCCACCCTCCCCACTGGCCTCCTTCCTCTCCCGGGGCATAGCTGCCGCCCCACCCTCCCCCGGATCCCGCGCCCTCACTCTGCCCATGGGGAGCCTCAGCACGGCAGCCCCGGTATTGCTGGTGAAGCCACACAGCCCAGGATGACCAGGCTAGGGTGCTGCCTCTGGAAGGGGCTGCCCCGGGCCAGGGGCTTATTCATGTTCGCGTGGGGAACCTGTCGGGGATGACGGATTCCTGGAGGGATGTTCTCACTCCTGCGCACGTGCCACGGGACAGTATTGTTGGTCAGACGGTGTTGTCTTCCTGGGTGATGCCTGGCAAGGGTTTAACACTTCTCTGGGGGCTGCCCATGTATCCCAAGCAATGTGAGAACATGAAAGCAGGTCCCTGACTCCAAGCAGCTGAGCTGCGCCACACAGCAGAGGTGGCCCTGTGCATACATGCTGTGTGCGTATCCCGAGATCCCTGGGCATCTTGTAGGGCCTGAGCCCGAGACATACACCATAGGTCACGTTGCCCCCAAGGGTCTGAGGAGCTGGAACAAATCGCCACTTGGTGTCTTCAAACATCACAGTTTATTGTCTTGCGGTCCTGGAGGTCAGAGGTCTGGCGTGGGTCTGACAGGGTCATCGTGGCCTTGGCAGGGCCGCATTCCCTCCTGGAAGTTCTAGGGGAGAATGCGTTTCCTTGCCGTCCCAGGCTCTGGAGTTTCCTACCTTGCGGCCCCTTCCCCCAGTGTCAAAGGCGGCTCTAGCGGGCCGTGTCCTTTCCATGTCACCTGTCTCTGATTCTCCCTTCTGCCACCTCTTCCACTTTTTAGGACTTTTGTGATCACACTGGACCCACCTGTCAGTCCTGATTGGCAGCCTCCATTCCCTTGCCATGTGAGGTTATGCACTCACTGGTCCTGGGGATGCACATGGGCGTCTTTGGGGGACTGTCCTCCATCTACTGGGTAAAATATGAACACAGGAGCTCCCCTATGATAGGGCTGTGGGCCAGAGGAGGGAGGCAGCCCTGGACCCTGGAATAGAGGTGGGGGGGTCTGGAGAGCAGCTCAAAGGAGACAGAATTTGAGCTGGATTCTAGGGTGGGGACGATCCTGGAATGGGTCTCATTGGGTTCTGTTTGCCTCAGATTTTCTAAGATTATGACTTACCACTATCTTTTTAAGAAATTTCTTTTGTAGAGGTATGATTTACATGCAGTAAAATGCACTGATTCCCAGAATAGTTCAGTGCATTTTGACAGATGTGTACACCTGTGTCTCAACCGCAGTTAGGATATATTTCCATCACCCCAGAAAGTTGTTACGGTGCTTCCAGGCATTCCCCGAGCCCTGAACCAGGGGCAACCACATTTCTGATTTCTGTCACCAAAGATTGTTGAATTTCCCAGAAATGGAACCCTACAGCACGGACTCCCAAGGCCAGCTTCTTTTGAGCAAGTGAATGCTATGACATTCAGGAATCGGTCAGTATGTTCTTATTGCTGAGGTGTTTCCATTATGTTTATACTGCAGAATGGTTATTCACTCTCCTGGTGATGGACACGGGTTGCTTCTCAACTTGGGTTCAAATGCAGGGAATAAGAATGAAGCTGCTGTGAACATTTTTGTGCAGGTCTTTGAGCAGACATGTTTTCATTTCTCTTGGGGATATTCCTACATGTAGCACTTCTGGGTCACAAGATAGTGTGTTTAACTTTATAAGAAACTGCCAAACTGTTCTTCAAATGGCGGTACCATTTTGTGCTCCTAATAGCCAGTGCAAGAGTTCCAGTGAGTCTACTTTCTCACCGACATTTGGCAATATCAATCCCACCCGTGTTAGTGGGTGTGGAGAGCATATTATTGTGGGTGACATCTGCATATTTCTGATGACCCTTGTCAGTAAGCACCTTTTGGTATTTTTACTTACCATAGGTAGAACTGCTCTTGTGAAGTATCTTTTCAAGTCCATTTTCTACTGGGCTGTTTCTCTTGCCATTATTGGTTTGTGAGCACTCTTTATATATTCTGTCTGTTGGTTCTCTGTGAGATATATGTTGCAGATATTTTTCCCAGTCTGTGATTTGCCTTTTTGTTTTCTGAATCTTTTAGTGAGCAGAAGGTCTTCCTAAATTTTAAATGAAGTCCAGCTCATCTTTTTCTTTCACGATCAGCACTTGTATGACACCCTCTCCTTTTGTTAACATTGAAAATTAGCAGATCTTGACTATACATAGGATCCAGGTGCTGGTACAAAGTACTTTTTGAACACTTCCATATAGTAAGGTGCTTCCACACACAGCCAGCCTAGTCCAAGCCCTCAGAACTTTTATTGGTCATAAAGTGGATATTCTGCTGGCAAATCCAACTCGTGTGCATTAAATGAAGTAAGCCAAGTAGTTCAGGGAACAAACAGCATGGTGAGGACGGCCTCTTGGGGTCCCCCGTGCCTGTGGGCATGACCAGTGGATTTCTCCTCGTTTGTCTAAGGACAAACATGAGAGGCCCAGGTGGCCAGCATCAGGATGAAGTAGGGGCCCTGGGTCAGTGGCTGGTGTGTGGATACAAGTCTGGCTCGAGTCCATGGAGAGTCTGGGAGTCAACTCCACCTTGTGAAGAACATAACCTTGCTTCTCATTTCTTAGGACCGTGTGTGTTTCTGGCACTTCCTAGTTTCTAACAGGCTTTTCTCTGGTATCTCATCCCACCTGGGGAATAAGCAGGGCAGGAACTGTCCTCCTGATTTACACACAAACACCAAGAGCTCGTAGGAAGGAGGTCACCAGGCTGGGCTGTGGCCTGTTTCAAATTCTTGATGCCCTGTGCTTTGACCTGTACCCACATCTGAGCAGCCTTCCTCATGCATGGTGGGCATGGGGGTCCTGGGGTTGGACCACCACTGATCAACCTCGTGCATGTCAGCCAGGAGCAGTGGGGAAACTGAGGCAGGTCCCCTTCTCAGTTCAGCTGCCTCCCAGCTGGCTTCACACACACAGGTTATTTAACCACTCTGAGTAGACTTCACCTGGGAATGGCGTGGCAGTGTGGGGGTTCACAGTGACAGCACATGCAGGGTCAGGAGGAGAGGGTGATTGTCTGGTTTTTGTTTCTGTGCACAAGAGACAGAGGTGTACCCCAATTTATAAAACTCACCCCTTTGCATGCATCAGCCCAGAAGATTGACAGCAAGGTGCTGCCTGTGGTGATGTCATTGTGCATGGAGGGCGGCACTGGGGAGGGAACTGCCAGCCGATCATGTGTGCCCATCCCCTCCCCCATGCTCCCAGCATCTGGGCTCCTCAGCACAGGGACAGCTCCTCTCACTTGCATGTCCTGCACAGCTTCTCATGCAGAACAGAGCGTGTCCACGGTCCACCGTGCTCATGACTAGGAGGCCATGTGTTGCTCTGGACCCAGAACCACAGGGCCGGCATCGTCTCACTGTGAAACCTCCTCGCATGCGTGCCAGGTACAGCTAAGTCAGCTGCCGTAACAAGCACATCCACCCTGTAACCGTGCAGTCTGGCTTTGGGTCAGCAGACAAGCTGCTTTTCTCCACACATGATCAAGGGTCCAGGCCCCGCCTTGTGTGGCCTTGCCCTGCCCAAGCGCCTAGGAGCCTCTGCCTGCAGCCAGCACATACAAGAAGAGCATGTGCCCCCCTGGGAGATGCTCTGGCTCAGAAGGGACACACACCACAGCCTCTCAGTTCCCACTGTCAAGGCCCGGCCCTGGAACCTGGGTGCCACAGGTGCTCGGCCGTGCGGTCCCCGGCCAGGAGGCCCCTCTTGGTGGCTGACCAGTCGGGGTTCTCCAGAGAAACAGGTCCAGTAGAATAGAGTGCAGAGATGGGGGTGTGGATGCGGACACAGATGCATGCTACGAGTCTCACCTTAAGGAACTGGCTCACATGGCTGTGGGGCCTGACAAGGCTGAAATCCCAGGGCAGGCCGGGACTCTGCCTGGGCTGATGCGTTGTCTTGAAGTAGAATTTCTTCTTCACCAAAGAGGCCTCAGCTTTCCTCTTAACTGATTAAGAGGGCCTTTGGCTGATTGGAGAAGGCCTGCCCACATTGCCTCCTTTACTGGAAGTCAACAGAATGTAGATGTAATTGACACGTCTACAAGACGTCCTCACAGCGATGCCTACGTTGGACTGAGTAACTGGCTGCTGTCGCCTTGCCAGGGCCCTATAAAGCTGACCATCACTGAGGCGGACGCACCTGTGGATGGAGGCAGGGACAGCCCCACCTCTGCCACCCAGTGGCCTGGGTGGCCCCTCCGTTTTCCGCTGGTTTCCTCCTCTGCAAACGCAGGCTGCTGGGTTGGACCATGGCCTGGTCCCTTTTCCTTGGAATTCTACAAATTTTACTGCAAAAAGTGTTGCTCCTAATGATGGATCTTGGTTAAGAAACAAACAAAATGTTTCCAAGATGACCTGGAGCCCATGGATGAGTCCGGTTAGGAAGCGCTGCCGCTGGTGCATGTAGTTTGCCGTGGCGATGCTTATGTGTGAGCGGAAACCGAAGCTCTGCTCCCACCGTCCCTGAGAAAATGACAAGGCCAGGTCGCTCGCACACAAAGTGTACTGTAGCTGCTGAAACAAAGGGGCAGACTTGTGGCCACTGTTCGCTTAGCATGAGAAGAGAAGGTGGCATGACGAGTAACCACTGCCCAGCTCTGTCCCCGTGTCCAGAGATGAGTAATCGCTGCCCAGCTCTGTCCCCATGTCCAGAGATGGGTAACCCCTGTCCAGCTCTGTCCCCATGTCCAGAGACGAGTAACCCCTGTCCAGCTCTGTCCCCGTGTCCGGAGACGAGTAAATGCTGCCCAGCTCTGTCCCTGTCTCTGGAGACGAGTAAATGCTGCCCAGCTCTGTCCCCATCTCTGGAGACAAGTAACCCCTGTCCAGCTCTGTCCCCGTGTCCGGAGACGAGTAACCCCTGCCCAGCTCTGTCCCCGTGTCCAGAGACGAGTAACCACTGCCCAGCTCTGTCCCCATGTCCAGAGACGGGTAACCCCTGTCCAGCTCTGTCCCCATCACCGGAGATGAGTAACCCCTGCCCAGCTCTGTCCCCGTATCCAGAGACAAGTAATCACTGCCCAGCTCTGTCCCCATGTCCAGAGATGAATAACCCCTGTCCAGCTCTGTCCCCGTCTCCAGAGACAGCCCAGGTTGGTCACCCAAAGGCTGCTGAGGTAGGCACGGTGACCTAAAGACTGTGAAGTTCAGACCCTGCGTGCAGGACACCACAGTCCTAACTCCTGCTCGCTTCTGAGAACGCACCCAAGTGAGCTGCCCCAGTGCGAGTTGGGGTGTCACATGCCATAGGCAGTGCTGGAACCCCAGAAAGCGACTTTGTGGGGTTCCTGCGGAAACGGCCTCCAGATCCTATGGCTGAGTCCCCCGGGTGCAGGTCCGTGACCAGGTGAAGGTGAAGGGCAGGGGTGCGGGCAGGACTCGCCGGGCCTTGCCTTGGTTGGCTGTTCTTCTGGGAAGTAAGATGAATCCGTATTTAGGAATTGGTCCCTGCAGCTCTCTAGAAGCTATCTTTTAGAACAAGGTCCAGATCATAATAAAGCCAAAATGTGGTGTGTAATGCATCCTTGTCTGCCTCCCAGGAGTCTGCAGGAGAGAGGAGATTCTCTCAGCCATCCTCGTACCCTCCTTGGGAAGGCGCCCTTATGGTGCCCGTTTATCATTTATCAGAAAACACCACGTGCTCTCTGCTGTCCAAGCTGGGACTTGCAACTGTGCATCTGGACTTTCTGGCTCTGAATGCA
The DNA here is from genome assembly GCA_032199065.1 of Smutsia gigantea. Lineage (NCBI taxonomy): Eukaryota > Metazoa > Chordata > Mammalia > Pholidota > Manidae > Smutsia > Smutsia gigantea. The sequence goes on from JAVSCE010011171.1 coordinate 371,573, forward strand.
CATGGAGCCAGTCCATTCCCGATCCCTGCTGGGACACTCCTGCTAACCGCTCTCCGATCTACCAGAGAGGTGGCCCCTGACCAGGAACACATAGTCAGATCAGCATTTCCGTGTGCATCCGGAGATTTCTCCTGAGGACCTCGGCACTCTCTGATGGGTTCATGCCCTGGGGGCGTTGAGTAGCAGGCTGGCCCCTCCCGGGCATCAGCCCTGAGCCCTGCACACTGCACCGCCCTCCTGCTCCACTGCGGGTCTGAAGCCACATCTGAGTGGGCCTGGGACCAGCCTCCTTCCTCCTGGACGACACCACCCTGTGGCATTGTCAGGACCTCAGTAAACCCTGGGAGTATAAAACCCAACCCTCCGGTTAGGCTGAGCAGAAGCCTGGATGTTTGTGACTACTCACTAGTGGCTGCCTACTTTGAGATTTTTTGTCTGTGCCCAGTGATAAAACAGAGAGATAACAAGGGGGGTCGTGCCTCCCCGCAGTGCCCTGGGCTGGCCCTACGGGGTGCACCCTTGTCCAGCGCTAGTCCGCCTGGAGGGTCTGTGCATCCCTGGGCTGGCCCTCTTCAGCTCGCTCGTTTATTGTCAGGCGCCCGCCCCGTGCTGCAGGGCCCTATGACATTGTCCCAACCTGTCCCCATCGTAACCTCCCCTCACCTCAGGTTAGTTTTTAAAGATAACCCATGATCCTCACAGGACACTTGGGGGCTGGGGACTCAGTGATGAGGGTCAGAGACAGTAAGTGACTTGTCTAGAGCAGCATATTTAATAGGTGGCCAAGCCAGGACCAAACATCCACCTGACAATCGGGTCTCCCACCGGGCTGGGGTGTCTCCAGCCGCCCTCGGCCATGTGAAGACTTGGTGGTCGTGGAGTCAGCGGGGTGGGGGCGGAGCTGGTGGCCCTGGATGTCATGGAAGCGACACCGGTAGGTTGGTGCTGGTGGTGGTGGTCGTGGTGATGATGGGGTCACCGTGGTGACAACCTTGCGATAGTGGTGGTATTGGCGATGATGGTGACAGTGATAAGACTTAGGAGGTGACGAAGGAATGGATTTTGCCAAACTGGACATCCTGGCCGGGTGAACATTGCTCTGCACTATAAGCAGAGCCGGCCCACGTACCCCAACCCTGCCCAGCCTCCCCTTCCTTCCTGGGAAGCTTCTGGATGATCCCTTCTGTTCTTGAGATTTCACTTCCTTCCTCCAGTTCTCCTCTTGGGGTAGAGTCATCAAATGGAAGCCCTTAAGAAAAATCCCTTGAACTTTGTATGCGTCAGTTTTCTCATCTGCAACTGCGTTGACAGTTGCTGGTTTGCATCCTAGGGAGTTGTTGCAAGTGTTTGTTGGGATGAATGCAAAAGCCTACATCTCCATAACCATCCAGTGTCCGTGGTCACCAGCAAAGACAGAACCGGGGCCCTGGTAATGAGGCAGGGTACTGGCAGCAGGAGAGCTCTTTGCCTGCATGTGGTGCTGTGGGCAGCAGTAATGAATCGCTATTGTCTGCTTGCCCCACCTCCTCCCAACCCCTGGGGGTCTCGGTCTAACAGGCGGCCCCCTGCCTCCTGCATTCCAGAGGTAGCCAGAGTGACTGCAGAGAAGCCTGGCCAGCCAGCTCTGGGTTCTTGAGGCCCACTCCAAGGCCAGAACTCCCGTGAGGAGCAGAGCAAATACAAAAGTACTAGTTCTACCTTACTGCCATTGGCGTTGGTGAGGTCCTGTGGCCCCTTGTACCAGTTAGGTTTCCACCTGAAAGATGCTGGGTGCCTGCAGAGTCCTGCTTTACCTGCAGAGGGATCTCGGGCCGTGGCATGGGGACCCCTGTACCTCTGGACCCCTGCTCTGGGTCCTTCTCCACACAGTGGGTGGGACGCCAGCCTGTCGTAGACCCCTCTGCTGATAGTGAGGTCCCTGCTCTCTGAGCCCAGAGTCCACATGGTCCCTGAAGTGGACGGGGTCCTTCCCTTGCCCCTGGAAATGGAAATCCAGCTCATCTTTGGTGTCAGTTCCTGTGTCCCAGATGGGAACAGCTGCACTCGGCACACCTCATGTCCCCATATGACTGGGACCCAAGTGCTCTCACCATGGAAGTGTGGCGTGAGGCCCAGAGTCACCTGGAATCCCTGAGCCAGGAGGCTGCTCTGGGCCACTGTCTGGAGCTGGGCTCTGGTCCTCTCGAGCCTCCCCAGCTGGGCCCCTGAGCACCCTCTGGAGACCTCCCTTCACGGCACTGCAGGCCCCGGATTCCCCCCAAAACTTTCCATACTATCTTCAGGCCTCAAGTTTAGGGTGGGGCAGGAGCAGGTACATGCACTTCCAGGGTTCTGTCCTGGCGGAGAAGCCACCTTCTGTGGCAGCAGCTGGCCTGTGCCCTCCCTGCCACCCCTCCATAGCCAAGGTCCACCCTGGGGGTTCAGGGACTACCCAGAGATGTGGTCTGGGCTTGGGCAGAGGCGTCCTGTGGTCCCCGGGAGCACTCAGACCCCAAGATATCCCACGCAAACCTGTGCGCCGGCCGAGGGCCACCTGCAGCCACAACACAGCATCTTAGCCTCTGCCTCTCAGAAGGGCCTCCTGGGCTCAGCATGGCCCTGACTCTGCCAGGGCAGCCAGCAGAGGGACATCAGTGGCTTCTTCCAGCCACTGATGGGAGGCAGGACAGCTCACAGGTGGGGTAAGGGTTCAGAGGTGTAGGGAGGCCCGTGGCCCCGTGCCCCCTGTACTGAATGGTGCTCAGGGGGGCCTGGTGCTGGCTTTGCTCTGCCACACCCACACCTTTACTGGGCACAGGCCCTGACACCAGCACCCCCAAGGCTCCCGCGTGTCCCCTCCCAACCAGAACTCCCCTTCCCATTCAAGGCTATCACTCTGGCTTGAATGCCATTTATTTCCTTGTTTTTTAATATTCTACTTCCTTATTATGCATCCCTAAACAAGGTAGTTTGGTTCTTCCCACGCTTGAACCACACATAATGGAATCAAACAGCAAGTGTGCCCAGCGTGTGCGGCTCCTCCCCGGACACCCGTCCCAGACGTCTGGGTGCATGCGTGGCTCTGGGTGTCCGCTTCACAGTCAGGTCATTGGCTTGGGGCTGCTCATCTGCCCTCTGGTGGAAGGCCACTTGGGTGTCTCCAGGGGTGGTCACGGGCAGCATGGCGGTGGCCCTTGTCTCCGGGCATAAACCTGTGTGTGCTCGTTCCCCGGGTGTGGCCCATGGTCAGGGCTGGGCATGTTCTCCATTTCTCTAGATCCTTCTGCCCTGTCCCGAGTGGGTGCCGCAGTCAGCTCGGGCACCATGACAAACACGGCAGATGGGCAGCTCATACGGCATTTATTCTCACAGCCTGGGCACTGCGAGTCTGGGATCAAGGGCCGGCTGATTCTGTTCCTGGTGTGGACTCATCCCGACCGGCACAGCCGCCTGCTCACTGCATACTCACTTGGGGGAGAAAACCCTAGCCTCACCCGTCTTTCTGGGGCCCTGATCCCATCATGGGACCCCACCTTCATGACCTCTCATCTAACCCTAACCACCTCCCAAAGATCCCTGCCTCCAAAGGCCATCACACTGGGAATTTGAGCTTCAACGTACGCCTTTGGAGATCACGAACTTTTCAGTCCCTCATGGGTGTGCCCAGCTCTCGCCAGCCCTCGCTAATGGCAGCTCTTCCCTCTGCCAGTCTGGTGCCTGTGCGGCAACGATGTCAGAGTTCAGTTTGCATTTCCCTTATTGCTTCCAGGCCTAGGCACTTTTTTGCATGTTAATTGCCTATTTGTTTGCATTTCTCCTTTTGTCAAGTGCCAGTTGAGGTCTCTTGCCTATTTTTCTTTAGGGTTGTTTGTTTCTTGTTGATTTGTAGTTGCTCTTTATATATTCTACAAACAGCCCACTTGTCAGTGATACATATTTGCAAACATCTGTTTGCAGACAGAGGCTGGTCATTTCCTGGGGACTCTTCACATGGCTCATGTGGTGGCCAGTCCTCTCCTTAATTAACATGGGAAGGGCAGGTGTGGGCACAGGTCCTTCTAGCCTGCACAGCTAATCCCATGGCCTCCTTTCCACTTTGTTTAATGTGAACACACCCGTCTATGGCAGGCATGCTGGCTTTCCATTTAAAATGAGACTCAAGGAGCTTCTTGTAGAAATAAATGTATAGGAAATTTTACATTTGGGAAGCTCTGCCCTGCTGCTTCCAGGTAACTTATAGAGTTGACTTCTTTTCCAGACAATCCCCTTTTAACCTAATTAAGCTGTACTCACCTAGTTAAGCAATTACTCTACTTAAAAAGCCCAGGTCATCTGAAGGCCATCAAGATGAGTGGGTAGGGGACTTCAGACATGTGCTGGGGCAGTACTGTGGGTCAGGCTCATCCCAGAATGCCATGACATTGATCCTATACCAGTCCCTGACCAGGGCATTGCACATTCCTTTCGTCTCCTAAACAATCCCACAGGCTAAGTGTCATCACTCCTACTTTGCACGTAAGGACACAGAGGCCCAAAGGCTTAAGCAACTTGCTCAGAGCCTCACTGCCTGTGAGCTGCAGCCACGGGATTTGACTCTGTCACCCAACCCGAGGAACCCCTCCCTGGGTTCTAGAGTCCAGCACACAGCACCACCCAGAGAAGGTGAGAACCTCTCGGTCAGGCTGGGTCCTCCTTTAGTAACCACAGATCTCTCTGAAGAGAGAAGACTCCCACACTAAATAAACATCCTGTTGTAAGAACTGAAATTCTGTCTATGACACGTGAATCACCAGGAAAAATGGCTTGTCCTTAAAAACAAGTGTCAGGTCATTTATTTAGGTTATCACTGGGTGAAAGCACAGAATAAAGAGTTCCTGTAAGACCTGAGATGCCCCTGGGAAGATGTGGGGTTCCAGACCCCATTTGAGAAAACTCTGATCCAGAGTTCAGTCTCTGTTTTCCATTGTTGCATGGATTAAACACTTGGCTCATGGCAGAGCTAGGATGGGAACCTGATCTTGACCTCCTAGCCCAGGGCTTCTCCCTGCCCATCCAGCTCATGGGCTGTTTTATTCGTTATCACTCTTTTAATTGGAGGTGACCATTCCTCAGGGCTCCCTCTAAAGCCCTGACTCCAAAAAGGGAATTATTAGCTTACGTGATGGAAAAGCCTGCAGCTCAAGCTTCAGACATAGCTGGACCCAGGTGCTCAGTTGATGTCCCCAAGGAGCTTTCTTTCAGTCTCTAAACTCTGATTCCTCCATGGCAGCTTTATATTCTGGCCAGCTCATTTCTCAGGGTGGTTCCTGGCAGCCCTGGGCTTATGTCCTCCTGGGTCTAAGTCCAGCATAGACAGAAATGGTTCTTTCCTGCCTGCTTAGCAAATGTCCTAGGATTGGCCCTGATTGGGTTGACTTGGGTCATGTATAGGCCCACCCCGAACCAGCCTCTACAGCTTGGGGATGGGTGTGCTTAAGAGATGTGACCTGCCAGGCCTGAGTCAGTCAGGGGTGCAGGACAGCAGAAGGAGAGGCCAGCAGAACCTCTGCAAGCTGCCACCATAGACATCCCTTCAGCAGGGATACCCGAGCATCTGGGCTCTTTGAACAGGAGAGGAGGCCACGGCCATAACCCGCTGCCATCCAGCTGGGAGCACTTCTGGGAGGCAAAGAAGGGGTGGGAGCTGGCACCCACATCAGGGCAGCTCTGGGCCAATGGGCCAGGGGCTGGCAGAGTCCCACTAGGAAACAATTCCGTGAGTCACAGCGCACGTGAACCCTCTGCAAGGCATCGCAGTAGGCATGGTTGGCTCTTCCAAAATAGAATGTTTTTGTTATCTTTAGAACACTTAAAAATACAGGCAATTGACTCTATTAGCACAACGGTAATCTAAAATATTAATGAGCGGCAGAAGAGACAGCTTCCAAAGAAGTCACTAGCTGCTCCCTAACGGAACATAAAATGAATATGAGAACTCATCGTCCTGGCTGCTAACGATTATGTTTTTGTTAAACAACCGTGGCAAAATCATAAGCACCCTTCCCCTCCACGATTGTTTCTTTTACGCCGTTTTATTAAAATACACTTGGAACCTCACGCTTTGGTGTGTGTGTGCCGTTCTCTAAGCAGCTGCTTCTGTGTCGTAAATGCCAATTTCCACGCTCCGGCTCAGCCCCGGAATAGAGTTCTGCCAGGTCTGTCATTTCTGGTTCCGTCGGGAGGATTCCGTCCTTGGTGTCGTCCTCCCCTCCCAGCAGAGGTGGTGCCTGCCCTGGGTAACCATGGCAACCCCGTGATGCCGGTGCCACCCCCGCCTCCTGGGGCTGCAGGATGTGGTGTCTGCAGCTCCGGCGGGGAAGTCACCTTGCGCAGTAGCAGTTGGTTGCTGTGGGCTGGGTTCTTACCCCTACACTGAGCCACCTGTGTGGATGGCAGCGGGCAGGAGAGGGCATTAGCTTGGTCTGCCAAGGCTGCCGTGACAAAATACACCGGCCTGGGCCTTAAACAACAGACTCTTTCTCCCAGTCCTGGAGGCTGGAGGCCACATCGAGGGGTCAGCAGGGCTGGTTCCTGGGGAGGCCTCCTTTCCTGGCTCGCGGGCTGTGTCCTCATATGGCCTCATTCCATGCATGTCTCTGGCATCCCTTTCTCTTCTTATGAGGACACCAGGCCTATGGGATCAGGGCCACCCTGTGACCTCACTTGACCCAAACTACCTCTCTAGGGCCCCTTCTCCAAATACAGCCATACTGGGGGTAGGGCTTCAGTACAACCTCAGGGCGGGAGGCACGTCCAGAGCAGTGTGAAGAGTGGTGGCTGTGAACTGCACTCTGGTCTACCCAGTGCGCCCTGCCGATGTCCTTCCCCCCACACAGCCCACCCCCGGGGGGCCCTCGTTGTCTGAGTTGACGGCAGTGACTCTCCTCTCTGTCCTGAGACTGTTGTCTGGCCCAGCTGCTCACTGACGCTTCAGCATCTGGAAGCCTCTGGGGTCCACCGCAAGGCCCATCATCTGGAGACAGAGCCCAGAGCTCAAGTCCATAGAATAAACATCAAAGTCCACGGCTCTGGTTTAAGGCCACAGGCCTGCAGCCAGAGCCTCCCCATCACCTTGCTGGGTGACCTTGGGCAAGTTACTTAGCCTCTCTGACCTTGCTCTATGAAACAGCAGTGTCAGTAGTGTGTTCGCTTGCAGGGCTGCAGTGAGGCTGGGCTGGATGATCGTGGAGACGCCTAGGGCAGGCTGGCTCTCAGATGTGCCACGGAGCATTGCTCTCAGGTTGTTATCATCCTGTAAGCCACACCTGCAGATACCCACAGAGCGTGGCCCTAAACCCAGCCCTTCGGAGAGTCACAGGGCTCCCCCTCTGCCCAGGAAAGCCAGGTGGTCTGGGTGGGACCTGGGAATCTGCATGTTTAAGTGGTGCAAATAGCTTGAGCCAAGGGGCTGAAGGCAAGGGCCTGTAAGTTAGTTTGTACACAACTATTTGAGAAAGGAATTGGTCAACACATATTGTCCTCCATGAGGGCAGAGAACCAGATTCAACTGCTCACATTTGTGTTCCCCAGGCCTAGTATGGTGCCTGCCTGGAATGGAGGAGGTGCTGACAAGGTACTTCCCGGATGCATGGATGGATGGGTTCACTGAATGGCTGGCTGGCTGGCTGGTGGTGATTGGATGAATAGGTGAGTGAGTCAGTGGGTGGGTGGATGGGTAGGTAGGTAGGTAGGTGGTTGGATGGATAGATGAGTGGGTGGGTGGGTTGGCGAAGGATGGACGGACAGATGGCAAGACCACACATGGGGTTTGCAGGGCCTGTTATCTCTCCTACACAGCTCACCTTAATTTCAGGGTGGCCCCTCCAACTGTCTACCTCTGCAACACAACTTGATGAGATTTCCTTAAAACTAGAGCTTGTGAATGGCAGGGAAGGCAATGGCGTATCATGAGACCTGAGAAAATACCAGCATTGCTGGTATCTAGGCTAGCGTTTCTTTGGGTCTTTGGCCCCTAGAGATGGTCTGTGAGGCAGCTCCCTTCAGCCAGCCTCATGCACCATGGCCTCGGACTCTGTCTGCCTGCCCTGTCCCCTGACCCCAGCAAGCAGGCCTCCCCCCTTCCCCTGCTGCGCTAGCGGGATGGAGCCAGGGCTTGGACACCCTGCTTGGGAAAGGCGCTGAACTGCCCTCCTTGGCCAATCCTCGAGTGACTCAACCTCTTCGGGGCTACAGAAAATGGAAGGTGTCCTGCCCTCTAGGAGCTGGGATGAATGAGCTGCTCCAGATATGCAGGGGGCTACTGGCCTTCCATCTGTCAGTCCGGTGGGGACAGACCTGAGGTCTCTCCCTTGGCACCTGGGCGCCCAGCTGGGGATGGTCAGCCAGGACCAGGAGCCCCCCTCTGGCTGGGGCACAGACGGAGCCAAGGGCCCCCCCCTCAGAGTGGACCGTGGCTCATTTTGGAAAATGAAAGCCATCATATGGTGCTCTGTTACTGAGCTAAGCTGTTGTCTTTGGCTCCTCTGAAATAGACGATAGGAAACAGATCCGGGGATAATGAATAAACATTGGCTTACGGGGGCTGCATGCTGAGGACGATGAAATCTCACACTGGCAGATTAAATTTAAGACATGCATATGTAAAGTGGGTATGTAAGGGCCAGGCTCCTTCCCAGAAAATCACATAGCCAAAGCAGAGCATCTGGGAGGATGCTCTGTGTGTGTGTCCCCCGTCCCCAGCCAGCCAGGGTTTGGGAGAACCTCGGCGAAGAGGAGCCCGGGTTCCTAGGAGACCTGGCATGCAGAGCCAAGGAGACAGGGCAGGAGGTGGTAGGCTGGACATCGTCCACAGACGTGTATTGAGAGTCAGCATTCACAATGACTTCCAGAAGCTTCCAAGTGGTTAATGAAATCAGGTTCTGAGGTCAGTTTTTGACAGCGAACCCTCTCCTGTCTCATTTTACAGCGCTCTATGATCTGAGGGACTCCAGGCACCACCCCCTCCTTTCTGTTTTCTTAAATCGAGGTGGAATTCCCATACCATAAAATGTACCCTTTGAAAGTGTGCAGTTCAGTGGTTTTTAGTATATTCACAAGGCTGTGTAGACATCACATTGTAATTCTGGAACATTTTCGTCACCCCAGAAAGAAACCCTGTATCCATTAGCCGTCGTTCCCCTCCCCCGTCTTGCCCAGCCCCTGGCAACCACCGGTCTATTTCTGTCTATGGAGTTGCCTACGCAGGACGTTTCATATGAATGGAATCCTACACTGTGTGGTGTTGGTGACTGGCTTCTTTTAGCATTAGGTTTTCAGGGTGCGTCCACGGTGTAGCATGTGTCAGAATTTCATTCCTCTTCAAGGCTGAATGATGTCTGTTGGAAATATAGACCATATTTTGTTTATCCATTGATCAATTGATGAACATTAGGGTTTTCACTCCCTGGCTTTTGTAAATAGCCCTGCAGTGAGCATCTGTGTACAAGATGCTGTTTGAACCCATGTTCAGTTCTTTTGGGCACGTACCCCGGAGTGGAATTGCTGGGGCACGTGGTAACTCTGTCTTTAACCTTTTGAGGAAACTGCCGTGCTGTTTTCTGTTTTCTATGAGAGTTCTGATTTCTCCGTCCTCACCAATGCTTCCTGTTTTTTTATTATAGCCATCCTAGTGCGTATGAGGTGGTATCTTACTGTGGATCCACTGATAACTGATCCCTGATAACTAATGTTGAGCATCTTTTCAGGTGTTTATTGGCCATTGCGTATCTTCTTTGGGGAGGCATTCACTTTTCAATTAATGTGTTATACGTCCCGTAATGAATTTGGAAAAATACAGAAAGGTTTAAACAAAAAATAAAATCATTCATCATCCTACCTCATGCTGATGGTCACCACGGAGATTTTGTTCCTTCTTGGAATGTAAATGTATGATAAACAAAACTGAATGCATCCTTTTAAGTGATGGATCCTGCTTTTTTTCTTTCCCAAGTGACAAAGGACATCATGTCGTGGATTGAAAACATTCCTCCAAGACACTGTTGCCAGTGGCTGTACAAATTGTCACCAATGATTCATTGATGTGACCCTGTCCATCATTGATGTCGTTGGTGTGACATTGTCCATCTGGTCACCCCCTTCTGTTTTAGGACATTGCTGGCATTGCCATGGATTGGCTAGTGTGCACAGCACTTGAGTGAACAGCCTTACAATTTAAAAGCTCTGTGTGAGTCTCCTTAGGATGTGTATCTTAATAATCTACTCCCCCAGATTTGCACAGCCCGAGGCCACCTCTTTGTCCTCAGCCCAGGGTAGAAGCTGGCTGCCTCCCTTCTGTCCCCTTCTAGGAGCTGCAGAGACTCCCTTTCAGGGTTCAGCTTCTGAAGCTCCTTAAAGATAGGACCTGCCCACAGCAGGGACTTGAGGCAGGGGACTTGAGAACATGGAACGTACTTTTTCTCAGATGAGTAGGGATTGGCTTCTTGGGCCGGCAACACCCACCGCTGCACCGAGCCCTGAACTTTCATGCTCTGAAGTCAAGGGCCTGGAATTCTGGATCATTTTTGAACAGAGGCCCCCCCGTTTGCATTTGACACTGGGTCCTGAAACTTGCATAGCAGACACCACTTACTCGAGGTGCCCTGTGGGCCCCCACCTGGCGCTTGAGGCCACGTGTTTTGGGCTCACACTTGGAAACCTTCACCTCGTAGAGCCATCTTTACACAAAGGCAACGTGTTCTGACAACTCCGGGGGCTGGAACTTGGCTCCAGGGAATGGGTATTATTCATGCGGCCTCCAGACCCAAGGTTGGGGCTGTGAACTGTCCTTCCTTGGCTGTGCTGACCAGCACCCCAGTCGCCTGCTGGGACCGGCCTCGCGCCGCCGCTTCTGAGCCCATCTGGACCAGCACCCACTGTGCTCAAGGCTGCAGAAGTGCATCCAGTCTCACTGCTGGCTCTGGTGCCCCCTTGCGGTAGAAGCCCCTTCCTCCGGGTTGTTGAGATTAGAAATTTGTTTTAAGAAATAATTGCTGAATGCAGCCAGAACCCCCAGGAGTGTGATCCAGCTCGGCACAGCTGCTCACTGCTGCCAGGGTGCCCCCAGCCGCCCCTGCCTATTTAGCTGAGATGCAAATGTGCCCTTTGCTCGAATCTGGGAGGTTCTAACCTTGCACTACATGTACCCTCCTCCTCTAGGGGTCCATGGAGCAAGCTGCCCTCGCCTCTTCAGTGTTGGCCACTGGGGAATGGGGTACAGGGCACCCCAGCCCTCCATGTCTGAACGCTGCCCTCTGTGGGCTGACTGTATCCATCCCTCCTCTCCTGTCGGGGGCCATTAGCGGCTGGTGGAATGTCATGCAGGGGGGAGCAAGCCTGTTAGCCCTTGGAGCCCGGCTGGGAGGACAGGGCCGGGCTCAGAGCAGCCTGCGGGAGTCCTTTTCTAAGAAGAGAAAAGGCCGTGTTCCCAGTGGTTCCAGGAAATCAAAATCAGAGTCACTCAGTCATGACCTAGCTCTTCATTTGCAAATCATCAAAATTTCTCCAAGGGCTGGTCCATTTTCCCGGTGTCTTCCTTGGGATAAACAGGGCCAATATCCCACCTGAGGGCCCATTTAATACGTAAGGACCCTGGAGGTGAAGTGACTTCCTGGCAGTCACCCTGGGCCCCGCGCTCACTGTCCGTCTCATGCAACAACATCTGTCCAAATGGGCTTTTTAGGGACTCCAGAGGTAATTTAGCTGAGCCTAATTACCCTCGGCAATGCCTGACTGTGACCTCGATGGGCTCCAAAAGTTCACACCCGAGCAGATCAGCAGGTGCATGAGGAACACGGAGCCGTGGCCCCCGCTAGCCTCCCTGCACAGCAGTGTGTGTCACTAGATTCTGTTGTGAGAGACGGCACTGAGCTGGTGACTCCCGTCTCCTGGAAGGACGCCCAGGGCCAAGCTCGAGTCCCACATCCGTGTAATGGAATGGAGATCAGAACTTCCTCTCCCCTCAATCAGAGCCTTTTATCCAACCCAGATGCCTGACTGAAGGGCTTTCCTCTTCCACTGTGCACCAGCCCGTCAGAGGAGGCCTGGGTCATGGCATCCCACAGTGTGACACCACATGGGCCATCCAGAGGCCAGGCGCTCGCAGCTGGGACCCCTCCATGGCCCAGCACAGGATAGGAGGAGGAGGAGGAGGAGGGATCCGCTCCAGCTGTGGACCTCCAGTCCCCTCATCCACAGGACCCTGCGTGCACTGACGCCGCTCAGAGCACTTCAGGGGTCATGGACCTCATTAAGGGTCAGATGGAAGCTGTACAGGCACACATTTATGCGCGTGTGCGCACACCCGCATGTGCTTCTGTAGACACACGCTGCACGCATGTCTGCAATCCCTGCACATCGTGCACGCACATGCAATATGTGTGCGTGCATGTCACGCGTACTGCCCACATGCTTGCACACACCCACACGTGCACACAGCTCGGTGTGCTCTGTCAGAAGGCTGCAGGAGCCCACCGTGTGCCCAGGTGTGCAGTGTGTATGCTGACATGGACTCAGGGAGCGTGCTGCTCCAGCGTCCCTCTCGGGTGTGCTCTGTCCTTGAGTCCTGGTGCAGATACAGACCCAGTGATGATCTGACCTATTTCTTGTTCCTGAAGCTCCCAGCTCCTCTCATGGACAGTCCTAGAAAGAGTCTGATGCAGGGCAACTGCATCATTTTTCATCCAAATGGGGACACTTCTGAGAGCAAAGGAGGCCAGCCTGCTGGCCAAGCTGCAGGACCCAGGGCTGCCCTCCTGACCTCCACAACAGGGGCCTGGCGTTGCAGCGTGCTTGTGCCCATCAAGCAGACAGAGCAGGAGCATCGCAATGGTTATTCACTTGCTCTGGTGATTCATTCAACCCACTGTCCACTACTGGAAGACAACTGGGGTTGTGGCCCTGTTTTCCATGGAGGAGAACCATCACTGAGTCACAGGCGGGGAAAGAGAAAGGGCTTATCTCCGTGGTAACAAGGCCCCAGGGAAGTGAGCCCCAGTGCCGACAGCCGCTGCCCGAGAAGCCTCGGGTGCCCCAGCAAAGCGGTCTGGGGAGGGCAGAGACGGAGCTTTGTTCTGAGTGGGCCTCTCCGGCAGCACCTCGCACTCCCACCCCACACCCCCCCCCAGGACATTGCCTCAAGGACCCACCCGTCCTTCTCTTTGCAGCAGAAAACCGCTTGCCTGTCGGGGTGGTCTATCCCCTGCGTGGCAGCAGGGATATCCACCCCGCCCCCACTTTGTCACCACCTCGGGTCCAGCGTGGATCCGTGCTTGCTGGGCGTCAGTCAGCTCACTGAATGAGCCCATCCGCTGGGTGTGGTGATCCGAGACAGGGAACTGCAGGCTGGAGGCATGAAGGCAGGCAGTGGTGGACGGTCGGAGCCCCAGGCAGAATGTTCTGGAATCATTTGGGTTGTTTTACGATTATTTTTATATTGAGGTGAAACTCACATAACAAAATTGACCATTTTAAAGGGAGCAGTTCTGAGGCATTTAGAGCGCTGAGCTGTGCAGCCTTCACCTCTTACAGAGACCCTGTCACCATGAGAAGTCACTCTGCCCCCAGCACATCACAGCCGCTCATGTCCTTCCTGCCTCTACACGTGTCCCTGTTCTGCATTTTTCATACACGTGGAATTATACGATATGTGGTCCTGTGTCTGGCTTCTTTCATGCAGCAGAATGTCTTTGAGGTTCATCCGTATAGTGTGTGTCAGGGCTTCATGCCTTTTTAGGGCCGGAGGATATTCCACAGTGTGGATGGATCACATATTGTTTCTCCACTCCCCATCAGCGACACCTGTGTCCCCTCTTGGCCGCGGTGAACACTCGTGTATGCAGCAGGGTACTTGCTCTTAGTTTTTCTGGGCGTACACCTAGGAGAGGAATTGCTGGGGCATACGGTCATCTGTTTCACTTTTTAGGAAATGCCAGGCTTTCCCACAGTCTAGAGTGTTGACCCTGCAGAGTGTGGTCAGTGGGACCCACTGTGTCCCGTTGCCGAGGCACAAGCAGGGGCTGGAAGGTGACAGCAATGCCCTTGGCATCCCCTGTGTAGCCAGCATTCTGCACAGAGCTCAGGTCCTGGGGGGCACCTGCCTGTCACTTCCCTGCACCTGTCCCCATTCCCTGACTACCCTGCCTTCGCATGACCTAGCCCGGCACACAGGAGGCCCAACCGCAGACGCTTGCTACATTGGAGCCGGAGGAATGGACATCGCTTTGAGACAGCTTGTTATCTTCTAACAAGCCATAACCAGCCCAAAACGGATTTAGAATTCAGTGTGGTTAGAAATCATCAAGTCTTATGCCGTTTAAAAATTGCTTGTCATTTTGTATGCCAAGAACGCTTCCAGCAGCCTACTTTTCCAAAATGATCACTGATTGGAACAAAAACACTGCCACTAAAATTAGAGTGACAAAATGGAGTTGTTACGAAACAAAAAGAAAATCGACAGGTACATTTTAACACGTGGGGAGTAACACCCCACCCATCCCCACCCATGGGAGTAGCACCAAGCTTTGTTGCCCCGTGTGTTCGAGGGACATTGATTTCCATATGTGGGATCCTACTGTTTGATTAAATTCTTGATGAGAACCCATCTGAGAGAGAGTGGTTGCTTAGGAGTGGAAACTATTTTAGGGATCTAAGCTGGGGCCTGGAAATGCACAAGAGAAATGTTCACGGAAAACTCTAATAAATAAGATGCTTTCAAATTTGCGTAAAAATCCAGACATTCCTGTCTTGAAAAAGGAGTCCGTCCCCCCCTTTGCCATCTCCCTCCACCTCAGCCAGAGCATCTAACACCTGTTGTTTGTTTCTCCCCAATGCCTATGTCAGCACAGGCTCATTCCAAACACACAAGACAGGGAAACCACAAAACAACTGGGACTTAAATAAAGTAAAGGTTTGGGTTCTCTCCTGTTCAAGGAGAAAGAAGAACACGATCCAGTATTGGGATGAGGGCTCCAGGCTCACGGGGATCTTTTCCTTTCTTGCTGCTCCACCATCCTTAACAGGCTGCTTCATGGCCCAGGGTAGCTGCTTAGATTCCACCCATCGTCTGGAACTTACATTTCTCTACTTTCCAAACAAACCACCCTCCCTCATTTTAAGAACACACAAATGGTCCACTGTACTTCTAAGTCTTGACCATAACATGACCTCAAGGAAGGCGAGACCTGGAGCCATTACTCCAGGAAACCTGCCATGGAGGAAAAAATGGAGATCAGATGTTGGAGTAGGCAGCTGGCCACTCCACTACAATACCTCCTAAGTAACAGCCTTTCTCCCTGTTTCCATAGTATGCACCCCATCTGACAACCTCCCCCCATCTCCTCCAGAGCAGCTCCGATGTAAGGTGTAAGATGTCATTGGGTAAAGGATTGAATGCTTTCAGCAAGAAAACAAAATTTATTCCACACAGGGGGAAACTGAAGCCTGGAGAGGACTCACCCAAGGAGAGGTAGTGCCTGCACGCTCTTATACCGACCATCATGAGGTGTCAGGTGGGTTCCAGAGTTCCATCAGTGTTTTCACCCTCTTCTGAGCCCCTGGACCTCTTACAAGGTCACAGCTTGTGTTCTGAAGCAATGAATATACTGCTAGTATCAGTCAGGCCTCAGTCACACATGATAAAAATCAAGATCAACCTGGCTGAAGCCAGTGGGGGACTGTAATGGCTTTCAGGTTCAGGGCTGATGGCTTCAGGCACGGCTGGATCCAGGTGCTCTGCGAACATTAGGAAGTACTCTTTCATTCTCTCACTGATTTCCTCTGTGTGAACCCTGTTCTCCATGCCCCGTGGAGATGGCCACCAGCAGTGCCAGGTTAAGGCTTGACTATTTTAGCAGACATTAAAGGAACAGAGTGCCTCTTTTCCATATTGTAGGAGAAGATTAACGATTGAATCTCATTAGACTACTTCATGTGCCCATTCTTGACCCAATCAGAGTGACCAAGGGGGGAGGATGGACCCTTGGGTGATTCCCCAGAAGTAAGAAATGGACATAGGCAGGCTGAATACACACTTCCCTTCCACCCTGCTCCAACATCTCATGATTCTTGCCCTGAATCCTCCCCTCCCGAACCAAAACATACCTGTCATGGTCTCTTTCCCTGGGGTCCTTGTTCACTGGCTAGTATTTTTGTTTATAGGTCTCTTTTTCCCAGAGTCTGAGGATCTGTTCAGAGAAAGGCTGTAATACCCTCTCTGCCTCCTCAGTGCCTGCCCAGTACAGAACTTGGTGCAGAATAGGAGCTAGTAAATGTACAGTAGCTAGTTGGACAGGAGGAAGGATGTGTGGATGGGGGAGTGGGAAGTGGATAAATGTATGGATAGTGGACAGATGGGCGGGTAGGTGATATGTGGGTGGGTGGGTGGGTGGATGTGTGCAGAGTAGAGAGATGGATGGATGGATGAATGGAAGGAAGGATGGTGGGTGGTGGGTGTGTTCCTGGATAGCTTAATAACCAGATGGCTTCCTGAAGGGAAAGGGATTTGCTGCGGGTCACACAGCCCCCAGTACTACATGCAGTTCAATGTGGTGACATTGTTTCATGCCAGAATTTAACTTTCATACAGCCAACCCTTTATAGAGCAGTTGAATAGTTTTTAATAGTGTGGATGGCACTAAGTCACTCGCACTAGGGGAGCATTGCAGGAGGCCCCGGGCCATCCTGGGTAAGCATGAATTGGGGCTGGGCTTCCCCTGGCCCCTTGGCTTTTGCCGTGGGGTGTGATTCTGGTGGGAAACACTATCTGTCCAGGTGCCTTCTGTCCGTGTGATCTTTAGTGCGGGAAGCCCATGTTAATTGTTCTTGAGGTATACATGTGGGCCAGCAGGTGAATGCTCAGATCCAGGCATGCCACACCGTCTGGATCACGGGGCACTGTGTGTACTGTCAGGGTGACCTTGCTGACCACCAAGGCACAGAAGGGCAGTGGGTTTGGGCAGGTGACCTTGTGCTGACCACTGTGAACTGCTGGTCCTGCATGGCCCAGGGCACCAGGGGACACGTGGAGTCTAAGACTCTGGCCTCTGGGACCATGGCAAGCCCCTTACCTGTGTCACCTCCCCCAGCCCACTGGGCCCCATGCTGGCTTCCCCTCTTGACCTTCGGTGCCCTGTAAGACAATCATCCTATCACACAACTGTGTTTCGAGGATATTAGACAACTCTAGTAGTAAAACTCCCTCAGCCCCTGCACACAATAGGTGCTTGGTAAATGGTGTCATTAGGACATATCATTTTGCTTACAGTTGCTGTGACTTAGCTCTGTCCTCAAAGGTCACAGGGTTTCTGCCTATTCTTTGCATGAAGAAATCAAGGCTCAGAGAGGTTGGGTGACTTGTTCTAGGTCACACAGCCAGTGTGGCAGGGGTGGGGCTTGAGATCAGGGTTTCCTTCCACCACCCCTGCTCCTGCAGGTCCTGCTTCTGGAAGAGAAGAGGTGGGGGGTTGGGTGGCTGGAAGGAAGTGTTTCATCCCTGTTTTCTACAGCTTTGGCTGGGACAGTATGTGCCGAGGGACTCACCCCTGACCCAGACCAGGCCCCCATTACAGGGGAGGTCAGGGAGGGCCTCCTGGAGGTGTGCTAGTGGCGGTTGCATGGCCAGCTGTGGGCTGTGACTTCGGAAAGATACTCCATTTCTCCTGCCTCCTTCGGAGCTTCTCAAACAAGGCCACCACCTGTCTGCTCTTCCTTCCTCCTTCCTCTAGGCAAAATGAGAGTGCATGGTAAGGCGGTGACTGTGATGGGCCAGGGTGACCTCAGTTGCCCTCACTTCTTGCCTGTTCAGGGGAGGGAGGCTTACCTGGAGGTGCAAGTCCCAGGCCGTCAGGGATAGCACGGGCCGAGAATCGCCCTCCGCTGCCTGTGGGGCCCAGGGGTTGGAACCTGCGCTCTGCACCTGTGTGGTGGGCCACCGGCCTTTTTGCATAGTGACCATGCTTGGACTACCATGGGGGTGGCCTGCACATGCCCCCCACACATGAGCATTTTGTTCTCAGCTCCGAAGCCCTGCCCAGAACCCCTGATTCACATGTCCAGCACAGCCGCCGTGAGCCCAAGGCGCTCTCAGAGGCCTTCATCGGATGCCGTGTCTCTAATTTTCTGGCACGCGGCTCGCCCAGGGGCCCCTGACGGTAATAACGCTCATAGAGCTTCTGCCTCTGCCCCAGGCCTTCAGCAGAATGGTGCCTAACGTGGGCCTGCCTCTCCCTCATCTTAGGAATAACCCGGTTTCAGCTGTACCTGTGAAACTGCATCATTTTGATAACTAATGGGAGGGCTTGGGCCTCACTTTGTTAGAGCTATGCTCTGTTCTGTCTGCTGAACAAAGATGAAAAGTGCATGAGACCAGGGCCCACGGGCAAGAGGTGGAGGAAGCAGGAGCCCGATCATGGCTCTGAGAGAGCCCCGGCTGGGACTGGAGGGACATTGGAAGCTCCCAGAGGTTCTCCAGATATGCCATCTGGGAGCTTGTCAGAAATGCAGGTGCTCGGGACCCCCGCCCCAGATCAGGAATGCTGTTCTCACTGCCCCCGGGATACGCAGGCAGCTAGTGTCTGAGAATCTTGCACTCGGCTTATCAAAGTCAAGGGCCATCTGTGAAGGCCTGCTACTCACAGTGTGGTCCCCAGACCAGCAGCGTCAGTGTGGCCGCCTGGACGCCTTTAGGAGTGCTGGATCCCAGGCGCCCCCAGGACGTACTGGATGGCCTAATGCATGTTGACAGAGTCCTGGAGAGTTGTGGGCACGGGGAAGTGAGGGACACGTTACCTTCAGGAGGGTTTGATTATCTTTGGAATGGGAGGGAGATGCTGGTGGCCCCAGGGCTGCCCAGGGAGACCGGCCACCCAGTCAGCTCTCCTTCCCTGGCTGACTGCTTGCCCCTGGGTCTGCAGCTCACAGCTGGCTCTTCCTCAGCCCCACCCCGCCCAGGTGAAATCTTTACCTGCTCCCAACGCACCTGACATCCCATGCTCCTGGACCACGGCCATGTCCAGGTCCCCAGTGACAGACGACCGTGCCCGGGGAGCAGGGATGGGGGCCCTCCTGAGCCTGCTCGTGTGCCACACCCTGCTCTTAGCACTGCCCACCTGTGGACCCACGGAATCCCCCATCTATGGTGAGCCTAGAGAAGGACCCTCCTCTCTAGCTTCCAGAGATACCTTGACTTCAAACTTCTGGCCTCCAGACCAGGAGAGGCTACATTCCTGTTGTTTTAAGCCCCCGTGTTGGTCGTTTGTGATGGCAGCCACAGGACATGCACACAGGCCCCTTGGGGTGCCCACCCCCACCCCCACGTTTGGTGGGTGATTGTCCAGCATAGACCTGTCCTCACACTAAGCAGCCAGGGGAGGCCTGGGCCAGGTCTGGAGGAGTCCATGTGCAGGCTTCTGAGGCTCTCCCTCCCATGAGGGGCACAGCACACTGTCCCCCACGAGAAGGAATGCAGCCACACACGTGGAACGTCTCTGTGTTGGGATGGGAGCCCACCAGAGCTTCAGCACCAGGGTTCTGTCTGCGCCCGGCATAGTGGCGTGTGCTGGCTGCCCCAGCCTCTCAGCGCAGGGGACACTGTAGTTCTGGACGCAACCAAGGTGGCTGGGCCGATATGATAGTTATTTGCTTTGTACAGATACGGAAACTGCAGCTGGGGGACAGAAGGTGCTTGAGATCACACAGTGCCTAAGTTGCAAAGCTGGGTTCAGACGTGGGGATCGGGCTCCCAGCTCTGCTCTTAGCCCTGGGGTTCCCTGCCTCTTCCACACAGAGAGTCTCGTTCGGTCGTTGTGGGGTGAAGGGCTGGTAGACGGAATAAATAAGAGTCGTCATATGTACTCAGCAAGATGCCAACCCTCCCCCATGGCACAGACCCTCTTACCTTGCCAGACACCCCAAAGCTGGGCATCACTGGGGTCCCCATTCTGCAAATGAGGACGCAGGGTCCTGAGAGGTCACAGAGCCTGGGGGCAAGATACACAGCGTGGAGGTTTGTGGCGCAGATCTGAGCTCAGGCCCTCTGGGCCCAGGTTCTGCTTTGCGCCTTTTGTGTGCG
This sequence comes from Smutsia gigantea, assembly GCA_032199065.1. NCBI lineage: Eukaryota > Metazoa > Chordata > Mammalia > Pholidota > Manidae > Smutsia > Smutsia gigantea. The sequence continues at coordinate 391,653 of JAVSCE010011171.1, forward strand.
TGCCATGCCAATCCATGTAGGAGAGATGCGTGCAGCCCTGGGCCTGCCCCCATTAGTTCTGAGCCTTCGCGATCACTCCCCCACCCCCGACCACTAGCGGCAGAAAGCAGGGTCCAGGGTGACCCTGTAACCTGGCCCGCGGCCCCATGGAGTCTGCCCAGACCCCAGGGAGCTACCAGGGGACAGGAGACAGGTCGAGAGGCAGCCGTGGTGGGCTGCCTCTGTGTTGGAGAGAGGGTGTGTGCAGGGCACTGGGTTCGAGTGGTCTGTTTCCAAGAAAGGTTAACAAAGACGGTAAAGAGGCCCCTGGATGCCGGGCATGCTTCAGGCCAGGCAACCAGGGAGACCCTCACCTGCTCTTAAGATTCCCCCTTCTCTCTGGTTCACCTCTGTCCCGGGCCCAGCATGGTGCCTGGCCCCTGGGAGGTCTCAGGATGTGTTTGGGAATGTCCATCAGTGTCCTTTGCACCCTCCTTATCCCTGGTTCACCAAATGGGCTTTTGCGGCTCAGAGAACCCACAGCAGCTATTGAGCATTGCCAGGTAGAGAATCTTTATGATCAGATGCTCAGGAAGGGAGTGTCCCCTGGCCTTAGGAGGGAAGGGAGATGCCCAGCCAGGGGTCTGAAAGGTTCTCAGCCCCGTCCCTGAACCAGCTTCTGGGGCAACCAAAGGTATGAGCAGCAAGGACCTGGGAGCTCAGAGAAGTTAGGCCACTTCCCCGCAACCACACAGACGCTTGGCCCCACAGAGTCCGCTGGGGCAGAGGCCACCCGAGCCACTGGGTACTTCGTCTGCCTGCACCCGCAGAGGGATGGGGTGGGGTCAGGGAGGCGGGGGCCTGGTTACTCAAACTCCGGAAAACCGAAAACCACTTTATAATCGAAATAAGCATCAGTTTCCAAGAATCGGGCCCCAGGACAGTTGTCCTGCTGCACCCCACCCCTGGGTCCCCCCACCCCACGAGGAGCCCTGTTAGAGGGACCTCCCAACATAGGGGCCGCACTGCCTGGCCTTCAGGGAAGCCGTTGCACCCTTGTTCCCTTTCTCGGCCACTAGATGGCAGCCGCTGGGCACAGACGCCAAGGAGAGGGCACGTGGTGGGATCCAGAATCCATCTCTAGGGAAAATCCGGGGGGAGAAGTCCCCCAGGGAATCGGACGTCCCTCCGTGAGGAAACCTGGCAGGGGATGTGTTCTCAGTGTTATATTCTGAATGGAGTCCCCTGAGCCCTGAATCCAGGCCTGAACTCATATGGTGTCTCCACAGGGCCAGCAGGGCTAGGGACACCGTGGGAGAGCCAGCCACTGACCCTGCCTTGGGGGCCCACAGGGCGGCCAGAAGGGTGGTCGGTCACTGTGCGCTGGGGAGCTCGGGGCTTGGGAGGGACAGCGTGGGCCCTCTGCGCATACTTGCCCCCCAGGAAGCTGCAGGAGGAGGGACGGCACTGGTGGATTTTCGTTTATTTGCGACTCCTCTGTGATCTCAGGCGGTCCCAGTGGCACACAGCATACCTGACCTCAGGTCTTCGTCATAGGCCGGCAGCGTGGGGCCAAGCAGGCCAGCCCCAGAGCTCGCATTCAGACCCCAGCCTCGCCCCCTAGCCACACAGTGTCACGTGGGCCCGTCATATAGCCCCTCTTTGACTCAGTTTCTTCATATGTAAAACAGGGAGGGTGCTAGATCTCGTCCCACTAGGTTGGATCAACTGACTTAAAAAATGGTAAAGCAGTCAGCAGAGCACCTGGCACAGTGGGCAGCTAACAGTATTATTCTGCTATTATATTATTAACTGTTATTAATTAATGATCTGTTGTGATGATGTGTTGTGTTGAAGTAAAACAGATTCAGTTCTAGGCTCCAATAATTGTAAGCATGGTTTTCACACACAGGGAATTGCATACAACATTTCAAAGTACTTAGGTATTTTGCTGTTATTATTAATTATTATAATTGCCTATTATTATTTCTTAATAGTAATTGCTGTTATCTTCACTGTTATTAGCATTCTGTTGGACACCCCTGTCCTGTATCAGCATCTCTCTGTGTCCAGGACCACCTTAAGTGTGAACACCTGAAGCAACCCTGGCCACCCCTCTTCGGTCAGCATTCACAGGGAACACATGTGCCTGCACGGTGCTCGGTGTCGTGCTGGGACTTGTTCGGTCCAATCTTTGTCTTTCCTCTCCTGCCAGTGAGGCACCTTTGCTAATGTTCCTTGATCCATGCTATTCAAGTAACAGCAGGGGCCATGGGGAGCCAGAAAGCTTCCTTTTCACCCTGTCCCACCTCAGCCTTCCCCAAGCTGCTTGGAGCCAAAATGTGGGGGCAAGGACGTGGTCCTAGGCCTCGCTGTGCTTGTACCTAGCGTGGGGCCTGCAGCGTGGCCCACCCATCTCCTTGGGGGTATGTTGAATTCTGTCGAGTGCTTTCTCTGCATCAGTTGATGAGATTGTTTTTCTTCTCATTTATGTGACCATTGATGTCCATTGGCTTCTCAAATATTGAACCAGCCTTGCATTCCCATAGTAGCATTAGACTCGGTCGCAATATGTCTCTGGATTCACGTCCTTACAATTTGGTTGAGACATCGTGAGAGATATTGGTCTAGTTTTCTCATGCTGTCTTTGTCTGGTTTGGATTTCAGGATATTGCTGCCTTCATGAATTAATTTGTGAAGTGTTCCCCCATTAATCTTTACTGGGAAAGATTGTGTGGAATTGGTATTGTTTCTCCTTGAAATGATTAGTAAAATTCACTAGTGACACTGTTTGAATCTGAAGATCACTTTTTCAAAAAAATTTTAACTATTCAGTATCTTTAATAGATGTAAGATAACTTAGGTTATCCATTTCTTCTTGGGTGAGTTTGGGTAGTTGGCAGCTTTCGCAGAATCAGTCCATTTTGAATTGTTAAATTTGTCTGAGTGGAGTTGTTCCTGGAGTCCTTCATTATCTTTTTAATGTCTGTTCTGTAGTGAAATCACCTCTTTCATCCCTGATATTGGTAATTTGGGTCTTCTCTCATCTTTCCTTTGTCAGTCTGGCTAAAATGTTATCAATTCTATTGATATTTTTCAAAAAATGAGCTTTTAGCAAATAATCCATTTAAGAAATGGGCAGAGGACATAAATAGACACTTCTCTAAAGAAGAAATTCAGATGGCCAGCAGGCACATGAAAAGATGCTCCACGTCGCTAATCATCAGAGAAATGCAGATTAAAACCACAATGAGATATCACCTCACACCAGTGAGGATGGCCAACATCCAAAACACAAGCAACAACAAATGTTGGCGAGGATGTGGAGAAAAGGGAACCCTCCTACACTGCTGGTGGGACTGCAAATTAGTTCAACCATTGTGGAAAGCAGTATGGAGGTTCCTCAAAAAACTCAAAATAGAAATACCATTTGACCCAGGAATTCCACTCCTAGGAATTTACCCTAAGAATGCAGCAGCCCAGTTTGAAAAGACAGATGCACCCCTATGTTTATTGCAGCACTATTTACAATAGCCAAGAAATGGAAGCAACCTAAGTGTCCATCAGTAGATGAATGGATAAAGAAGATGTGGTACATATACACAATGGAATATTATTCAGCCATAAGAAGAAAACAAATCCTACCATTTGCAACAACATGGATGGAGCTAGAGGGTATTATGCTCAGTGAAATAAGTCAAGCTGAAAAAGACAAATACCAAATGATTTCACTCATATGTGGAGTATAAGAACTAAGGAAAAAAAAAACAAGGAACAAAACAGCAGGAGACTCACAGAACCCGAGAACGGACTAATAGTTACCAAAGGGAAAGGGACTAGGGAGGGGTAAAAGGGAAGAAGGGACATTACGATTAGCAGATGTAATGTTCAGGGGGCACGGGGAGGGCTGTACAACCCAGAGAGGACAAGTAGTGACTCTATGGCATCTCACTAAGCTGATGGACAGTGACTGAAATGGGGTTGGGGGTGGGGGGGAACCTGATGAAGGGGGTAGTGTAATCACCATAATATTACTCATTTAATTGTAGATTAATGATATCAAAATAAACTAAAAAAATGAGCTTTTAGTTTCATTGATTTTTCTCTGCCTTTCTAGTTCATTGATTTCTGTTGTTTTTAATTCTTTTCTTCCTCTGTATGCTCTGAGCTTCTTTTGTTCTTTTTCTAGTTTTATGACTCAAGATATGGTCTGTCCTGTTGAATATTCTGTGTGCATTGAGAGGAATGTACATTCTGTTGCTGAGTGTAGACTTTTGGTAGAAGTCAGTTAGACCCTTGGTGGTTTTCTGTAAATGTTTATAGCTTTGCTGGCCTGCTTTCTACGAGCTCTTATTGATCACTATGAGTGGAATGTTGGTGTTTTCCAGTATAAATGTGCACTAGCCCGTTTTTTCCTGGCAACTGTCAGGGTTTGCTTCACATGTTTTGTTGTCCTGGTGTTAGGTGCATATTGATTCAAGATTGTTATATCTTCTTGGTAAATTGATCTTCTTTTATTTAATGTTGCTGTTTAGCCCTGGTAGTTAGTGTTTGCGTGGTATATTTTTTCCATTCTTTTACTTTTTTTTTTTTGAACATAATTCCTTGGGTTTTTTTTTAGTTAATTTTGATATCATTAATCTACAATTAAATGAGTAATATTATGGTGATTACACTACCCCCTTCATCAGGTTCCCCCCCCCCATTCTTTTACTTTTAACCTACCTATGTTATCACAGATGAAGCTGATTACTTGTAGCCTGCATATCACTGGGTGGTGTTTAAAAAAATCTATTCTGACAATCTCTTTTGTGTTTAGACTGTTTACATTTGATATAATTATTGCATCTGTAGCTACCATTTTATTTCTGGTTTTCAATTTGTTCTCTTTTGTTCTTTTTTTTTCTTGATTTTTTTGATTATTTGAAGATCTTACCTTTCCATTTTAATGGGCGGATTGAAGTTTTGACTATTTGTACAGTTTTTTGTGCATGCATCGTTGCTCTGGGATCCCAGTACACATACTTAACTTTCCACGGTTCTGAAAGTTAACACTTTGCCACTATAAGTAGGAAGGGAAAACCTCACCACTGTGTGGGTTCCTTCATTCTCCCTTTATGTCCTAGTTGTCATATGTTTTAAATCTGCATACATTGAAAACCTTATCATAAAACATAAAAATTTTTATTCAACCATCATAAGTATCTTAAAGAAGGTAAGATGTGAGGAATACTCTATTACATACATATTTACCATTTTGTTTTATTTCTTATATTAAGGTATCATTGATATACACTTTCATGAAGGTTTCATGAGAAAAACAATGTGGTTACTACATTCACCCATATTATTGAGTCCCCCCCCACCACACCCCATTGCAGTCACTGTCCATCAGTGCAGTAAGATTCCACAGAGTCACTACTTGTCCTCTCTGTACTACACTGCCTTCCCCGTGCCCCCCCACACCATGTGTATTAATCATAACACCCCTCAATCCCCCTCCCCCTCCCTCCCCACCTGACCTCCTCCACCCCTCCCCTTTGGTAACCCATATTTACCATTTTTGTTGCATATCCTTTATTCCTGATTTTCCAAGTTGCTCTCTGGCATCATTTCCATTGACTGAAAGAACTTCCGTTAGCATTTCTTTTATAGATGGATTTGCTGGTGACAAATTCTCTTGGTTTTCCTTCATCTGAGGATGTCTTGATTTGAGCTTCATTCCCGTAGTCTGGACATAGACTTACAGGTTAACAGCACTTTTAAAATTTTGCTCCCTGGTTTCTGAAGAGGAATCTGCAGTCATTCAGATGGTTGCTCTTCTGTAGGGAGTGGGTCCTTGTCCTCTAGCTGTGAGTAGGTTATTTTCCTCGTTTTCCTTTTCAGCATCTTGGCACGGATTTCTTGGGTTAATCCAGTTGGGGTGTGCAAAGCTTCTTGAATCTGTAAGGTTATGTGATCCTCTGGTGGTCAGATTGAATAATTTTTATTGCTCTCTCTTTAAGTTCATGCTCACTGATCCTTTCCTGTCTTGTTTTTGGGCCCATCCAGTAAGTTTTTTTTTATTTCTATCACTTCCCTTAAGAGTTGGCATTTTTCTAGCTGTCTGTGCTAAGTCAGTTCAGCTCGTATCCTGGACATTTTTAACATTTTATTACGAGACTCTGGATCTATTTACATCTTACGGAAAAGAGTGTCTTAAGCAATGACTTGGTTGGGATCAGGCCCCAAGTTCCAACCAGCCTTTTACGGGCTGTGGCTCCATGTCAGTTTAGCTGTCAGGGCCCTTGCTTGCTGTTCAGACCCATCGCACACAGGTGCCAGCAGCAACCAGTCTTGGAGATGGCAGTGGCTCATCTCCTAGGTCCATTCTCAACATCCTCAGCTTGCTGTTAAGGTCTGACCCACACACGCACAGTTTGGAGTTGAGCCCAAGCTCAGTATATGCTCACTCCCCTGCTCCTCCTCACCACAACCTCCCTGATCCCTCCCAGGCCTCTGGGGCCTTAATTTCCCAGCTTGGCCATGAGCTTACTGCAAATGTGTCTTCACCCACGACCAAGTGGCAGAAGAACAGAGAGAAGAGGAAAGCGATGGGGATCCATCACATGTTCTCGGAACCACAGCTCCTAGGGCCAGAGAGAAGGTTTCTCCTTTCTCAGAGTTTTAGTGTCTGCCCCGTGGCCACTGCCACTGCGGGATCCATTGAGAGAAAATACAAGGGAGGATTTGCCCTGTGCTCTCTGAACATGAGGATTCCCTTGAGTCAAAACGCAAAGGCTTGAAGCGCTTTTTACCTGTACTTAATGTATACTCGTGGCCTCCAGGCTACCTTTAAGTGCAGCCAGGTTACACCACTGTCCACAGGTGATGTGAAATCTGGTCTGCTTCCCAGTTTGCCCGCTGTTTGTTTCTTAGCCCTCACATAGCTGCCCCTGCACCCCCCATGATGTACGGCCACATTCACGGGGGAGACTTGGTGGAGTATGCTGATATGCCACCTTCCCAGGAGCTAGACCCTCTCGCTGACCTTCTTGAATCTGTACATTTATTTCTTTCATCAAATTTGGGGAGCTTACATCCATTATTTTTTAGTTTTCTTATTGAGGCGTAATTGGCATATAACATTAGTCTCAGGTGTACAACATAATGATTCAATATTTGTATTATGACACAATCACCACAATAAGTCTAGTTAACATCTGTCACCGCATATAGTTACAAAAACATACTTTTCTTGTGATGGGGACATTGTTTCCTAAAGTATTTACATTTCTGCCTTATTCTCTGGGACTCTGATTACCCAAGTCTTATATCTTTATATTGTCCTTTGAAACCCAATACACTTAATTTTTTTCAGATGTTGTTCTCTCTTCTTCAGATTGGATAAGTTCTAACTATCTACCTCCAAGTTGGCTGACTCTTTTCTCTCATCTCTGTTCTACTATTAAGACTATCCATTGCATTTTTTTTTTCAGGTACTATATTTTCGTGTTCTAAAACTTCCAGTTAGCTCTTGCTTATGCAAAGTCAGCCGCATCTCCCTGCCTCAGTGGAGCAGTTCTAAGGACAGCAGGAACGCAGGAACGCCGTGGTCCACTCACTCCAGCATCTGTGTCGTCTCAACTTTGGCACCTGCTGGCTGTCTTTTCTCTTTAGAATGGATCCTGTTTTCCTGACAACGTTGGGGTGTTTGCTTGACGGTGGGGGGTGTATCATGCTGTGCAGACTCTGGATTCTGTAACAATCCTCTGAAGGATCTTTGTTTTGTTTCACCTGACAGTTACTCTGGTTAGATTCCAGCTGTAAGCTACTCCTCGCCTTCAGCGATTCTAGTCTTAGTTCAGTAATTTAATCTTTTGCTGCAGGTATTTGAGCGTACACACACAGACACACACACACGATTCAAGCCTGAAACTTTTGCAGACATGCACGGAATTAGGGACTCACTTCCTCTAGCTGTCTTCCCTGCAGACTCCCACCTGCCTCTCCGGTAGCAGCTGCCTGAGCCTCCTTCCCTGGTTCCCCCGGCGAGAAGGGGAGGCTTTCTTTTGGGGTTTTCGCTGCACTCACTGCCTTTTGTCTGCTGCATGCCCTCAAGGCAAAGCCCCACAAAATGGAGACTCTCCCCCGTGCCAACCTGACTGCCCTTGTTTATTCTTCCGAATCCCCGGGTCACTGTTGGAGTGGGAAGGGGCTGGTGTTCTGATTGCGCTGGGCAGTGTTGTTGTTTCCCGGGGAGGGCCGTTCTGGAGCAGTTTTACCCCACCACGCTGAGAACAGACCTCTACTGAGCTGGCTCTTAATTTGGAACTTTACCAGGAGTTTTTCTCCACTTCAGTGCTGACAGCAGCAGGGCTGGTGGGACGGGAGTCACCTGCTTATTCTGCATTTGTGGCTTTAACGTTCATGGTGACTCTATATATAGGTATCAGCACTTCATATGGAAATGCAGATCATCTTATCGTGAACCACTTCCTGCTCATTCACCTGCAATTTAGGGTTTGGAGATATTATATTGGGATTAGGTATACAGGAAAGCTGTGTCACCTACGAATTTTATTTCAGGAGCACATAAGGGTAGCGTCACGGAACATTTATGTAGAGGTGGTCTTTCAGATCCGAGAACGTTAGGGGCTGATGGATCGGGTGCAGACGATGGTGCTTTAAGCACCAGCCTTCTCTGACTCTAAGCTGTGTCCTCCTGTCTCCAACAGCCACCCCTCCAGGCCACACAGGCAGTGGCAAGCCATCCAGCCATGGCTGTGGGGACAGGAAGCCAGCAGCCCCCTTTCCTGGGGAATGGCCGCTTGCTCTTGATTGGCTCATGCTCGCCAAAGGGACCTCGGGCTCCAGGGATTCCACAGGGCTTCTCCAGCAAAGCGAGGACCCGGGTTTTCCGTGCGGCCTGATGTCTGGGTAGGCCGCCCCACATGTAGCTCTGAACGTGGCTGCGCCTGCTGGTGGGCATCCTGAGAGTGGCTTGGAGTTCCCGGGGACGGGAAGGGCCTCCTGGGCTGTGTGGCCCCGTGGGCTGGGGCCCCTTGCTCTGCCCAGCAGTCTTGGGCAAGTCATTTAACCTCTTTGGCCTCCCTGACTATAGAGTGGGCTGCCTGGGCAAGGGGGTCCTCAGGTTACTCTTACCCTAAGTGTCGAGATCACTTTGTCTCCCTCCCTTCTTTGGCCTCTAACGTGCGTTGGTATTTACTGAAACAGGTACATGCCAGTTAGAAGAACAAGGCTGCTCACCTGTGGAGTGTGGGACAGGGTGGGATATGCTCTGAGGGCCACCATGGGGATGTCTGTGGGTGGACAGGGGATCTGGGCAGGCTGCCGGGAGCTGGGGAGACTCCCTGAGCAAGGCGTGTCCGGGCATCAGGCAGGACCGTGTGGGCTTCGGGGCGGTACTGGCTGGGCCTGGGGCCTGTGGCTGCCTCTTCCCCGTTGCCCTAAGAGCAGCGCGGAGGGCAGCACAGATCCTAGTCATGACTGTGGTGTACGTCTGTGGTCACCCTGAGGGTGCTGGCCGCTCCTCTGAGGCTCTGAGGCTCTGCTCCGGAACCCAGTCCCCAGCGTGACCGCAGCGCACAGGTGAGGCATCGTGCAGATGAGTGTCCAGGTGGCCGGTTAGGACAACAGTCAGACAACGTGCAGCGCAGACAAGCCCATGGGGGTGTCTCCTTGCCCAGAGCCCTGAACAAAGAGACTCCTCCCTGTGGGGTGGCTGGGAGGGGCGGGGGAGGGCTGGGGGGGGGAAGCGCAGGGGCTGGGTGCCGCGGCCCCTCCAGCACACGGCCGCACTGCTCCGGGAGGGAAGCAGACTGGGCCCCCTCAGGGGTAGGGATGCCGGTCCAGCCCCTGCTCATGTGGGGCCTCTGGATCTTGCCCCTGCTTGTCCCTCCCCATCCTGTCTCTAATTGGGTATTAGCACCCCTCCGCTGGCCTTTTATGATTCTTCTGTATACCCCTTCAGGTCCCCTTTCTCCTCCCTCCAGACCTAGATTCAGGGCGAGCTCTCCCAATGCCCTGGGGGCTAGACAGGCCTGCCTGCCCCCTCTGAGCCCCTCCCTCCCAGCCTGCACCCCAAGCTCTGCCCCTCCTACCGTTGCCCATCTGCCGTGTGTCCCCGTTACCTGCTGGAGCTAGAAGGAGACATCGTGATCCCCACAGGTGGCTGGGGACAGCGCTCACCAGGACACCCCCAGTGGCTAGACCCCACTTGGGTTCATGGAGGGGGTCACATTAGGGCCTGGTGGGCATATGCCATCCTGAAATAGAAGCCAGCGGCAGAGCCTGGTCCAAGGGAAGGAGGCAGGTGACCGTGCGGTTCAGAGCCAGCCCCAGCCCTGCTGCCAGGAAGGCTGGGCCTGGAAAGCCAGGGCGGCACCCAGGTCACTGCTCAAGGGAGAAGGTTTGGCTTCCTCTGGCTGGTTCTGAGCTGGAAACAGCAAAAATGAGGGAAGTCAGACGTTAATGATCAATTGCATCCCCGGCGTGTGTCACTGACTGTACAGAGGGGGTTGTTAGCAGCCTGGGCTGGTTCCTGGAGCTCATGGGGCAGAGTCCTGTCACCATATATGGTCGGGCCATCACCCTTTCATATATTCTCTCGGCCTCTCACTGAGGACCCTGCGGTACCCAGAGATTTAGGATGGCAGCAGAGGGAAGCAGGTTGCCCTGATGGGTGTACGGCCGTGCAGGGATGCTGGGGAGGCCAAAGTCTGAGGAAGGGTGTGACCTGCGGTCTCCACAGCCCAGGGCATCCAGCCCTCCGAGGACTTGGCGGCCCGGGCCTGTCCCAGTGCTGAAGGCACAGGATGGGCTAGCACTTCCAGCCCTGCCTGGCAGGGACGTCTGGGTGGCGCTGGGTGTCCTGAAACAGGCCAGAGGTTGAGGCCCAGAAAGGAGTAAGAAGATGGGTGGGAAGCTGCGTTCACCTCCTCCAGCCTCCCATCTCCCATTGGCAGGTTCTAGCAGGAACTCTGCAAGAGGTCAGGGGAGCGTTCTGTGACTTGTGACGACCCTGGGCTCACAGAGCAGGGCACAGAAAGTGGGCTCAGGTGGGGAAGAGCTCAGGCCCAGCAGGTGTCCTGGGCGTGGGTTCCTGTGTCAAGGAAAACTCCCTGCACCTGGGTAGCCGGCCACTGCCTGGGGTCTTGGGAAAGCTGCCCTCAGGCCTGATTCCCAGATGCCCCCCCCCCCCAAGTACCCCACCCCCAGGTCTCAGGCCCCATGCAGCCCGGAGGGCGGGTGCCTGCATGCTGCATGGCCGAGGCTGCCCCAGGCCTTGCCTCTCGGCCCCTCTCACCCTCCCTCCCATGGGTGCAGCCTGATGGGGCCTCAGAAAGCTGTCGGGGACTTTGCTGTAGTCCCGTCAGAAAGGAGGGAAAGAGTTAAGATAGAGGAATACATTTTGGTGCCAGAATCCACAGGATTTGGCACCTGGAACGTAGGAGCTGGAAGATGCTGGCCAGGATCTGAGTTTCCTGCCTGGAGGAGGTGGGCTGGTGCGCTAAGGGTCTTTCTAGGGACCTCCCTGCCCTCTCCTGCCAGGCATGAGCGGCTTTCTGCCTGGGGAGTCTCTTACCCATTTGATTTTGCTTATCTCAAAGAGCAAATGTTTGATGAAGCGCTGAATGTTTATCACAACTCCTGCATCAGTCATCTGGGGTGGCCGTGACAGAGCACCTCAGACTGGGGCTTAGACAACAATTTATTTTCACGGTTCTGGAGGCTGGAAGTCCAGGCTGGAAGGTGAAGATCCCGGCCAGTTTGGTTCCTCATGAGAGGCCTCACAGGGTGGGTTGGGAAAGAGGAAGCAAGCTCTCTCCTGTTTCTCCTCATAAGGACAGTAATCCCACCGAGGGGGCTCCGCCCTCACAACCTAATCACCTCCCAGAGGCTCCCCTCCAGATGCCATCGTACCAGGGATTCGGGTTTCCACATAGGAATGGGCGGTGGGCACCAGCACGCCAGCCTCAGCCCAGGCCAGTAGCCTCCTGCAGTTCCATCTCCAGAAGCTCCTCGCCCCACCTTGTGCAGCCATCGTGGCCCAGGGAGCTCCCCTGCCGCCCGCCGCCCCACCCTGGGTATCTGCCCAGGGCAGCCCAGGCTGGTGTACTCCAGTTCTAGGGCCTCCTTCTCGCCCCCCCAGGCCCTGATTCCCTTTTGATCTGATCAGCTCTATAGCCATATGTGCACATTCAGGCAAATATCCCTGAAACTTCCTGGGAGTCGCAGGTGCCAGAAGTTCGCGGACTCCAAGCCAAGAACCGGACTTGTAAAATACATGCACATCGTCACAGGCACTAATGTCTGCTTCCAGCCCGTGGCAAACTTCCTTCTTGTTTCTCTTATCAGTGCTGGTCATACCTGTGCAGGGACGGCCCGCCTGCCAGGGACAGAGCAGTCACGAGCCAAGCATGCTCCAGGCCGGTTCCCTTCACTCCTTATCTCTGCTGGCCCGGTGGGGTGGCCATGGCTGGGCCACTCTGGGTTTAAGTCCTTTTGAGCCGAACAGATTAGTGCTAACATCCATTCCTCATCCCAGCCTGCCTCTCTGTTGTACTGGAGTTCTGGAATACGGGATGGCAAAGTCAGTTGGTGGCCTGTAATGGATGGAGTGTGATTTCTGAAATTAGGATCCCAGGCTCCCTTCGTATTTTTTCTCAAGCAGTTGGTAGTAAAAGAAATATGCCAAGAATGGGCCCAGACCTGAGCAGAGAGGCAATGTTCCTCCCTTAGTAAAAGCACCCGTAGTTTGCACTTTGTTAGTAGCTTGAGAGGCAGGGACTCCTTGACCTTCTCCTGCAGCCCTGTGGGCTCAAGGCCAGACTGTGGACATCAGGAGAGACTAGGCCTGGAGAGCTGTGACCTCCCAGATGGGTGACATAGGACCTGGGTTTTGAAGGATAAGTAGGAGATCTCTAGGGGCAGAGGGAAGGGCTCTGTGGCAGACAGAACTGAGGCTTCTGCCCCCCTGGCCCATGAAGCCACGAAGGCTGTGCCATAGGTACAGAGCCGTGGCCTCCAGTGGTTGAGAGTTGTCAGAATTTGCAGGTGCCCACATGGATGGCTGAAGTACCAGCAGGAAACACTTGCTCGTAGCAGATGGTACCGCTTACAGAGGAGGCATCTCTTAGCAGGGACAGGGCAGGAAGCAGGGTGGGAACCTGGAATTCCATATAGTCTGTCCCTGAGACTCTTTAGAGTCCACCACCATCAGGGCCACTAAGGGTTAGAAATCCTGGATCCAGAGCCCAGTCCTTCTGGTCGTCGCTCTACTCCTTGACAGCAGTCTGGGGGGGGGGTTGCACAGAGCACCCGTGGGCTTCGGTAATCATGGTGAGGAAGAGCAGTAGCCAGGCCCCACAGACAGTACATGTCCTGCTGGTTTCCTTCCTCCTCTGAGGCGTGAGCACCAGCCACTCAGATTATGGTGAGGGGTGGGATAAAGAGGGGGTCAGAAATCTGGGAGGGACAGACAAGGGGGTGGGCAGGGCACAGAGAGCAGTCCAGCAGCTGGGAGCAATGAACAGGCCCCAACTCTTAGGAAGTGAGTGGGCTTAAGGCTAGCAGAAAGTGTCTGATAGGTGCTCAGTGAACAGTAGATGCAAGTATAGGAGGATAGACGGGCGGGTGGGTGGATGAATGGATGAATGGAAGGGACTACCAAGGTTTTTTTCCAACTTTGATGAGAGACGGGATGCTGGGATGGATGTATGAATGAGCAGACAACACTTCTGGGAAGCTGAGTGGGTCTGAAGGTGGGAGAAGCTACCTGGCGGATGCACAATGGATGAATGGATGGGTGGGTGGGTGGGTGGATAGGTGATTGGATGGGTGGACATATGGATGCATGGATGTTTAAATGGGTAGATGGTAGATGGATGGGTGGATGGATGGACAGCATGAGTGGGTAGAGAATGGCTGAACAAATAAACTTCATCCCCTACATCTTACTGCCCATCCAAATAGTCTTCAGCTATGATGTGCCCCTGACCAACACATGTGAGCCTCCCTTGCCCTGGGCTGAGGGTCCCCAAGGAGCATCCCCTCAGTGGGTGAACATGCTCTCTCCCAGCTGCCTGAGCTGCCCGATGGCACCAGACAGGCTTTGGCTGCCCGGAGCACCCCCAGGGAAGGGACTGGCTCTGAGGACAGGCGCCCTCGGTCTGCTGCTGCCGGGGTGTGCCAGCTGGCGTTTCCCCCAGCGGCTCGGCCGTGGGAGCACTACAGCTCCCAATTAAACTGTTCAAGTGACAAAGGATCCCGGGTAATCTTGTGATTAAAAATAACTCGGGCTGGCTGACGCGGTCGCCTGAGCCTATCAAAGTGGGCTGGGGGTGAGGGGGAGGAGGACGAGGACTTCAGTACCAGGCCCTCTGACGCCATTGCCCCCAGGGAGGGGCTGCTTGCTTCTACTGTTCCATTGACAACTGCAGGATGTGTGAGACCCAGAAGAGACCACTGAGGCTTTGGGGAGCGGTGGGACAGGGTGGGGGGTCCCAGCATGGGGCAGTCTCAGGCCACAGTGACACAGAGATCAGAATAAGTAAGCCAGCGTTTATGGAGCACCTGCTGTGTGTTCCCATCCCCGGGTGGGGCCCCTCCTGGTGAGTCATCAAAAGAACCCAGTGCAGAGGTTTTTAGAGTTTTCATACAACAGGTGCTCGTGGGGCACCTGCTCCATGCCAGGCACTGTCCAAGGTGCTGGGAAGGGACTACCAAGGTTTTTTTCCAACTTTGATTTATTACGGTGCTTGTTCTCATTATAAAAGTATGTTCATCATAGAAAATCTAGCACATCTTAAAAAATAAAGAGCCCCTGTTACTCCACCACTAAGGAACACACACGACTATTAACATGGTTGTATATTTCTTTCCCAACTTTTTATTTTCTGAAAGCATCCCTAGCTCTTTCAGGAACACCTCCTCTAAAGGGATTTCCACACCTTTCCCACATTCTAGCTGACCCTTCATAAAATATGGCAACTCAAAGGCAAGATGATGTTCTGGCTACAGTTTGTCTGGGCTGAGGGAAAGGGGACTCTTTTTTTTCACTGACAAATAAAATTGTAAGATAAAGTGGGCCCAGTGTGGTGATTTCACATACATACACATGATGAGAGGCTTCCCTCCACTGAGTCAATGAGCATGTTCGTCACTTCACATACTCATTGTGTGTGTGTGTGTGAGACAACATTTACGTTCTCCTCTCTTAGCAAATTTCAGTTACACAGTAGTTATCCACTGTAGTCACCATGTTGTACATGAGATCCTCAGACCTGAGTCATCTTACCACTGAAGGTCTGTACCCTTTGACCAACCTCTCCCTATTTCCCCATCTGTCCAGCTCCTGACAACCCCTTTACTATTCTCTGTTTCTGTTAGTTCCACATTTAAAAAAAAATCCACCTGTTAGTGATACCATTTGGTATTTGTGTTTCTCTGCTTGGCTTATTTCACTTAGCATAATGCCCTCCAGGTCCTTCATGTTGTTGCAAAGGGCAAGACTTCCTTCTCTTTTAAGGCTGAATAATATTCCATCGTATGCACACATCACATCTTCTTTATCCATTTGTCCGTTGGGAGACTCCTGGGCTGTTCCCGTTCCTTGGCTATTGTGAAAAATACTGCAATGAGCATAGGGTGCAGATATCTCTTCAAGGTGATGAATTTGTGTCCATCGGGTATGTTCCCAGAAGTGGGATCACTAGATTGTCTGGTATTTCTATTTTCAATTCCTAGAGGAACCTCCATCCTGTTTTCCGTAGTGGCTACAGCAGTTTATATTCCCACCACCAGGGCCCAGGGTCAAAGGGGACTTTGGGAGGAGCTGGGGAAGTGCTGTGGTGAAGCCAGGGGCTGGAAGCCTTTGTGCTGGGACAGATCTGCCTTGTGGTCTCTGAGAACAGGTTCTCCGCCTGCAAATGGGGACACTCGCGCTCCTTGGAAAGACTCTCAGACGCATAAAGGACTGTGCCCTTGCTACTTGATATGTGCAAATAAACAACTGTAATAACAATTTAAAAATACGTAAATGGGCTTCAAGACATGGAGCAGCTTCACCGGAGAGCTGGGTGGGGGAATGTGAGGGAGGTTCTGTGTCACTCAGCTCTGGTGGTCAAACAAAGTCACACAACCTGGGCAGTTTAAATAATTGACATATAATCTCTCCCAGGCCTGGGGCTGGTGCCCAAGACCCAGGGGTGGGCAGGGCTGACTCCCCCGGAGCCTCTTTCCTGGATGTGTGGACGCCATTGTCTTCCTTTGTCCTCATGTGCTGTCCCACTGTGTGTGTCTGTGTCCCGATCTCCTCTTCTATAAGGACACAGTCATTTGGGATCAGGGCCACCCTGTGACCTCATTTACCTTAATCCCCTCTGTAAAGACCCCATCTCCAAATATAGCCACATTCTGGGATATTGGGGGTTGGGGTTTAACATATGAATTCAGGGGACACATTCGGCCCATGGCAGCCCCTCTGGGACTCAGAGAGGCTTAGTATCTGAACCAAAAAAAAAAAAAACAGAACATGCACCCTCTCCATGTGGGCACAGATGGACCTAGAGGCTGAGAGATCTTTTGAAGGGGGCAGCCTGGGACAGGCTGGGTCTATGCCCCTGGGCCCAGTGGCAGCCCTCTCCCGAGTGACAGTGACAGCCCTTAGAGGGAGAAGGCCCTTCTGGGGTGGGAGCAAGAGGGGAGCAGAAGGACACTGGTGTGGGTCTGGGGTGGGAATGCCCCACCTGCCCTGAGGCTCGGTCACTGGTCAGCCAGGTCCCCTGGTGGACGCGGTCAAGCCCGCTGCACTAAGTCATTTGCTCACAAGCCAAGTGGGACGTCCTGCCACCAGGCTACATAGCCACAATGGCAGGGAAGCCAACACCTGCTCTGGAGAAACTCCACAGCCGTGCCCATCAGAGCACCAAGGCCACCTGGGCACCATTTTCCTCCAGCTTTTGAAGAGCTCAGGACTCATCGCTCCTGCACCTTAAGAACTCACGGCTTCATTTTGCATAAAGATAGGGCTCTTCCCTGTGGGTGGGGAGCAGCGAGGCCCCCAGGGGAGTCCAGGACTTGAGCTCTCTTCTTGGACTCAGCCATCCTCCAGAACAGACACCTGGGCTCTGGTTCTTCATCCTGCATCCAGCCATAAGATGCAAAAGGGAGCCAGACCAACAGCTCTGAGTGTCAGTCCTGTGGAAGGTTCTAGAAATGCTGCAACTCAAGCCTCAGTTGGCAGCTTTGTGACCTTGGGCAGGTCAAACCCCCTCTCTGGGCCTCAGGGTCTGTCCCATCAGATGGGACCATGCTGTCCTCATAGGAGTTTGTAACAGGGAAGTGAGCAGGTGCCAGTGTTGTGTGGAGCCCTGGCATCTGGCACGTGGTGTGGTGTGGAGAGGCCTGACCCATCTGCTCCTGTGGGCTGGTCTCATCTAGAGGCGAGCTGGACACTCAGCTCACTGTGGGCCACTCTGCGCCCTCATTGTCTCGTCATGCACATTCACCACGGAGCCTTGTTGACAATGTATTTTGTGTTTTCGTTCACGTGCCAACTTTCGTTACTGACAAGGAACAAATGACGGGCCTTCTCACCATATGTGTGCAGGAAAACCGGCCTTACGGTGCTTGTATTCTAAAATCATCAGTCCTCTGAATGTCTGGGAGGGAGTCTGGGTGGAGCATGGCCGTGCCTGACTGGACACGGGCTGAGCCCCACCTTGGCTGGCTGTCCGTGGGCCCACCATCGGCACCAGGCTGCCTTCTGGCCAGTTAGCACAAAGAAGCCTTTACAGTCTCCTTGGAATTAGGACATCCCTTGGTCCCGGTCAGCCCAATCCTTCCCCAGAGGCGCACCGCAGGTGTGTTGGGGGTGGGAGGTAAGCCAGGCCAGAGCTGGGTGTCGGGCTGAGTGGATGGTTTTGTGGCTGGCGTCACTGAGGTCTGAGCAAGGATGGTGTGAAATAAAACATGCCGGGGCTTCCGTTCCCTTCCTGAAGGTGGGGCAGTGCGGCAGCGCAGACGGTTCCTCGGAGACCCGCCGTGGGGTGCCCACCGCACCTGCCCAGATGGCACTTCCCCCCGGTTGGCAACATCATCCCCTCCCCTCCCCAGGGGCTCTCTGTGCACGGGCACTGCAGGTCCCCTTCCTGGGGCGGGTCCGTGGATCCCAAGGCCTCAGGGCCTCCACCTGGAGAACGGGCTCCATGGCAGGAATGCCTGCTGTGCTCAGGGTGCCGGGGCCATCCAGTGAGTCCTTCCCTCAAGTGCCCGTGTGCCTGGCACCACAGAAGCTCTCCAGCATCGCTGTGTTACTGTCCTGGGGCGGCTGCAGAGAAGGACCACACGCTGGGTGCCTTAAAACCACAGAAATGTATTCTCTCCTGGTTCTGGGGGGGCCAGAAGCCTGGACTTCAGATGCAGGCAGGGCCGTATACCTTCCAGCGGCTCCAGGGGAGGGTCCTTCCTGCCTCTGCCAGCTTCTGGGGCTCCAGGTGCCCCCGGGCTTGTGGCCGCGTCCCTGCAGCCTCGCCTTCATGCTCACGTGACCCCTCCTCTGAGTGTCTGTGTCTCCCCTTTCTTTTACAAGGACTCTTGTCACTAGATTTAGGGTCCACCTGGGTGGCTGAGGATGATCTGATTCCAGGATCCTCAATCGAATTATGTCTGCCAAGACCCCTTTTCCAAATGAGGTCACATTTCACCTGCCCCAGGGGATGGCATGGGCATCTCTCTTTGAGACCACTGTCCAGCCCACTAGTTACTGCCCCCTTCCTGGAGAAGCACTCAGTAACTTTACTGGGTGAGTGAACGACCGTTCGACTGGCTGGTAGCGTGGGGCCCTGAATGCGCATGTGGGTGAGCAGGTGCAGAGCCCCCTAACCTGCCAGGGCCTCAGCCCTTCCTCTGCCACGAGGTTCAGTTGGCTCCTTACCCACGAGCCTCAGACCTGGGCCAGGCGTGGGTCTTGCCCCCACCCCCACCCCAGAGTAGCCATGGCTACTTCCACCTGCCCACTCGGACCCCCACAGTGGAGGGGTCCTGTTGTCCCCTCCAGGCCTTAATTTGAACAGACCTCTTGCTGAGCACAGAGGTGCCACGGCCAAAGCCTGCATCCGCCCCATCTCCAGGGCAACGCAGAATTCCCCCATGCGCTGCTTAAAATATCCTGCCGTTCCCAGCCACACGGCGTGCGCTCTGTTCTTGGCAGGCCTGCCTCCCCCACTGAGCCTGGGGGAGAGTGGTGGCAGAGAGGCCTTCCTCAGGGCCCTTCTCTCCCAGGCGGTCACTGGGAAGGCCCCGGGGCCAGAAGCTCATATCTGACACAGCTGGTCCCCAGGCTGCCCTCTGGCCCCTGGAAGGCAGGGCTGGCAGCTGCCCATTGGCCTCTGAGACACAGACCACAGTCCCACAGCCTGTGGCCGGCAGGAGGGTTGATGGTGGCCTGCCCCTCCACACCCCAGAGCACTGGCTGTGTCCCCTCATCCTCAGCCCCCGGCCTAGCCCCTGGGTGCTCCTCAAGGACACCGGTGATGCTCCATGTCCTCGGGGCACCTGGGCTCAGCCCAGGTCAGTGAAGCCCGCTGCATCTTGCTGCCCCAGCCAGGCGTGGTCGCACTGGGCCAGGAGACGGGCTGTCCTTCTTGCTCCCTGTTCCTCGTCACGAGATGGGCTTCGAGGCACTTCTTTTAAGCATGACCTTCACGCACATTATTTTAACATCCCTCAGATTTTAATTATTCTGGTCCTTCAACACCTGCTCAGAAGCATCAGGCAAAACATTCGCAAGCCAATGAGCGCAAATACCTTTTCACTCAAAACACTCCGTTCACGGTGCTTGTGGGGCCAGGCCTCCGCACCTTTGCCCTGCCGCCTGCTCGTCCAGGCCCGCTCACACCCCTCCTCACATGCCTCTCCAGCTGCCAGTGCCCTCCCAGCCCTGGGCCACTGCTCACACACCCCTCGCGCCTCCTGCTGTGAGCGTGTCCACTCATCTCCGCTCTGTTTCCCTGCCCCCACTTTGGCCAGATGCAGGCTGGGCCCAGCAAAGGCATCACAAGCAAGTTTGGAGAGCCACCCTCCCTCTTCCCAGCCCCACACTAGGCCCACGTTCCTGGGCCCCACTCCCAGTGGGCACCACCCACCCCCAACTTACCGGTCAGCCTCCTCTCCGTTTCTAGGCCAGGGCTCCACACACTGTACCTTGAGGACCAGAGTCAGTGTTTGTCTTTGCAGGCCACACGCTCCATTGCAGCTACTCTGCTGCACTGAGACACAGACAGGACATCGGTGAGGGGGGGCAGCTGTGGCCCAACAAGGCCCCATTGACAAAGCGGGCAGCAGCCCTGGTTTGCAGACCTCTGCCCTGGGCCCACACACCCGCCCACTGCCCAGGAGCTCATGGTGACCAGGAGTTCAGGCCCCAGGCCCCAATCCCAGCTCTGCTCTGCATAGTTGTGAAGGTTCTAGAAAGGGATGGATCCTCTCAAAGCTTCCATTTCCCCGTCTTTAAAATGAAGCAGTCATTATACCCAGCACACAGGGCTGGAGTGAGCGCTGACAAGACACTCCATGTTAAGCATTAATCAAAAGTAAGAACCATTGTCAATAGTACCAGCCCCTCTACTCCTTGCCTCTGTGAAAACCAAGTATTTTTACACCTCTCTGCTTGTGCTGTTCCTCCTGCCTGGATGCCCTTCCCTCACTTGTCCACCTGCCAAACTCCTACTCATCCTGCAAGACCCAGGTGGGTTAGCCCCTCCTCTCTGCACTTCCAGCAAAGCCCTTGCTCCCTGCACTTGGAGTTGCTTCCATGACTCCTGATGCGTCTCCCTGTCACAGATGTTCCCACTCTGTTGTGATGATCTGTTCCATGTCTGTCTCCCCCACCAGCCTGTGCCCTCAGCTTAGTCTCAGCTTAGTCATCTCTCCATCCACGGCGTCTGACATGCAGAAGACGCTCAGATCCATTCATTTGGCAGAGATGTGCCAGCGCAGGCTGTGTGTGCCAGACACTGTTCCAGGAACCGGGGTTGCAGCAGCGGGGGTGGAGGGGGGACCACCCTTGTGGGGCCGGTGCACCTGTGCCAGGCAGGGTTGGGGGCCGGCTGTGTGATCCGTGCCTCCTTCCACCTTGCCACCCACACTCAAGGCCAGGCCCATCCATCTCACCTTGAGGGTGCTTTTCTGAGCCCCTTATGGATATTTTTAGCTGCAGCCCTCCTTAGATGACCAGAGGGTATGCAGAGGGATGTGTATAATTACAAGTGTTTGGGACTTGTTTTTTCTTTAAAGAAAGCCTGAACATGGGGTGGCCTAGCAGTTCCAACATAGCACTGTGGACAAGAGAGGGACCTCACATCATGTGTGTCCTGTAAACGTGCACTTGCTTTGGCCTTGCTTGTTCCCAGACAGATGTCTCGATTAGGTAGAAATAAATTTTCTCTGCCTGTCAAGCCCCGTGCTGTTCTGCCCAGGCGACCTGGAGCTGTGGTTTCCACTCTGGGCTCCTTGGAGCCCTGGGACTTGGCTCTACTTTGGTAACAACGTGTCCCGAGTCTGCATGGCAAATAGGCAAGGGGCTGCTTCCAGATGGCCACGAGTTAATTGGCCATCGGGAGGGGTTGCCTTCCCCCAAATGAATCAGGTGACCGCTCGGAACAGTAAGTGGACCCATGGGCTGAGTCGGGCTGCTGTCCCCTCTCATCACAGAGGATGGCTGAGTGATGTTCTGTGGATCCTGCGAAGTCCTCTGCTTGGTGCAGGGGTGCCACACTCTCAGGTCCTCGGGGAGCAGACGGGGCACGCCAGGCGTCTCTGGGCACTGAGCAGGGAGCATCTTCCCTGTGCTAGGGACCCAGCACTGCCCTCTCTGCAGTTGGTCTAATATCTGGCTCGGTCTCTATGGTGATGGTGAACAGGAGCAGGGAGGCACCAGAAGGGCTCTGCATCCATCTGCCTGCACTTGCCCTGACGGGAACGCGTATGTGCCCACTATTCTCCTTACTTAAAGCGTTTGCAGCACAGAATGGTAAACACAGTAAATACCTTTGTCAAGCCCTGTAAATAACTTCTGAAAAATGTCAGCTCACAAAATGGTCAGAAACCGCACTGCCCTCTTATC
Source organism: Smutsia gigantea (assembly GCA_032199065.1). Classification (NCBI taxonomy): domain Eukaryota; kingdom Metazoa; phylum Chordata; class Mammalia; order Pholidota; family Manidae; genus Smutsia; species Smutsia gigantea. The sequence goes on from JAVSCE010011171.1 coordinate 413,761, forward strand.
CACTTGAGGAGAACTGCTTTGCAGATTTCCTTCCGTTAATATAAGTGTTTGTGCAGAGAAGGGCAGGCCAGTGCCTGGCCCCCAAGGATGTCGTGGTGGAAAAGCAGTTGTTTCTCCCAAGCCACCAGCTGAATGCCGATGGGCATAGCTGATCTCCCTAGGGCCTCAACAAGCAATTTATCTGGATTCACAACTCAGGGTGGTCCCGAAGATCGATCTAGTTTGTCTCATTTTCACCTTATGCCTGCCGCACGTAGGGCGCAGAGCTGGGATGGCAACATCCATTTTAGGAACAAGGAACAGGCTTATGATGAGGAACGGTCCTTCCCCAGTGCGTGGACTCCCCAGAGGCTGGGACTTGGCTGCAGCGCCAGAATCCCAACACCTGCGTCCAGCTCCAGCTCCGGAGATGCTCAGATGCTGGTCCATGGTGCCTCTCACCTCCAAAGCATACGACCTGCCACCTTAGCAACAAGAAAGCCTTGGAAACTACACAGAAATCAGTGGAGACTTAGCACCCACAGTGAACCTTCTGTTCTCTGGGAGAAGATGCTGAACGTAGCTGTTCACACATGAAACATGGGCCAGCCGCCCACCCCACATTTTCCAGACTGACCCACTAATGCTAATATTTCTGCCCCCAGTTGGCCTTGCATTTTTACAAAGCTATCCATGTGACTCTTAAAACTGCTCCATGGAAGGGGCAACACTGGCCATCCCGGTCTCACATCTGGTGAAGCGTGGCTAAGTGATCAGGGGACTTGTGCACAGCTATGTAATTAATGTAACAGTAAACAGTTGCTGCCCAGCGAATGACCCCAAAACTTTCCACCTGTGAAAGCACTGGGTTACTAACACAAAACTTAGTGACTAGACATAGTAAGCATGTATCTCAGGATGGTATCAATCAGCAGATTCGGCTGGGCTCTGCTGGGAGCGTCTCGTGTCTCCAGTGGCAGTTGGTAAACAACCGGCAAGCTGGCAGCATGGCTGGGGCACGTGGGTCTCATCACCCAGCAGGCTAGCCCGGGCTCATTGACACCGCAGCTGTGTAGCCATCAAGAGCAAACAGAAACATGGAAGTCCTCTTGAAGTCCCCACTGAGCACAGGCACGGTGTCACTCACACATCCCATTGGCCAGCATCACAGGGCCAGCCCGGGTTCAAGAGCCGGGCCGGGAACTGCCTCTCGGTGGGAGAAGTTCACAGTCACATTGCAAGTGGGCATGGATATGGCCAGGGAATAATTGCAGCTGTTTTTGCCCACAGTCGACCATAGCCAGCTGCCACCAGCTCCCTGTGTAAGCTGTGGATAAAATGGAAGTCCCTGTGGCCAGGATTCTCACCTGGCTCTGGCTGGCTAGCTCACTGAACAGGTGTGGGCAATATGTTGCTAATTCCTCTGTATAAAGAGCTCCGCCCAGTGCTCTGGGTGACACGGTGGCACAGCTGCAAGGCTGCAGGAGAGCAGAGACGAGGCTGGAGTTGTGGCAGCACCAAGGACAGAGGCCCAGAGGATTCCTCTGTGGGCAGAGAGACCCAGAGGCAGAGACCAGCTTGCTGCACGCAGACTTGCTCTGAGTGAACGAGATTTCAGTGACTGACCTGCCACCATGGAAATAAAGTTGGGTATAACCCTTTCACCCCAAGAACATTCTACTGTCATTCCTTTGGTCACATTGAATCCGTAGTGAACTTGCCCGGGGCTGAAACCCATTGGCAGGACAAGCTCCATTCTCCTTCCCCAAACACCTCTTGTGAGCTTCATGGACAGAGGCGCTTGCTGCCTTGTTCACACCTCTGTGCCAGCTGGGATCCCAGAGGAGTCTAATTTTATCTGCCTCCCCGACCAGGTGGGAGCTGCCCACGGCCTGGCACCTGGGGCTCCATGAAGCTCTGGTGCACCCACAAGATAGGCCTTCCCGAAGTGTCTGAGCCTTCACTCCCAGCTTCCACCGCCTGGCCCCAAGACCAGGAAGGTGATGGGTGGGGCCTCTGCGTCCACCTGTCCCCTGTATTAGAATCTGGGTAAGGTTTCACTGAGAAGGGGCACCCATGGCTACTGGCAGGAAAAGAGGTGGAAAGTCCCCTAGAGCCTTGAAAGACCTGCAGCCCTGGGGAGCCGGGCTGAGTGTTGAGAAAACTGCATGGAACTCAGCACAGTCCAGTGCTCTGAGGCAGGGCCCAGTCCTGCCACTGCTGGGTGACTTCACACCCCCCACGTGGGCGTGCAGCCCAGGGAGGCGGCCTGTGGAATGTCAGGTGGGCCAGTTAGGAGAACGTGCCTGCAGAGGTGGCCAGGACGATGCCACTTAGCTGGGGCCTGCGTTCTTCCCCCAACTTCTTTAAGTCCTTTCCCTCGGTTTTCTGCAAAGGGCTTCTGGGGAAGATTGAGTGTGAAAGGCAGAGTGCCTCCAACGTGCAGGCAGAGAGTGGCCCCCATGCTGTGACACTGATGATCCCTTGTGTCCACGTCCTCAGGGGACACTGGCCTGCATGGGGCTGACTGAGGTTGTAGGACTGATAGCCAGACATCTTAGAGCTCCAGTCTGTTGGGAGCCTTTTCGGGCGTCAGGCCCTCTCTGACCCCGCTAGCCCGGTGCTCCAGCCAGCAGGCTGCAGCTGAGCTGAGGCAGCGAGTGGAGGCCTCTGAGGGGGCTCGTCTGGGCCACAGTCCGCTGGCCAGACCCCCGCACTCTGCCTTCCCGCCCTGATACCTGAGGAAATTCCTCCAGCCACACTCAGCTTTTAATAGTCCCCAAATGTTGCAAGATGATTCACTTTAAATATGACACAGAACCAGCTGCAAATAAGTTAAATGTTGCTGGTTTGGGGTGTTAGTGGCATTTATGAATATTGTAGGAAAACATTTACTCACTAAAATTCCACACAGTACAAAAACCTACTCTCTTTAGTACACACTACAGTGCTTATTTCTGCCTGCGTTATTTAGACTAATGACAGTCTTACAATGGTCTTAGCTTAAGGATTTTCCCCCAGAGTGAAGCTTTGAAGTGCTTGATTTTTTTTTCTTTTTTTACTTTTTGTAATGTATGAAAGCTCATGACCCAGGGTGGGCATTCAGCAAAGGTTGGCGTCCTTCCTTTTGGACTGAAATTCGGGTTGGGTTGTGTTTTTACTTTATTAAAGATTTTCCTTTAACTCGTTGTCAAATGCCTGCTCCCCTGTAGGGGTACGTGGGCATTAAATACACAAGGCAGCTCCCTCTGACTGACGTGCGCTGCCTAGTCCGTTTGTCAGATCTCGGGAGGAGGGTTGGTCCCCGACACTGGGCGTGTGGCATGCTCTGAGCAGAGTTAGTGTACGGAGCTGCCCAGGGTCGGCCCAACCACAGGTGTGCGGGACCAGCTGTGGGAGACGTGTGGGCAGTGGCACCGTCTGCTTGCTGCGATTCCTCAGAGAAATTCGGGGCCTCTTGCATCCCCTGAATTACATGTTGTCTGATAGTTCTTAAAGGACAACATGTTATGGGATCCGAGGAGGAGATGGCCCAGCAGAGACCCAAAGATTTCTGGGAAAGATGCTCAGTCACAGGGGCATTTTGGCAGCAATTCTTGCAAAGGCAGCTGCGCGCGTTTGCACACACACAAACACGCACACACACGCACTCCAAGGCATGCATCACGATTGGTTCTTCACTGCCCAGTGTGAGAATGAACTCTGGGACCACCAGAACATGACTCTTGACGAGGAACCGCTGGTGTAATGTTGGTTCGGGTTTCTTTCCATCTGTCCCCAGTGGGGCAGGAGTTAAGCCATGGGTGGCGGTACCTGCTGTGTCTGTCCCCATGTGCTCAGAGCAGCACCTGCCAGCTCATCCAGGGCTGCCCGGTGAACACGATGTGCACACCCGCCCTCTGTCTCTGACTTGATTTTCCTGCTGGGTGTTGTCTGTTCACAAGCTCCTTACTGCCGCATGTGCTGAGTCTAGAAGAGGGAACCTCAGTGTGGAATATTCGTTACACCAAGTGGAGGACACTTGGTATGGCTCTTACACCTCAGCTGTCCTGGACTTGCTCTGTGACCTGTGGCGTGACAGTACCGCCACCAGCTGAGTGGCTTGACTAGGCGCTTATGGCCTCGGTTCCCTGGGGTAGCACGTTTATCCGGGGCTCCTGCAAGGCAGTGCTTGGTGTGGTGGTGAACAAACTCCATATCATCTGGACACTCGACTGGGGAAGGATCACTTCCAACCTGTGTCCAGTTGTCGGTAGAATGCAGTGCCCTGCATTTGTAGGTCTTAGGGCTTCGGTTTCTTGATGGCTGGAGGCTGCAGGCAGGCAGACTCCCGCAGTTTCTCCCAAGTGCAGTTCCCCAGGGTCACCTGTGCCATCAGGCCAGCTAGAGAGAAAGAGAGACTCAGCAAGAAAGGCCCCACGGTTTTACATATGACCTAACCATGTAATCGCATACCTCCTGTCCCCTTTGCCGTGTTCTGTTGGTGAGAAGCAAGTCACAGTCCCGTGTTCATGTGGAGGCAGGTGCAGCAGGGAGGCAGGGACCCAGGGAGCCACCTTGACAGCATGTCTACCACAGGGACCTTTTAACTCAAAGGAGGTCTGAGGGTGTTTAATAAAAAGCCCTACAAAGAGCAGGAAAGGAGGGACTAAGCAGAAAAGTGTAAGCTTGCACCTCAGTGTCAGCAGTGGGGTTTTTATCTAATCACTTAGCTTCTTTTGAGAGCTTTTGGTAATTCTGAAACTTCTTTGTCAGGAGGCTTAGAATCTGCCAGCACCCACCGGATCCTCCTGCCACTCTGGTAATTCAGAGGTCCAGCTTTTGAGCTAAGAGATTCTTTTCATAATTCTCCATGCTAAACCCCACGCATATGGCAGGGTGGGAGGTGGGGGTTCTGACTAATGTTTCCTGCTTTGTCACCTTCAACCTTTAAAGAAACCATCTCTCACTGTAGCTCCATGGTTCTCATTTCCAAGAGACCCACTGCCCCCATTTTTCTAAGCAATTATGTTTAGGATCCCTTATTATGTTTAAGTGAGTCCTTGCATTAAAAATCCACAATACACTTAAATCTAAAAATTAACATCATGCCCAGTTAGAAAACAGCAGACACCTCTGGAAGGCATTTCCAACAGAGGTGATGGCGTACAGGAAATTGGCACAGGAACAGAAAAGGGTAGGTGATGTCACCCAGGGATCGGTCCTTTCAGGAAGCCACCACTGCCTAAAGTGACAGCAGCAAAAGGGGCAGAGAGGTGTTCTGTGGCGTGCATGGGGAGTGCACGCCCTGCTAGGACACGCAGAACAGTCGTACCTCCGACCTCCTCAGCCGGGCCTGCGTAAACGTCTCCCCTCGCCAGAACCCGGCTACTGCCCCCGGCAAGGGAGTCTGGGAAGTGCAGGCCCCACACCACCCTCTGAGCCCGGAGGGCCGGGAGTGGGGTTGCGTGCAGACGGCACATGCCCCAACCACAGAGAGCTAAGGGCAGGATTATTTCAGTGGGTATCATGCCCTGGGGCCTCCAGGCTGGGGAACGCCGTAGTTAGATGCTGTTCCTGTGGGGGGAGCCGCTGTGTTTGCCCCACATGCTGGCTGATACGCCCACACCCCTGGGGGCCTGGCCACGGCTGGTGTGTTTGGGGATGGCCAAGCAGGTGTCTGAAAGGGCCAAATGGACAGAGGGTGTTCTTCCCGTGATGTTGAAGGGATTGGCATTTCTGGAGAGTTCAGTGCATTCTCCATCCATGCCAAAACCACTCGGTGCCTTACAGAATAAGAATGTAGGGTCCACACGCAGGTAGATGTAAAAAGTTCCGTCCACCTAGAGTTGGGTGGGAACCTATGGAAGCGTGTGGCGCAGGGTGACTGGGGCAGCCGGCCCACACCCCAGCACAGCCTGCAGTGTGCTAACGGTGCCTTGGTGGCACTGGGACAGCCCCGCAAACCTGCAGACCACCCCTAGGAGTCAGAGCTGGCCCACCGCGACCTCTGCGGGAGCCCTCGCCGCACCGTCCGAAGCGCCCCCTGATCTCTCCTGCAGAGCCTTCGGGAAGGACAGCTTTCCTGGAAGGTTGGATTTGCACGACCATAAGATTCAGCTGACCCCAGGCCTCACCACTGCCCATCGCGTTACACCTGCTCTTCCACACACCGCCTGCCTGGGGTTGTGTCAGTCTATGACTTCTGTGTGTAACTGGTTCATGTATCAAATCCGGGAGACAGACATTCACCGAGAACTGACTTTGAGATGTGCCCATGCTCAATACTGGGGAAGACTATTCAGAGGTGGGAAAGGGAGGGTGTGCCCATCAGCGGCTCACAGTCTTGGAGGGAAGCCCCGCACTCACCGTGCTCACTCACACCTGTTGGCCAAGATCCCTGTGAAACAGAGCTCGGGAGAGGGACTCGGCCCTCCTAAGAAGGAAGCACGCCTGGGAGACCCTTGTCTCAGTGCCGCCGGCGAGGGGAGGAATCCGAGCACTACCCGGGGCAGAGCAGGTGGTGGCCGAGGGAGCACACCCTGGTGGCTCTCAGCCAGCCATGGCCCCCGCCTGCACCGAGCGGAAACCTGGCCTGGAGCGTCAAGCAGCCGGGACACTGCTCCTTTGGGCTCTGGAAGGAAAGAAGATCTGAGTTCGGGGTCTTTTTCCCCGAAGAGGAGAGTTCGCAGCCTGCCCCTCCCCCAGATGGAGGCAGGCTGCCTCAGGAACACACCACTGCCAACCCCACCAGCTTTCCCGGTGTTGGGCCAGGACAGGAAATGCCTCTCACCTATGGTGGCCCTCCCCTGGGGGTGCTCTGCGTAGACGCGCCGTCTGGCGGTCTGGCCGTTCTGTTGCTGAGAAAACCCTTGGTGCCCAGCCCTCACCCTGCAGATCACCCTCCCACCCCCAGGAGTCAGCACTGCCTCCGTGCACATTCTAGCTCGGCCACCATAACAGGCCAGGGGCTGGACATTCCTCTCACACTCTGGAGGTCCAGGTCCAAGCCCAAGCCGCCAGGATGGTTCCTGCTGAGGCCTGCCTGCCGAGCTTGCAGACAGCTGCCTTCTGTCTGCGCCCTCTCCTGTGGAGATGGGCCTCTTCTGTCTGGGCACTGACCCCATCCTGGGGCCCCACCCTTGAGACTTCACTCTGAAGACCTTGTCCAAACCTGACCACCTCCCAGAGGCCCCACCTCCAAACGCCTCACATGGGGGTTAGGGCTCCAACACAGGAATTTCAGGGGTGCACAGTTCAGCCCATAGAGCCCTGAAGAGCTTCAGTAGCATCCCTAAAGTCCTGTGAGAAGCAGGCCCAGGGAGGATGCAAACCCTGATTGTTACGGCCACAAGGCATGGAGCTGTTCTTCACTGTCTGTGGAGGATCGACAGAAAGGAGAAGGTCCCTGCATGCATGTGACATGCCCTTGGGTCACGGCCACCTGTGTGATAAACCAGTTTGAGAGGCAGTACCCCGCACACAGTGGCGTGTGTACAGGGCTTTACAGTTTATATGGCGTGTTTGTGTCTTGGTGGGTATAGAGGGGCGTCTACAGGCGCAGGCCTGGGAATGCAGTGGCACCCGGGTCAGACCCACCTCTGCCCACGCCGAGCCACTGCCCAGCGTTCCCGCTGTTTCCGTGAGACTTCCCCCAGGACGTGTGCTTCCTGCCCTTTCTCGCTGATGGAAGCTGAATGGGGAGACACCTGCCGAAGGTCACAAAGGGAGAAGTGCAAGCTCTCCACAAGTGTGGCAATCACCTGCTGCTGGCTTCCCTGGTCAGCCTGCTGGTGGGCTCCACGACGGGGAGGGAGGTGGGGACCCCTCTCCTGGGCAGCCATGAGTCCTTGCCCTCCAGGAAGGAAAGGTGCTGCAGAGGACAGGAGCCTCTGAGACACCAAGCGTGGGGCCAGCGGTGGCTCGGGCTCGTGTGCACTACGCCAGCTGCTGGAGAAGGGCTGGCGCTGCTGAGGAAAACCTGCGCATTTTTTACCCATCTCTCCGCTTCTGCCTCGCACTGAAGTCCCTCCCTGTGAGTGTGGAAGCAGCTTCTGGGCCTCTTCTCAGGCCAGGCTCGGGCCTGCCCAGAGCTCAGTGAGACCAAGGGTAGAAGGAGGAGGCTCCGGAGAACAGGAGTCCACTTGGGCCTGAGGGCCTTCGCCTCTCACTGGGCCTCGGGGGGCAGGGTTGGGGGATTTGCCAGGACACCCAGTTAGAGAGCCACGCTTTACTTCCTAGTGGTGAAGCCCATATCTTACATGTGCGCAGCCCTACCTAGGCCTGCATTCCCGCCAGTCAGCTGAGAGCCGCACTCAGCACCGCAGCACCCTGTCACCCAGGAGCGCCGCGGCGGGAGGCGTGGGAGAGCGGGCGGGCCCAGAGCTGGGTGGAGAGACTGGTTCCATCACGGGTCTGCCTTTACCTGGCTGTGTGACCTTGGGTCAGTCACGTAACTTCTCTGGGCCATTTCCTCATGGGGCGTGTGTTCCAGCCTGGTTGGGCCATTTATACCATGATCCTCACACAACACCCCGGAGGTGTGGTCTGAGCCACGCCACAGTGGGGGTCCAGGTGGCAGTGAATATAGGATCTGTGACCACCTCACAGCAGCTTTAACATCCCATTTACGGATGACCTTTTGTTATCCTGTCAGACACCTAGAGGGCAGGGAGACGGGCCCGGGTCATGCAGCCAGTGCGCCTCAAGGCTGGGGTCTGGCTCCAGGCAGGCGCCTGCCCCACAGCCTGCCTCTGGGGGTGTGCAAAGGGCACTCGTTGAGAGTCCCCAGCCCACCGGACCCATTTCCTAACTGCCAGGGGGCCTGCAGCTCAGAGAGGTGAGGGGTCCTGTCGGAGGCCACACAGTGTGCTCATGGCAGTCTTTTGAGGAAAGAAATGGGGCAGAAAGCCAAGAATGAGGGGGACCTCGTTTGGAAGGAGGCAGGCTCATCCCCCGCCCACAGCCCTGGCTGCATCCTGCTACAGACCGCTCACCACCAGCCTGCAAGCGGAGTGTGCAGTGTCTCCCGAATTTCCCCCCTAGTCTCCCTCCGTGCTGCCTGAAGTCCCACACTGCCTGACAGGGGTGCAGGGTCCCGTGGAGGCGTAAGGCCCTCCTTGGCCAGGACCAAGCTTGTTGAGATGCACTTCCTCCCCTTAGGCGTTGGCTCCTTGAGTCGTGTGGCCCAGATGGACTCCACGGCCCACTGTCCACTTCGCAGAACGCTGGGCGCTGAAGCCTCCAAGACCGAGAAAAACCCGAGCGTTACCAAATGAGAAAGCAATTACTCAGGACGAGGACGATGACAGCCTCTGAGTGTTAACTCGGCCGCATGCTAATAGCCGGCTTGAATCATTTTCCTCTCCCCACTAATGGCATGCGTAATTGCACGGGTGTTTCAGGCGTCCTTCACCCGTACTTATTTAGACTAGTGACTGATGCATTACCATGGAAACCGGCACTAGGAACAAGAACCTTCCCTGCTACAGTGGGGAGTGGAAGGATGCAGGCTGCAGTCCGGAGCTTACAACTTGTGTCAAAGAACTGAATTTTTCAGCTGATCCCAATGTACCATCTCCAAAAGTCAAATTTGTGAACCTCCCCATGGATTAAACACTCCGGAGCCATCTTTCTTCTTGTGATCTTCTTCCCCTTTTTCTTCCATGATCCTGTCCCAGAGGGCTGCAACTTTTTTCCTCTTGGATTAACAGACAATAGTACGTGAAGCCAGCCTCGTGGACCCGGTCTCCGCATGAACCTGGGAGAGCAGCAGGACCAGCCTGAGTGAGATGGTCACACCCAGGTTAGCGATGATGGCTGAGAGTTCCCGGTTCAAGAAGAAAGTTCATTTCGGAGGTATGGAGCCGCCTCCCGAGCGGCCTCGGGTCGGTGTGCTGAGTCTTTGTTCTTAACCGGCGCGCCGGGGACTGCAGAATCGCGGGGTGCTGGCAGTCCTTGCTTGGTGAGACGCAGCGGCTTGCCGTGTAGGCAATCGCTCTGCACTCTGTGTTTAGAATTATTGTGTTTCTGGTGGTTGTGTTTCACCATAAAAGACTGTTGTTTCCATACCGGCTTTCTCCTGCCTCCGTGGTAAGCTGGAGAATCACGGGAGCCATCAAATCATCCCAGAGGATCCAGGCAGCTCAGTCGCTGTTAGAATGCCCTTGGCCTCTCTATGTTCTCTAGAGTCCCTTTGAGTGACCAGGGTTTTTAAGAGCAGCTGTAGCATGTATTCCTAGATGTTCCACTCACAGGGAGGGTGATTGTATTGTGAGTTGCTGTGATTTAAATGCATAGGTTGTCCAGGGCTCCTGTGGTTCTTTCTGACCTGACAAACTGTGTGAAAAGTGCCCCCAAACTGGTACTGGGCAGTGTGCCTCCTAAGCAGCCCAGCCTGCCCTCCTGCAAAGAGAGCATGGCTGGTTTGGTTTTTAGTTTTGTTTCTTTAAACCATATACACCATGTGCTTCTTCGGCATCGTGACAGTCGAAACCAGAAAGCACTGTATGTGGCTTCAGATTCAACTTCGGCAGCAGGCTGTTACCAGCTTCCTCCGGCTCACAGCAGCAGAGGACAGCCAGCTTGCAAGGGTTCCAGCCGGGGAGCTCAGCGACCTGGTTAGTTAAGACACCTCTCCTTGATGGTGTCCTCTCCCAGATGTGGCTTTCAGAAAGTGAGCAAAGAGAAACTGAACCATGAATTGTCGAGACTCTGGGGACCCCCTCGTGGTGCTGCCCACTGGTTCTCACCTTCCTTCCAACCCTGGTGTCTGTCGGTGACGTGCAGCATCTTTGGGGGTGTCTGGCCTGTCTGCAGGTTCAGGGAATGAGTACCCGAGGGGGCCGGCTGCCATCTGTAAGGTCATTGCCAGGGTGGGTCTCTGTGTGATCTGTTAGCACCCATGGGATCCACCTAACCCTCCCCACAGCCCACTCAGACCCTTCTAGGGATGAATCCAGTAGTTCTGTGATCTTGAACCATGGTTAGTCCACTTGATGGCCCGGACGTCAAGCTGTGAGGACTCAGCTGTCTTCCCACATGATCCGGGTGGTTTCTGTGAGCTCAACAGGTCTTTTTTCTCTGTGTCCTATTTCCTCAGCTGCCAGTGTCCCTAAAAAAGATTTTACATGGCTAAAAAGAATCCTCCCACCCCCAATCCATTCCTGGGTTTAAATCCAGCTCCGCTGCTCACACTGTGTGCCCTTGGGCATTTCACTTCACCTTCCCGGGTGCACATCTCCGGGAAGAACAATCCTGCGTGTGCGTGTGTGTGTGTGTGTGTGTGCGCGCGCGTGTGTGTTGGTGGGGGGGGTGTAAGGACAGAGGAAGGTGCTCCAGGCAGCTGCTTCACAGATGGTGGCTCTGATTCCTCCCGAGTTTGTGAGAGGTGCTGGGACTGACCATGGAAAGAGGCAGCCACAAAGCAGGACCCAGGACGAGCTGTTCTGTGGAGTCAGGTCCTAGGTGTTGAAGGGCGGATGTTAGGGGAGGTGGTGTGCTGGGGAAACAAGGAGGACGGGTCTGGGTATCCTGGCACAACAGAGAGATGAGGGTTCTGCTCCCTGTGGCCCCGCTGGTAGATTCAGAGCTGGAGGCAGGTCCCCGTGCCCAGGCACCCCGGCCCCCGGAGTCTCCCCCTGGACAGGGAGGCGGGAGAGGTAGTTTCTGCGGTGGGACCAGGGCCTCCTTGGTGTGGACACTCTGGCAGAGCTCAGCAGCAACCTGTGTCCCTGGCACTTCAGCCTCCGTGAACTATAATTTCTGCCTGAACTGACTGGCCCTGTGTCGTGGTATAAATGCTTCCACTTAGCCTCCTGGGCTGATTTTTTTTTAGTCTTCTAATTACTGTAGAGTAGAAACCAGCTCATTGACAGGCGGCAGTTTTATTCGCTTGTCCAACCGCTTTGGGAGGACGAGGATTGGTGGCCAGTGCCAGGAACCAAGTGAGCCTCCCGTCCAGCTGTGGCCCTATAGCAAGATGGGAGAGGTGGGCAAATCAGGACTGAGGGACCCCCACCATGAGCCACTGCCAGGGCCTGCCAGTGGGTCCCCGACGTATGGCCTTGGGCAAGTCCCCGCTTGTTGTCCAATGGAGGGCCTTAACCCAAAGCACGTGATTTCGGGTCTTCTGCATCCATGAGTAATTCTCAAGCCTAGTATCATAAAAAGCATCATCTACAGGGAACTATTCATGCCTGAGATTTGTCCTTTAAAAACGCCACAAGTTCGGTGGCACACCCTTGAGTCATGGAGCCGGGTCTGGGTCCCCACTCCACCGGTCGCACCCAGTTCTCCCCAGGGCAGAGCAAGCCTTCCCTCCTGCAGCTGCTCCGCGGTGTGGCCGAAGCACTAAGGGACCAACCTACAAGCTGGCCCCATGCCTCACCAGCCATGCACCCCGGGACACCACTTAACATTTCCCCACCCCAGGGTCCCCCTCTTGTCAGCAACAGGACCTGTCTGATGGGCCCTGAACCAGACAAGACGTTGCTTTGCAGTTCGGATGGCACAGGGTTGGCTTCCAGAAAAGGCACCCTTCCTGTTCAGGCTTCACTTGTCTTTTCCTGCAAGCTGGGCGGGGGGCACCAGACCCAGCCCATTCCTCCTGCTCCGCGGCTCCTGCCGCGGTGGCCTGTGGCTGCTGACATTGCACAGGGGAAAGGGGAGGCCTGCTTTGGGAAGAGAAGCCCCTCCCTGCGGATGCCTGCCCCCATCTCATTGGCCAAGACCAAGTCAGCTGGCTACTCCCGGAAGGAGGCTGGGAAGGTGTTCCGGGTCGCCGGGTCTCCAGGAGAGCCCGTGCCAGACACGGCTGCTGAGTGAGCCAAGGCTGCGTGTCAGAAGGAGGACAGCGCTCAGCCCAGGGCAGACTGAGTCCTCCCCTCCCAGGTGTGCGAGGCAGTGCAAGGCCGTGGTCAGGAGCACCGGCTCTGGAGCTGTCCATGGCCCTCGGCCCTCGTTTGCTCACCAGCGCAGTGGCAGAAGACACTACTTACTGCGGGGGGCTGTGGGGTGGGTGCGTTACGGAGCTCGAGCGTTCTGCACTTACAGCCTGCATGGCACACGGTTGGTTATAGGTGACTGAATGTTACCTGTGCTGGCAACCTCGGACAGTGGACCAGCCGACCCACCGAGGTGACAGTGGCAGTGTCGGACCAGCACCCGGTGGGCCCCTCCTGCCCTCTTCCTCCAGCCCTGTCTCAGGCTGGCCGCTCTCCTGACTTCTCGCCATTGCGAGCCTCCCAGCTGAGCCATGCCCTGGTGCCCAGGTGCCCTGTGGCTACCTGGCGTGTGCACTCGTCTCTCCTGCAGCCGAGTAGTGAAGCTGGGGCCGTGGGCCTCGGCTGGTCCACCCCCACAGGGGCTCCCCTGGAGCAAGGCCCTGGGTGTTCCCAGCTGCGCCTGGCTAGAAGACCGCTTCGTCGGTTACAGTTACAAGAGCAGCTTTCTGCTCACTCAGAATGCAACCTCTCTCCATCCTGGAGGAGTCTCCTGTCACCTTGCCACACCGCTGGCCACTGCCTGCAATGACTAGGACGAAACAACTTGGCAGGGAGAGTCTGACTGAGTGGCATCTGTTTACTGGGGAAGGGAAGGTCAGCCCCTGACCCGGCACCCTCTTCCTCCACCTTCGGGTTCTGGCGTCCATAGGCTAGGTCATTGCATGGTGCCAGAGTGCATGGGACCTGCCGACATGTGCCCCAGAGGGTCAGCAGAGGCTGGCACCCCCCATGCCTACACACACCCAGGCCAACTTGAAGGGAATTCAAAGCACGTGATTATTCTAGGAAACCTAATGTGGCTCCTTGCTGCCAGTTCCTCACCTGGATGTGTGGGCGCAAGGCTGGTTTTCCCAGCCCAGGGCAGGAGGGGAGCAAGGACAGCTGACCCCACCACACACGTGTGTGCACACCAGGAGCTGGCAGGACGCAGAAGCCAGCGATTCTGTTGCTTGGTACCCCTGCTGGCCACATAGATGGCTTCAGCTATGGGACTCAGGTGCTCAGGGGAGGAGAGTGGGGCCCCCAGGCAGGTGGACCTCCAGACCTCCAGGGGAGGGCTGTCATTGCGCAGAGCCCAGTTCTGTTCGCTGAAGGAGGAGTCATCAAGCAGGGGGCTGCCGAGCCCAGAGCAAACTGCCACAGGCCTGCGAGAAGGGCCATTTGGCCCTTTGCACAGAGAAGACGGAGGGGGAGGGAACTGAGCGCCCACCCCGGGCGATGCTGTCCTTCTGCAGAGTCAGAGCTGGCGCAGCCCTTTGTCTTATTCCTGCAAACAAGGAAATGCATCTCCTGGAAAATGGCTTCTCTTCTGCTAGGGTACTTTCTCACCTGAAAGCAGGATTCCGACTTCCTTCACTGACATGGTTTAACTATTCTGAGCAAGTCTTGCCCAACCATGCTGTCCTACAGGCGTGGACTCTTCGTGGTGGTGGTGGGTAGAATGAGGGCCCCCAAAGATGCCCACATCCTGGCCCCCAGAACCTGTAGCTCTCTTACCCCAAGTGGCAAAGGGCTGGGAGGCTTGCAGGTGGAGTGGAGGTTGCTGACCCCCTGTCCTTCCGATAGGGCGGTGATCCTGGATCATCCAGGAGGCCCAGTGTGACCCCAGGGGCCTTCAGTGGGTGAGGGAGGCACAGAGGTGAGAGTCACTGGTGGCATTCGGGGACTGCCAGCTACTGTGATTTTGCAGGAGGAGGACGGGCCATGAGCCACAGGGAGCAGGCACCTCGAGAGGCTGGAAGAGGCCAGGGACGGGCTCTCACCGGAGCCTCCGCAGGAACTCACCACGCCCACACCTGATCTCAGCCCTCGTTAGGTGTGTAAGGTGCAGAACTGTAGGATAACACGTCTCTGTGGTTTGTTACACCAGCCACAGGAAACTAACACGCCCTCTGTCATCAGGCCGGTGTGGCATGAAGTCCGTCTGCGCATTTGGAGAACAGGGTCCTTCTCTTCCCTCCCCCTCAAGGCCAATACCAGGTGTCCAGAAGGCACTTGATCAATGACCTGCATCTGGTTTGGTGAACCAAGCCAGCTGTCGATATTCATGTGATAAGTGTGTCTTTTCAAACCAAAGTTCGGTGTCCTGGTGAGTTCTCAGCAGCGAGGCCCCTGACCTTCTCCAGACAGTGGGATCCGTGCGCCTGTCATCAAAGAAACGTGATCTGGATTGGGGGAGCCACGCCTGGGACCTGGTTTTGCGGGCTCCAAGCTCAGTTCTCCATGCCTTCTGCCTCCTTCCATGCCCTCTCTCCCTTCCTGACCTCTGCCCCCTTCCATGTCCTCTGCCCCTCCTGTGCCCTCTGCCCCTTTCATGCCCAGCTCTGGTCCCAGTGGCCTCCACACTGTAGCTTGCCCTCTTCCTGCTGGCTGGGGTCTGGCCTGGGTGGGAGGTGATGGTGAGCTCAGAGCCCACACTCCCCTGCCAGCCCAGCCCCACACACCAGGTCCAGCCAGCCTGTCTGTGTGCCCACTGCCAGCTTTCCCCCATGGTCCTGTCTGCATGTTTCTCCACTTCACAGAGGAGCCCATCGGCATCTTGGTTTTAAAAAAGAAAAGTTATTTCTGTCTTCATCCCCATCGCTAATCTCTTTCCTCCTTGTGGTTCCGAGCCTGCATTTGGCTCACCAGCCCGGGTGCAGCCTGAGTGGTGTCTGATTTAAAACCCGCTGGAGATCACAGGAGCCTGGGTGGGAGGGAAGCGCATGGGTGCAGAGCGCAGGGGAGGAACTGGGTGGCCCAGCAACAATGCACAGCCTCCAGGCGGCCCTACACCCTGGGCATGGCAGGGAGGAGGCCACCTCACAGGGCCAGCTTGGGCGCATCTGTCTTGGGGCGGGCACAGATGAGGCCCCCAGGGCTGCTGCTGAGGGAATCGGGGGGCTCCCTCCTCAAGTGTCCAGCTCTGTGGCTGTCACCTCCTTGGGGTGAGGGGCCAAGAATGAGAGCCGAGAGAGGGCATGGGTTCCAAGGGAGCAATGACAGAGGGCACAGGAAGGGATCATCGAGGGACTTCACCTTCCCATGTCTCTCATCTTGGTGACTCCTTCTCTGTGTCTCTGTGTTTCTGTCTCTCCTTTTGGTGGGATTGAAGCTGTCTTCAGAGAAACAGGCAGAACTCTGAAGACCCCTGTGGCCCAGCTCTGTACTCTCTGTGTGGAGGTAGCCCCAAGCTGAGCAGCTCATGCCCCCACCCGTCGGTCAGCAGAGCAGGTGGGCTCGGGGGCCCATGCGCCGGGTCTGACGGGCCCCAAGTTGGGTGGAGTTTGGGGGAAGAATCTGCGCCAGCACACGTGGTTGGTGGGATTCACTTCCCAAGGGCTGAGGGACTGGGGACCTGTTTCCCTGTTGACTGTTGGCCAGGGGCCGCTCTCTGCTCTGTGGGGCCACCCACATTCCTGCTCGTGTGGTGCTTCCATCCCCAAACCAGTAAGCGCACCCCAGACTTTCTCAGGCTCCGAGGCCCTCCCGCTGCCCCTTCTCCCACGGTGGAGAACGGTTTTCTTTCCAGAGGGTTCGTGGGATTAGGTTGGTTGTGCCCGGATCTTCTCCCTTGTGCCGTTTCCCTGGAGGTTAGGTGCGTGGTGGTCATGGGCCTGGCCTGCCCTCGGCCTGCCTCATGTGCCCCTGGCAACGCCCAGTCTCAGCCAGCTCGCTCTCCAGCCCTTGTTGGGTTTTAATCTCCTCCCTGTTCCAGCCCATGGCTGAGAGAGGACAGTGGAATGCAAGCCTCCAAAATAACCCCTCCAGGTTCGGAAGCCCCGGGTGACTGTCACTGACCCTTCAGAGCTTAGTCTAGAAAGTCAGGTGCCATGGTCTGCCCCAGATCCTGAAGCCATTTCCACTTAGGGCTTGAGCTGAGTTTACTGACACATCTGCCTGCCTGTCTCCGCCCCTGAACTAACCTGTTCAGAGTTGACATGAATTTGAATTCTGTCATTTTAAAACATACAAGGGAGCTAGCTGTACATCCACATTCCTTCATCTCGTCTTCCAGACACAAGGCCTGGTCCTACAGCTCTTGCGTACTGTTGTCATTAAACAAGGTAAATTTGGGGCATAGCGCTTGGGGGAAAAGAACAGAAGCTGGGAATATTATACATGGTCCCCCATCACGGTGGATCAGCTGAGGCAGCATGACCCGGAAATGTTTCGTCATCTCTGCAGTTAGCATCCTCACTGTGGCCAGTCCCAGGGTCTTCATTGAGGAGAAGGGGAGGTAGAACCCCCTGCATGTCCAGTGCCCTCCATCTGGTCATCATGGTAACTGCTCTTTGACTCAAGGTAACCAGGGATGATGGCATGGTAGGGCCTGGTTCTCACTGGTGGCGCGCCGCCCCTTAGGGGTGTTTGGGACTGTGCAGGCTGTTTGTCGATGGCACATCAAATACCAGTCATTAGGAATCAGAGGCAAGGCCGCCTGAAGTCCTGCGGTGTCCAGGACCGCCCTGGCTAGCAGCCCTGGCCGGCTCACCAAGCCAGGCCCTGGGGTGAAATCCAGAGGCGATGTCATCGTCCCCTTTGGTAACAGCAGTTTCTGACCAGAGCAACAGAATAACCAGAAGACAGGGCTCTTTGGGTGCAAGAAGCCTGAAACTGAGTGAGCTAGGTTATGTGGAACATACTCCATTCTAAGGATACAGGGGCCTTTCCTGGACCCCAAGGGCAGAACACATGGCCTGGCTCTCCCGGCCCTGGAAGCAGGACGGGGCCTCGTCGGGGACCAAGGCAGCTTGGCTGTCTCCCTCCAGGGCCACTCATGCTTCGTCACTGCCCCTGGCTTCTTGCCTGTCTCCCTCCCTGCTCGACCCCCCTCCAAGTTTCCCCATGGTGACAGCCTAGTGCCCGAGCTGAGATGCGCTCAGTTCAGGAGCAAGCTACTTCAATTCCAAATGCCCAAGAGAGGGCCTGATGGGCAGCTCTAATGAGGACGGGAGGTGCTGTGGGTGGTTGGGGGCCTTCCTGTGTCCTGGGAGCAGAAGGGTGTTTCCAGAGAGGGGTGCAGACAGAAAGACCAAGGTGGATTCCTGGATAGCCACTGCAGCCCAGCACCCTCATCAGCCTACTGACCTGGGCTCAACAAAAGGGATTTATTTAGACGTGTGCTTGCCTTTCATCCTCACCATGTTGCCATAAGGTTGTTTGGACCACTGGTCCCATGCTGCGGATGGGAAGACTGAGGCTGGGAGAGGTTGTTTCCCACCTGTGGCCATGCAGCTAGCAAGGGACCTCAGCTCACACCGACCCGTCTAAATGCCACTCTGCGTCACTCCTTCCCTGCATCCTGTGAGTGAGGGGACTGTCCCACATGGAGCCTGGCTGGGGGGAAGCGGCCAACGTGTTCTCTGTGGCCGTGGCCCCGCTCTGGCCTTCTCACCTGCTCTTCGGGGCTGTCTTCTGACCCTGCAGACCACCACCTCCCCACATTGACCTTTGAATTACTTGGGGCCTTTCAGGGCCTTAATACATTTCTTTGAGGAAATTCCTCTTCTTGTTTCCTTTCCCAGAAACAGTGTCACTCGAGGATCAGAGGCCATCAGAATCCTCCGGGTGCCCATCCTGGCTTCCTTCACAAGCTATATGGGATCCTCTTCCCAGCAGCTCTGCGTAAAGGGTGAATTTAAATGCTGACAGGCTGAAGCTTGTCAGGCAATCTGTCATTCCCTTTCACGAGTCGCAAGAGGCACACAGAATAGAATTTCTAGAGTTGTATTTTTTCTTTCAATGTGGATTTTTCTAGGCCATACTCATAGGTTTCTGGGGACGTCAGCTTTGACACTGCCTGTGTGAGGCGCCTGGTTGCCTGGCCGTCTCCTGGGGAGGGTGCGCCGTGCTGAGAAGTCTGAGAGCCTCTGGGGTGATTCCGTCCAGCCACTGTGTTTGTTGTTGGGAAGGTGAGTGCCCGGAGGGGCAGAATGAGAAGGTCACGTGTCACCAAGGTCGGGACTAGAATTCAGGTTCGTCAGTCTGTAGGGTGGGCTGCTCCCACACCTTCAGCAGTCCCCAGGAGGAGCTAAATTCACGTCCTACGCTACATCCTCAACTTGTCCTAGTCAGACCCAAGGGGATGAAACTGCCAACATCGAATTGGGCAAAAGGTCAAGGGCATGAGGCTTTTATCCATTCAGCCGTCCCACGGTTACCAAGCACCTTCTGTGCACCAGGCTGTGTGTGGATGAGGGGAGGGGCAGGTGTGGAAACGGTAAGGCAAGAGACTACTGCACCAGTTCAGGCAAGAGGTGATGGCCACTCAGACTAGGGTGAGAGTGACTGCAGACATTTCTGAGTGTCTTCTGTATGAAGTACTAAGCAGGTGCTGGCCAAGGAGATGGGCCTCATTGTGAACAACTTGGTTGCCTTCATGAAGCTTCTACATGGTTAAGGAAACAAACAGTTCCCTCTTGGTGATGAATTTATCTGCCTCCTTTATCATAAGCAGAGAGGCCTTATCTGAGACACATAAAGGCATGAGCTGCAGGGCCATGGTGTGTCCATGTTCAAGGGGATATGTCCCTTTTGCCAACCGAATGGTTTTCCACTTCCTTCTAGAAAGCATGGGCATTCTCCCAAATAAGGACCGTCTGCCTTTGCCTCAATTTTATCTGGTCTTCCTTTCCATACTTGCCAGGACTCTTTCAGTGGCTGGTGACAGAAAGCCAGCTCTTCTGGGCTTGAAAAAAACATGGCATGCCCTAGCTCATGTGAGAGGGAGGCCACGCATGGTCCGCGTCAACCAGCTGAGGCTAGGTAAGGCTGCAGTGACAGACAAGCCCCTCATCTCAATGGCCTGAGACCACAGAGGTTTATGTCTTACTCATGCCACATGTCTGACATGTGTCCCGTGGGTTCACTTGGTGACCCAGATGGGTGGAACTGCCACAATCCCAAATGCTCTGGTCACCATGCCCAAGGTGGTCTTGCATCGGGAATTAATGCTTCGTCCATCCAGGAAGTGACATAAGTCACTTCTCAAAACTCATTGGCCAAAACTAATTTCAAGGATCCATCCTACCACAGACCCAGAGGGAGGAAAACCAGACTATTTGACGAACGGCCTCGTGACCACCACTGGTCAAGATCCAGGGATCCTCAGCATCAAGCCCTTCTGTGTCTCTCTGTCCTTCCTCTTGGCCTGGCCTCCTGCTCTATGCTGGCTGCATCGTAGGCTGGTTCTCCCCGTGCTGTGCTGTCTTGGCCACTAGTGGCCCACAGCCCATGTCCATGGACCTCATGCCCCATAAGGGAGCCAAGATCACTTTCCTCGGCATCCAGATCCCTTCAGTTCCTCAGTACTAAATGATGTACTGACCACAGGACTGGGACTGACTGAGGAAGGGCTGGACCCCAAAGGGCAAGGGAAGCATGGCCCCAGCAGAAGGGGACTGTCTTCCCCACAGCCTGAAGCATGTGGCCAGTCATTATGCAAGTGGAGAATGGAGTGAGATAGTGTAGGATGGAGGGGGAGGTGGGGACAGGCCCTGAGGTTTCTTGCTGGGATCTCTGGAGGACCCCTGGGACCTCTGAGGGCGCCCAGGAACCTGAGGTGGGACACGCTGGGAGTGTGAGCAACAAGGTTGGCCGCCTGCAGTGTCATCACAAGGACGGACAGCTGCCCAGGCCTGCCATGCCCCATGCTCCTCAGGTCCCCTCAAGGCCCTGGTTCCTCAGGTCTGTGCCATGGGGGACCACAAAGAACAGGAGTCCTGTCCCTTCACCCAATATCGAGACAGGCAGTGGGAGACCCTGGTGTCAGCCCTTGATAATGCCCTGGAGCTGTGTGGCTTTGGGACAAATCTCACCCAGCCACAGTCCCGCAGGCCCGAGGCTTTCTGGGAGGTTTGTGACAGCTGCACGGTAACCTTCTCGGTCCCTGGCTGAGCATGTGGGAACAGCTTCTGGAAGCTGGGCAGGTGCAGGACAGACCAGAGGCGCACGGACGCTGGGCGCAGCCCCCTGGATGCACTGTCGCAAACAAGGCCTGCAGGGCTGGGTGCAGAGGCTGCTCTGGGCCCTCGCCCTGCCCGGTTATGAATGGGGAGTGGCAGAAGCCGCTGTCACTGCTGGTCTCGCAGGGGCTGGTGATGAGGGAAGTTGACTCAGCCACAGGGGTTCCGGCCAAGCCCGAATCTTTTGCTGTCATCAGCCCTGAGGGGTGCTGGCCTGGCCTCTGACCCCAGCCCCACTGCTCCCTTTGCCTGGTCCACGGTGTCTGATTTATGATCACATTGGCATTTGTGAGTGCCAGGGAGCTTGCAAAGGGGTCAGCCTGGGCAGCCAGCAGGGGCCAGCTGGGACGTGACTGGAGGTACACACCATGACAGCAGGCAAAGGGTCCCCAGAGCCATCTAGCCCACTCCCTCTCTTCCCACTCAGAAAACAGGCCAGCAAGGCAAGGTCACAGGACATGGCCGGGTGAGGAGGCCACTGGCACTAAGGCAGGCTGCTCATGAAGGGCCTCCTCCTGGGGGCCTCAAAGCGCCGCTGACCTAGGAGGCTGTGCTCTGGGGTGGCTCTGCCACTTGCCAGCTTGGTGACCCTAGGCAACTCACCCAGCCTCTCTGCTCCACACCTTCCTCACCTGTAAACAGGGATAGTAACAGTATTAGCTCATGCAGGTAAGACACTACGTGGGGCCCCTGGAGAATGTGCCAGAATGCTGCGGCTGCTGGGTTCCATGGAGGCATGGAACGTGGGGACGGAAGCCCACCCTGCCCCTCATGGGCTGTGTGACCTTGAGGGGCCACTTTGGGAGGCAGAGGCCCCTAATCTTACAGAGATAAGCGGGCACCGTAGCACTTTCCCAATACCCAGCACTAGTCCATGTGTTAATTCATTTAATCCTTGATTGCGTCCCTGTGAGTGGGAACTACTGTTGTCTCCACTTTGCAGATGGAAAGGCTGACGACTTACAGTCAGTAAGTGGTGGTGCTGGGCTCTGAATCCAAGCCAGGCCAGTCTGGGAGCCCACAGCCCTCACACCGCCACTTCCATGAGACAGGAGCAAGACAGCCGCCTCCCCTGGGCCCTGTGTGAAGATCAAATAAGGTGGAAGACTTCAATTTAATGAAATAAAAAGAGAACTTGGCAGAGCGACAGTGATGAGGGTGGTGGTGATGGTGATGGGGTGTGGGGGTGGTGATGACGGTGTCCCTCAGGACCCTTTCCCCCCGGGATTGTAGCCCAGAGCAGAAGCAGGCTGTGTCGAGGAGCCAGAGGACAGGAGCCAGTGCAGTGGGAGTTCTTCACAAGGCAGTCAGATAATAAATATCCTTTCTAAAGCTTCCCTTTCTCATAAAGTAATTGTGGTAGCAGAGGGGAATTTACTGTTTTTAATGTCCTTACTGAGCCAGATTACAAATGTATAAATGTTGTATTGGTCTTCATTCTTCCCTCCTTTGTTTAAAATTTCATTGGTCCATGAAACTCCAAAGTCTGAGGACCACTGGCTAACTGACCTAGCCTAGAACGGTTCCCTTTCTGAAACACATTTTTCCTCTGGTAAACATATGCATATGTACACACACACACACACACACACACACTCACTCACTCACTCACTCACCATACACTCTCTCTGTTCTTGGAACCCAGGGCCTCTGACCTCAGCCAGGGGCCTGCACCAAGCAGCTTGGGCTCCCTAGACAGCCAGCACAGAGCTGCCACATGGGGCTTAAGCAACAGAAGCAGTTAAGAGTAACCATAACAATTAACAGCCAGTCCCCACGGTTGTCCAGCAGCCTCATGAGCTGCCCCCCACACTCCCACACTGAGGCTCAAATCCCGCTCGTTTCTCGGGGGCCTGGCCAGATGCATTGCCTGGACCCTGTGCTCCCCCACACAATTATCCGGTGGTACCCCTAGCCCAGCCCACAGGAGGTCAGTGTCCTCGGGCTCTGTCGTTAGCCCTCCCCCGTGATCCTGAGCCCCAGGTTATAGAGCTGAGGCCCCGCTGCCTTGGGGTCTCCTAATCCCTGGATTTGGGGCACAGGGTCTGGCTCCCAGGTGGGCTTGATATGTGATGAGTAGAACTGAACATGTGCGTGGTGCCGGATGCCAGGGAGGAGGAGGAGGAGGATAGGAAACATCTGGGCACATTTGGTCCAGGTGCCAAAGTCAGAGGAGGTCCATGCAGCTTGGCTGGACCAGTACCCGGCCCGGCGGGGCCCATACACAGCACACTGATGGTGTGTGGTGTGTTTTTATTTGCTAATTGTGCAGTGGGCCTCTTAGGTCAACAAGCATTTATACTGGGTACTTCCGGGAGTTACAGGGGTGGGGGTGGGTACAGAGAGAAATAAGGCTCTCCCTGCCCTTGGCCACCACGAAAGCATGGACACTCGGACCCCTCCAGGGGTCAGTGGTGTGGGCTGCGGTCCTGAGCCTGGGTGATGGAGCCCGTGTGCTGGCAGGTGGCTCCCGGCCCTGCCGCTGGGTGTGTGTGTGACTTGGCTTCAGCAGCCCTCGCCATCAGCAGCCATAAAGTGGGTCCAGGCATCCCACCTCCCTCCCTGGGGCTGCTGGGACCAGTGAGCGGATGAGCCCAGATAGCCACGGGGCTGGTGCAGGGGAAGGAACCGGTACACATCATGGGGGCACAGCCTGTGATGACACAGCAGGAACGTGCTGGGCAGAGGTGGAGTGGCCGACTCCACTGGGGGCTCCCAAGGTCCTGAGCAGGATGGGAAGGGCGGCCTGAAGGGCACAGAAAGCAGCCTGGCTGCACTGGTGGAGCCCACAGTGGGCGCGCACACCCCCTTTGAGAGAGTGAGTCCAGGAGCCACCTTAGAGCAGGGCCTGGAGCCGAAACGCTCAGGTGGCGTCAGCGCCCGCCGCTGGTGATGAGGATGATCTCGCCGTTCTGAGGATTCTGTGTTGTGGGAGCCTCGGGGGAGCAACGGGAAAGGGGTGGAGAGGCGAGAGGGAGGACGGCACTGCACGCTGGTGAGGCAGCGTTTGCTGCTGTAACAAGTCAATCCCTAGAGCGTAGGTGATGCCATACACGTTTAACTGTACACTTTAGCTGTTCAACGCAGAGACCCAGGCATCGGCAGGAATCCAGGAATCCTAGAGGACTCCACCATCCCGTAGGGCCTGGGGGTTCTTGCTTTGAGTTGGGAGAAACATCAAGGGAGGGCTGGGGAGAGCATCCTGGCTTCCACTTGGACGCGTACCCCTCTTCCAATAGAATGTGTGGCTGGAAACAGTCACGTGGCCGCACCTGGACGCGAGGGGCGCTGGGAAGTGTAGTCCTGGCCTGGACCTCAGCTCTTCCCCACCCGCAAAGGCAGCTCCACACAGACAGGGAGCCTGCAGCTCTGCTAAGCCAGCTGCAGACCTCAATCAGTGCCCTTACAAGTGCTCGCTTGAGCTGAAAATGTACTTGGGGGCTTTGAGTAAAATCACGTGCACCTTGCAGTGTGGGATCAGGGGCTGACAACAGGGTTATGGGAGTTTAAATGAGACTCTGAGCCATTTTTCCGAAGCTGATCGCATCCTTGCTCTGTTTTTCCCAAGGTCTAGGAAGCAGATTGTGTGGAATAATTTATCTGGGTGGGGGGAATACCGAAAGAGTAAATCATGAACCACCACGTTTCTTCTATTTGCGGTGGTATGCGTTTCTTTCCCTCCAGCCCTGAGCTATCTATTAAATCTAATTACATTGTTCATATCATTTCCCATGAAATTTCATCTGAATCTGCTGAGTAAGGGAAGCAAGCTGAGGACTTAATTAGGAACGTTAATCATGTTTTTTCTTAAGGAAAAGCAGCTATAATGAGGAAAATAACAGTAAACATTCCTTTTTCCCCAAAGGCAGTTGTCCGCTGGTTCTCAGCTTTACTAACCTGAGAATGCCGTTGCAGCAGACTCTGTGTGCCAACTGGGCTGCTGCCGTTCCAGCTTGAACTCGCGTGGCCCCGTCTTCTTTGCAGAGTGCTCCCCCCTGCATCCTCCAGGAGCCGAGGACCCCAGGACCCTGCCTCCATTTTGGAATGGAGCTCCTGACTCTTCGGTAGTCAGTGTGGGGGTTCATAGGTGTTCCCCAAGATTTACAGATTTAGGGTCCAGATCGAGGCCGCCTCTTCTTCCCAGATCTTTCCCCAGGAGAGTGGGTCTCCCACTTCATAGGTCAGATAAACAAGGCCCGGCCAGCCTGGGTTCAGCGCTTGGGGACTGTGAGTTTTCTAAACAATGTTTCTCTTCCCTCTGTACAGAAACACGTGCAGACCGCAGCAAGAAGCTCTTCAGGCACTACACGGTTGGCTCCTATGACAGCTTCGATGCTTCCAGGTAAGACATGGTTATTTCTCTGCCAGGCCCCCTCTGGTCAAAGATGCTCAGATGTGTCGTGAAAGTGTCGGACCATCTTGCGTGGTACACTCGGACCCCCTTGGCTGTTCCCGCCGTGTGTGTGCATTGTGGCCCCCTGAACGTAGGCTAGGATCATGGAAGCCACCATCTGCCAGAGAGGCCGTCTCTACACTGCCTGCGGTTGGGGTTGGGCTGGAGCGCAGCTGTGGGGTGGCCCAGGGGAGAGGGCTGCCTTTCCCGGGAGAGGAAGTCCTGGTGCCTTTGGTGGGGAAGCAGTCTAAACTTAAAGGTGACAATGGTTGGCCACGGAGCCACAAGTCAGCAGCTGGGGGTCTAGGGGGACACTGAGGGTGCTCTGGCTCCGGGTCTCCACCTCAGCTGGTTCCGTGTTCATGCTGCTTCTGAGTGGAGGTTTGCACGAGGAAGGCTCATCCCCCTTCACAGGCGTGGTGCCTCGCGGCGGAGCCTTTGACCCTGGCGGGTTTGCTTCCCAGCTGTTCAAAAGGGGCTTGTTTGGTTCTAGCAGACAGCCTCATACCCTGGATGATGTGGCGCAAGGCTCAGGCGTGACTTTACACATAGAAACCACATGCGTGCGGCACAGGCCACGGAGGACGTGTCCTCGGCCTCTGTGTGCCCGTTCCTTTGGCTCCAGGGAGGCCAAGGCGGGCAGCGGTCTGCTGGGCAAGGGTGGCGCCCATCTCAGCAGCAGCTTCAGGCGCCACTGGAAAGTGGGCGGCATTTCACTGAGCAAGATGTCCTCTGGGTTCATCCTGTTGTTAGCAGGTGTCAGAACTCCCTTCCTTTTTAAGGCTGAAGAATCCTTTTTAAGGATTCCGTTGTATCCATGTGCCGCGTTTTGTTCATCCATTCCTCAC
The DNA here is from genome assembly GCA_032199065.1 of Smutsia gigantea. NCBI lineage: Eukaryota > Metazoa > Chordata > Mammalia > Pholidota > Manidae > Smutsia > Smutsia gigantea. Next base: position 439,910 of record JAVSCE010011171.1, read on the forward strand.
CGAGGGACAGTTGGGTGGCTCCCCCTCCTGGCTGCCGTGTGTGGTGCCCCTGAGGACATTCTTGTACATGCATCTGCTTGAATGCCTGCTTGCAGTTCTTCGGGGCCTGTTCCCGGGAGCGGAACAAGATGCTCAGAACAGGAGCATCACACCCAGCAGGACCCCGTCCTCCTCCCAGGGGGCTTTGTGGATGCTCCAGCCCTTGCTAGGGTTATCTGCTTTTTGACCTATAAAGCTCACGTTATGAGGCAGGTGGCTTCCAGGAAGCTACGACTGGCCCCAGCTTCTCCGGGCGAGTCTTTGTTGGGGTCAGATGAATCATTTCTGCAACAGCAGGAGGCCGCCTGCCAAAATGGGTCCTGGACACATGGATACAGGCAGCTTGCCTGTCATTCCTCGCTTCCATTCTGGCAAGGGTGGTGCCTGCGGCTCAGAGAGCCCTGAGCACGTCATCATGGCTACCTCGAGGGCTGTCCAGCCTGGGAGCGGGACCTCTGGTGGACAGAGCCTCTGAAAGCAAGCAGCCGGGCAGTGGCCCCCCCCACGCACTGAGGCATTTGCAGAGCCATCTCCCCCAGAGGCTCGTTGGCAGGGAGGAGGTGTGTGCATGCGCATGAAGGTGGGTGTGCGCGCACACTCAGCGTCTGAAACAGGCACCTCCACAGTTGGCTGCTTCCCACAGGGGAGCCTTTGAAGGACATAATTTGATTGCAGTGGGAAAAGGTATGCCCCAGGGCCTGGCTGACTGGGTCGCACGTCAGGTGGCTGACAGCAGGACCAGATGCACCAGGGACCCACACTGAGCGTGGCCAGGAGAAGACAGGTGGAACCATCATAGCTGTTCAGAGAACAGGCTTTTGAGAAGGTGTGAGCTTCCCAACTTTGTCATCCCGGGTTGACATGACCTCCAAGATCCCTGCCAGCTCCGCCTCCCTGTGTTTCATGCCAGGAGGAGGGCTTTGTTTTGCATGTGTCCTGACCACCTGCTCGGCGTCCAGCCACAGCCAGGCCAACCGGTGGCTTCTAAGCAACTGGTAGAAGCTCTGGACTTGACCAGAGTGTGGGCACGCACCATGACTTCCCCACGGCAAAGGAGTCAGGCAGGCGGGGGGCCTCACGGGGCAAGACGTGAACAGGCCAAGAATAACAATGGCATTTATCGCCCTCCACCATGTGCTGACCACCTTGCACCTGTCACTCTGCTGCTGACTACTGACTGTGTAGATCCACTTCATAGGAAGCAGAGAGGGGAAGGCCCTGTTGACAGGTGCCTGAGCCCGCATGCAAGGCCCAGCTAGCTGGGACACAGACCTGTTCCCGTGGCCCCCCTCCCCCAAGGTGAAGACATTACTGCCCAAGGCTGGTGAAGGAATTGGCCTGGAGTTAAGAGCAACTGGTGAGGTGGAGGGCCAAGATTTCCTCTCAAGATCAAACCATTATCTCATGAGGTGTGTTGGGAGGACAGAACAATGGTGTTGCCCAGGCTAGCATAGGACTTGGAGCTCTTCCATAAAGGGTATTGAGGTGGGCCTGGGGTTGCTGACTGTACCCCACACTGACCTTGTGCAACTGTGACCTTGGCAGGGGTGTTGGAGGGCAGACACCGAGGAAGCGTGCGGATGTCACATGCCACCACAACCCAGGTGGCTGGGGCAGGTAGCTCTTGGGCAGGTGTGGGAGTGGGAGGCTGACCCCGACTTCCCTCGGTGACCAAGCAGAAAACATCCGAGGGGCGTGCCCGCTGCAGTGCGGGTGCCGAGCAGCCAGCAGCTCCTTAAATCATTTAGAATTCACGTTAGACATGGCCCAGTGAGCCAAGGAGATCTGGGTGTTGCGCCAGCCCCCTGGGCCAATCATCCACTGTGGGCAGCAGGGTTATGGTCTGGGCAGGCGGCTGTGGCTGAGGCCACCCCACTGCAGATGCAAATGTAATTAAAGAAAATGCAACAGGGGAAGCAAGACTCGATGGAGTCAGTTTCTAAATCAGTTGGGAGGTTTCTCCCCTTCCCACCCCCTCTTAGGTCAAAAACTTTCCTCAGGGACTCAGAGCTGAAGAGCAGAATGGCAAAAGCACACCCGCTCATTGCTGAAGGTGTCCGGTGACTCCAGCTGGCTCCTGCTCAGGACCCCCTCCTCCTGCCGAGCACTCACATGGCAGAGGTGTCCTGGGGTGCGGGCACATCAGAGAACCGGGGGCTAGTCCTACACGGGACCTTACAGATATTTTTAAAAACACTCTTAACACAAGGGATGGCAGTCTGAAGTTCCCATTCCTCTTAAATCAGATCCAATCTCATGAGCGTGGGGCATCTAGGGAGTGTCTACCTGGGAGAGAAAGGGGAGGCCTCAGGGTCTCGCTCTAGCTGGATAGACTCCAGCCAGTCACCTATTCATCCATCTTTCCACCCATCCATCCACTTACCCACTCACCTATCCGGCTATCCATCCGTCTGTCCATCCATCCATATCTGCGTACCCACATCCATCAGTCCACCCCCCAACCTATCCGGCTATCCATCCATCTGTCCATCCATCCATATCTGCGCACCCACATCCACCCACCCACCCATTGTTCCTACAATCCACCCGCTTATCTAGCCGCCCACCACTCTACTCATCTATCTGTTCATTTAACTAATATTCATCAAAATCTGACTATTCAGGGAGCTAAGGCAGACACAGTCTCTGACCTCATGTAGACAGAAGTCCAATTAGGGAAAATAATTAATTAATAAGTAAGGAAACCAGAGAACCCGCTCTGTGGCTCCTGCTGTGGAGCAGGTCAGCAATACCATCGGCCTCAGGTGGGCTGGCTACACCAGCTTTCTCCAGGGAGCCAGGGAAGGGCTCTCTGAGGATGTGACTTTTGATTTGCAGCCTGAGGTTCAGGAAGAATCAGCGCTCTGTGGAATGCCCCGCAAGTGCACAGGCACTGAGGCCATGAGGGAACACATGGTGGGCATTGCAGGGACCCGGACGAGAGCAGAGAGGGTGTCAGGGAAAGACCTGTGCAGGAGTTCGAATCCTCGCATACTTGCAGTGGGGAAACAGGACGTCCTTGAGCAGAAGGGTGACATGATCTGATTAGCTTTGCTGGAGGCAGAAAGGCCAAAGGCAGAGGGGGAGCCCTTTATGAGACCACTGCCATCTTCCTGGCCAGGCAGCGATGGGATTTGGGCTGGTAGAGGGGGTGGGGACACACCCGGTTCGTGGATGGATTCATGGTGTAGGTGAAGTTGGAACAGACAGGACCTGCCAAGGCACTGGGCTGGGGGTGAGGGAGGTGAGGAAGGCTGTCCACCTACTTTGGGATTTACGGGGAGGAGCACCCAGAAGCGAATTCTCACTGGACCCAAACCCGGTTGGCAGCAGATTCCTCAGAAGGCCTCTTACTCCACATCAGACCAGCACAGGCACCCTCCTGTGTGCTGGGAAGAACGCATTCATAACCACTGTGCGCAGAAGACCCGAGAAGGTGCCGAGCCCTCCCAACTCCTCTCCGTTAGTGAGACCAGTGTTCTCCTGGAAATTGAATTAGAAGGGTGGCAAATTATGCCTGTTTGCCATTTGAATATCCACTATCCATAGCTGCCTGTTTTCATGGCTTTCAAACATCAGAGTCCAATCCTTATAATCTTTTAAACTGGTAATCAGAAATATATGCACATGCATAAAAAATTCAGAATGTGCAGCAAACGTGTGAAGAGCAGCCTTCCAGCCCCTGTTCCTCTCCTCAGAGAGAGCCTCTTATTGGCTTCCTGAGGATCTTCTCGGAGATGGACCTTAAAGACAGAAGCGTATCTGCTTGTTATCCGAAGCCTTTTAAAGCTCTTGAAAGCATGGTGTCCTAAGTTTCCTACCTGACTTTCCAACTACGTCCCTGTGTGACCTCAGGCAACTTGCAGCCCCTCTCTGTGTGTCAGTCCTACCCCCAAGCCTGTTTACAAAGTGGAGAGCATACTTCCGACCCCTGCCATGTCCCCAGTGGTGCTCACATAAGAATGAATGAGAAAATCTGCTTAGTGTTTGCAGCCCCTTCGAGGCATGTGCTGTAAAACCCAGGTGGATGCTGAGTGGTGAACAGCGTGTGTGGGTAGCTAGCTTTCCTTTGAAACCTAACTTTGTGTTCTAGAAGACTCCCTTGATGTGTAGGTACTAAGACCTGAATGGCAAGAAACACTGATCTCCCCCATTCTCCCTCCACCATTATTGTATATATTTATATTGTTCAATGTTCCTTAGACTTGAAAGAGAAAGATCAATCTCTGAGTATGTTCGCTGGCTGGATTCGTAAGGAAACATACTGTGTTTCTTCCTCCCTCTTAATCCATGGGTGGGCTCAGCCATTAATAATAAAGCCCTCAGGGCAGCTCTTTGGGTAGAGGAGGTGACTTTACTTTTTAGCCCATACAGATCTGGGTTTTTATTTTTACGGCTATGTGTTGCTTTGGAGACTTTTTAGACCAGGAAAGAGAGGGCTGGGTCTCGGGCAACGTATGAGAGCACCTCACTGCACATCCCTGCCCTCCCATCCTGCTAGCTAGCATGACCACATGCATGCATGTGACGTCTGGAAGCCAGGGCTCTGTCTGGGGTCCCCCGGGAATGGTACCCAACCTGAACCTGTTATGATTTCCCCCCAAAATGTTCTTCTCCGCCATCTCCATCACGAGGAACAGCACACCCAGTGCCCCAGTGGGGGCCCCGGTGCCCTCTCCCTCCCCCCTCCCCCTCTCATTCCCCTCTTTCATTCCCTCCACTGGGGTCTGAGGAATCCTGCCCTCTGCCTGCTGCTTCCCCAGGCCGGCACCTCCACTCTGTCCACGTCGTCTGCCTGCCCCAGGGGACCTGCCCCTCATCCAGTCTCAGAGTAACATTTTTCCTTCCTTGACAAATTTTGTTCCAAGTGCAACATGCACATAATAAAATAAGTAATTGATTAATGTAACCAAATTACATACATAGGATCAGGAAGGGAAAGAGCGGGTTGTCTTACCCCCTCCCCCCACCACACCCACATGGCAGAGGAGCCTGTCCACTCGCTTGGCTTCCTTCTGATAGCTACTCCCTAACTCTGTGAGCACCCCTTAGTTCTTTCATTTATTTTGTTATTGAGCTATAATTAGCCTGTAACACTGTGTTTGCTTCAAGCATACGACAGAATGGTCTAACATTTGTATATATTGGGAAATGATCACAGTAAGTCTAGTTAACATCTGTCTCCATACATAGTTATACATTTTATTTTTCTTGTGATGGGAATTTTTAAGATCTACCCTCTTAGCAATACAGTGTTAACTAGAGTCACCATGCTATGCATTCCATCCCAAGAACTTAAGTATTTTATAATGGCGAGTTTGAAACTTTTGGTCTCCTTCACCCAGTTTACCCACCCACCCACCACCACCTCTGGCAACCACCAGTCTGTTCTCTATCAGGGCGCGAGTTTTGTTTTTTAGATTGCATATATGAGAGATCATAACAGTATTTATCTTTCTCTGTTTGACTTCACGTAGCATAATACCCCCAAGGTCCATTTGTGTTGTCATAAATGGCAAGATGTCATTCTTTTTTTTTTATAAGTTTATTTCGATATCATTAATCTACAATTAAATGAGTAATATTATGGTGATTACACTACGCCCTTCATCAGGTCCCGCCCCCCCAACCCCATTACAGTCACTGTCCATCAGCATAGTGAGATGCCATAGAGTCACTACTTGTCCTCTCTGGGTTGTACAGCCCTCCCCGTGCCCCCCCCAACATTACTTGTGCTAATCATAATGTCCATTCTTCCCCCTTGCCCCTCCCTTCCCACCCATCCTCCCCTGTCCCTTTCCCTTTGGTCACTATTAGTCCGTTGTTGGGGTCTGTGAGTCTCCTGCTGTTTTGTTCCTTCAGTTTTTTTTTTTCCTTAGTTCTTACACTCCACATATGAGTGAAATCATTTGGTACTTGTCTTTTTCAGCTTGGCTTATTTCACTGAGCATAATACCCTCTAGCTCCATCCATGTTGTTGCAAATGGTAGGATTTGTTTTCTTCTTATGGCTGAATAATATTCCATTGTGTATATGTACCACATCTTCTTTATCCATTCATCTACTGATGGACACTTAGGTTGCTTCCATTTCTTGGCTATTGTAAATAGTGCTGCGATAAACATAGGAGTGCATCTGTCTTTTTCAAATTGGGCTGCTGCATTCTTAGGGTAAATTCCTAGGAGTGGAATTCCTGGGTCAAATGGTATTTCTATTTTGAGTTTTTTGAGGAACCTCCATACTGCTTTCCACAATGGTTGAACTAATTTGCAGTCCCACCAGCAGTGTAGGAGGGTTCCCTTTTCTCCACATCCTCGCCAACATTTGTTGTTGTTTGTGTTTTGGATGTTGGCCATCCTCACTGGTGTGAGGTGATATCTCATTGTGGTTTTAATCTGCATTTCTCTGATGATTAGCGATGTGGAGCATCTTTTCATGTGCCTGTTGGCCATCTGAATTTCTTCTTTGGAGAAGTGTCTATTCATGTCCTCTGCCCATTTCTTAATTGGATTATTTGCTTTTGTTTGTTAAGGTGCATGAGTTCTTTATATATTTTGGATGTCAACCCCTTATCGGATACGTCATTTATGAATATATTCTCCCATACTGTAGGATGTCTTTTTGTTCTACTGATGGTGTCCTTTGCTGTACAGAAGCTTTTCAGCTTGATATAGTCCCACTTGTTCATTTTTGCTTTTGTTTCCCTTGCCGGGGAGATATGTTCATGAAGAAGTCGCTCATGTTTATGTCCAAGAGCTTTTTGCCTATGTTTTTTTCTAAGAGTTTTATGGTTTCATGACTAACATTCAGGTCTTTGATCCACCTTGAGTTTACCTTTGTGTATGGGGCTAGACAGTAGTCCAGTTTCATTCTCTTACATATAGCTGTCCAGTTTTTCCAATACCAGCTGCTGAAGAGGCCGTCATCTCCCCAATGTATATCCAAGGCTCCCTTATCAAATATTAATTGACTGTATATGTTTCGGTTGATATTTGGATTTTCTATTCTATTCCACTGATCTGTGGGTCTGTTTTTGTGCCAATACCAAATTGTCTTGATTACTGTGGCTTTGTAGTAGAGCTTGAAGTCAGGGAGCGTAATTCCCCCTGTTTTATTCCTCCTTCTCAGGATTGCTTTGGCTATTCGGGGTCTTTTGTGGTTCCATATGAATTTTAGAATTATTTGTTCCAGTTCATTGAAGAAAGCTGTTGGTAGTTTGATAGGGATTGCATTGAATCTGTAGATTGCTTTAGGTAGTATAGCCATTTTGACAATATTTATTCTTCCTAGCCAAGAGCATGGGATGCATTTCCATTTGTTAGTGTCCTCTTTAATTTCTCTTAGGAGTGTCTTGTAGTTTTCAGAGTACAGGTCTTTCACTTCCTTCGTTAGGTTTATTCCTAGGTATTTTATTCTTTTTGATGCAATTGTGAATGGAATTGTTTTTCTGATTTCTCTTTCTGTTAGTTCATCGTTAGTGTATAGGAAAGCAACAGATTTCTGTGTGTTAATTTTGTATCCTGCAACTTTGCTGAATTCAGATATTAGTTCTAGTAGTTTTGGAGTGGAGTCTTTAGGGTTTTTTATGTACAATATCATGTCATCTGCAAATAGTGACAATTTGACTTCTTCTTTACCAATCTGGATGCCTTGTACGTCTTTGTTTTGTCTGATTGCCGTGGCTAGGACCCCCAGTACTGTGTTGAATAACAGTGGAGAGAGTGGGCATCCCTGTCTTGTTCCCGATCTTAGATGAAAAGCTTTCAGCGTCTCGCCGTTAAGTATGTTAGCTGTGGGTTTGTCATATATGGCCTTTATGATGTTGAGGTACTTGCCCTCTATACCCATTTTCTTGAGAGTTTTAATCAGGAATGGATGATGAATTTTGTCAAATGCTTTTTCAGCATCTATGGAGATGAGCATGTGGTTTTTGTTCTTCTTTTTATTGATGTGGTGGATGAAGTTGATGGATTTTTGACTGTTGTACCATCCTTGCATCCCTGGGATGAATCCCACTTGATCATGGTGTATGATCCTCTTGATGTATTTTTGAATTCGGTTTGCTAATATTTTGTTGAGTATTTTTGCATCTACGTTCATCAGGGATATTGGTCTGTAATTTTCTTTTTTGGTGAGGTCTTTGCCAGGTTTTGGTATTAGAGTGATGCTGGCTTCATAGAATGAGTTTGGAAGTATTCCCTCCTCTTCTATTTTTTGGAAAACTTTAAGGAGAATTGGTGTTATTTCTTCTCTATATGTCTGGTAGAATTCAGAGGTGAATCCATCAGGCCCGGGGGTTTTGTTCTTGGGTAGTTTTTTGATTACCGCTTCAATTTCGTTGCTGGTGATTTGGAAGGTTGTATTTTTCTAAAAAGTTGTCCATTTCTTCTAGGTTTTCCAGCTTGTTAGCATATAGATTCTCATAATATTCTCTTATAATTCTTTGTATTTCTGTGGGATCCGTCGTGATTTTTCCTTTCTCATTTCTGATTCTGTTTATGTGTGTAGATTCTCCTTTTCTCTTAATGAGTCTAGCTAGGAGTTTATCTATTTTGTTTATTTTTTCAAAGAATCAGCTATTGGTTTCATTGATTTGTTTCTATTGTTTTGTTCTTCTCAATTTTATTTATTTCTTCTCTGATCTTTATTATGTCCCTCCTTCTGGTGACTTGGGTCTCATTTGTTCTTCTTTTTCCAATTTCAGTAATTGTGTCTTTAGACTATTCATTTGGGAATGTTCTTCTTTCTTTAGATAGGCCTGGATTGCAATATACTTTCCTCTTAGAACTGCCTTTGCTGCGTCCCATAGAAGCTGTGGCTTTGTGTTGTTGTTGTCATTTGTCTCCATATACTCTTTGATTTCTGTTTTGATTTGGTCATTGACCCATTGATTAATTAGGAGAATGTTGTTAAGTCTCCATGTATTTGTGAGCCTTTTTGTTTTCTTTCTAAAGTTTAATTCTAGTTTAATACCTTTATGATCCGAGAAGTTGGTTGGTAGAATTTCAATATTTTTGATTTTACTGAGGTTCTTTTTGTGGCCTAGTATGTGGTCTATTCTGGAAAATGTTCCATGTGCACTTGAGAAGAATGTGTATCCTGTTGCTTTTGGGTGTAGAGTTCTGTAGATGTCTGTTAGGTCCATCTGTTCTAGTGTGTTGTTCAGTGCCTCTGTGTCTTTACTTATTTTCTGTCTGGTTGATCTGTCCCTTGGAGTGAGTGGTGTGTCGAAGTCACCTAAGATTAATGCATTGCTGTCTATTTCCTCCTTTAATTCTGTTAGTATTTGTTTCACAAATGCCGGCGCCCCTGTGTTGGGTGCATATATATTTAAAATGGTTATATCTTCTTGTTGGATTGACCCCTTTATCATTATGTAATGTCCTTCTTTATCTCTTGCTACTTTCTTCGTTTTGAAGTCTATTTTGTCTGATACAAGTAGTGCAACACCTGCTTTTTTCTCCTTGTTATTTGCATGAAATATCTTTTTCCGTCTCTTCACTTTTAATCTGGGGATATCTTTGCATTTGAGGTGAGTTTCTTGTAGGCAGCATATAGATGGGTCTTGCTTTTTTATCCGTTCTGTTACTCTGTGTCTTTTGATTGGTGCATTCAGTCCATTTACGTTTAGGGTGATTATCGAAAGATATGTACTTATTGCCATTGCTGGCTTTAGATTCGTGGTTACCAAAGGTTCAAGGGTTGCTTCTTTACTATCTAACAATCTAACTTAACTTTCTTGTTAAGTTATTGTCAACACAGTCTGATGTTTCTTTCTTTCTCTCCCTTCTTATTCTTCCTCCTCCATTCTTTATATACTAGGTGTTTTATTCTTTGCCTTTAGTTAGTTTTGGATGGTCTGCTTTCTTTGCTGATTTTATTTTCTCTGGTGACAGCTTTTTAGCCTTAGGAGTGCTTCCCTCTAGAGCAGTTTCTTTAAGATATCCTGTAGAGGTGGTTTATGGGAAGCAAATTCTCTCAGCTTTTGCTTGTCTGGAAATTGTTTAATCCCTCCATCATATTTAAATGATAATCGTGCTGGATACAGTATTCTTGGTTCGAGGCCCTTCTGTTTCATTGCGTTAAATATATCATGCCATTCTCTTCTGGCCTGTAAGGTTTCTGTTGAGAAGTCTGATGTTAGTCTGATGGGTTTTCCTTTGAAGGTGATCTTTTTTCTTTCTCTAGCTGCCTTTAATACTCTGTCCTTATCTTTGATCTTTGCCATTTTAATTATTATGTGTCTTGGTGTTGTCTTCCTGGGTCCCTTGTGTTAGGAGATCTGTGGGCTTCCATGGACTGCGAGACTATTTCCTTCCCCAGCATGGGGAAGTTTTCAGCAATTATTTCTTCAAAGACACTTTCTATCCCTTTTTCTCTCTCTTCTTCCTCTGGTACTCCTATAATGCGAATATTGTTCCGTTTGGATTGGTCACACAGTTCTCTTAATATTCTTTCATTCCTAGAGATCCTTTTATCTCTCTCTGCCTCAGCTGCTCTGTATTCCTGTTCTCTGATTTCTATTGCATTAACAGTCTCTTGCATCTCGTCCAGTCTGCTGCTGAGCCCGTCGATGGCTTGTCTCATTTCTGCATTATCTTTCCTGACTTCCCTCACTTCCTCCCTTAGCTCTTGCATATTTCTCTGTAGATCCATCAGCATGATTATGACTTTTATTCTGAATTCTTTTTCAGGAAGATGCTGCATTTCCATCCCTTCAGATTCCTTCTCAGAGGGGCTCTGGATCTTGGTGATTTTTGTCTGTATCATATTCTTCTGTCTTGTCATGTTGACAGGAGTGGTCGCTGGTAGGTGCCACGTATGTCAGCTGGGCTCTTTAAGGTTTAAAAAGAAAAGAAAAAAAAAGCACCACCAAAAAAAACAAGCAAGCCAAAAAAAAGAAGGAAGAGAAAGAAAAGAGAGAAAGAAGAAAGAAAGAAATGAAAGAAAAGGAAGGTGAAAAAAGAAAGAGAAAAAAGGGCAAGAAATAACACAAATGAGCAAAAAATAGCCCACCTGGAGTGGATTCTCTACGCGTGCTGTAGGTGTCGCTGTTGCTCCACTAATTCGCAGCCGCAGCCACCCCGCTTTTTTTGTAGGTCTGGGCGGGGCAGGAATGAATGGGACGCTATTGTTTCCTGTATAAAGTTCCAGCATGGTTGCTCCCTTCTCTTGTCACTAGCGAAGGGGACCCAAGTTCCCCAGGACTTCCAGCCTGCAGGGCTGTGCCCGCCGGGGCTATGGTGTTCCCTCGCTGGGCCCCCCGCCTCTCCGAGACCGCTACAAATGGCGCGCGCTTTTCTCTTGTCCCTGGGCGCTGGCTGCACGGTCCCGGCGCCTTCCCGGCTCAAAACCTGCACCTTCTGCCTCTCCAATGTCTGATGCACTGCGCGATGTGTGTCAGCGCTCCCGGCGCAGACCACCGGGGCTGGTTATTTTGCGGACCTGCTCTTCCACTCCCTCCCGGCTCCAAATCATCTCCTCCTGCCAGCGCACTGGGCTGGGTGAGTGTTCGGGTGCTGCTGGGTCACAGCTCTGTATCTTACCCGCCTCGCTGGGTACTGAGTCCTCCCAGGTGTGGCTGCACGCTGTGCACTTTCCTGTGTGCTCCGATTTCTCTTTTAGGAATAGTAGTATTTGCTGTGTTTTCATAGATTTATATAGTTTTGGGAGAAGATTTCTGCCGCCCTGCTCACACCACCATCTTCCCGGAAGCTGAGATGTCATTCTTTTTTATGGCTGAATAATATTTGTGTGCTTGTGTGTGTGTGTGTATGCATGCACATGTGCCACATCTTCTTTATCCATTCATCTACCTAGTGGATGCCTATGTTGCTTCTGTGTCTTTGCTATTATAAATAATGCTGCAGTGAACATGGGGGTGAAGATATCCTTACGACTAAGTGTTTTTGTTTCCTTTGGATAAATTCTTAGAAGCAGAATTGCTGAATCATATGATAGTTCTCTTTTTAGTTTTTTTGAGGACTCTCCATACTGTTCTCCACTGTGGCTTCACCAGTTTTACATTCCCACCAGCAGTGCACAAGGGGTCCCTTTTCTCCACATCCTTGATAGTACTTAATATCGCTTGTCGGTTTGACATCAGCCATTCTAACAAATGTCATGTGATAACTTTTTTTTTGCTTCATTCTTCTGGTGGTTACCTCCCTAACTCTGTCTCTACTGATGCATTTCTTAACAATGTCAAGCATCACTGATTTGTTGCTGTACAAGTCGAGGCTTTCATAGCCCTGCCGCTCCTCTGCCCACCCAAAGTGCTGAGTAGTTACTGCTGAACTGCTAACTTTTATAAACTCTAAATAACCTCCTCAAACTTCTATCTTGTTTAATAAATTTTAGATTGTATCACTTGACCCTTTGTTATATTTATATCCATATTTAGGTTTTCTAGGTTCTGTCTACAAGTTGAATTCAAAAGTTAAAAACTAGCAGAAAGCATGACATTATGAGGATAATATAAATGTTTACATCAGCACTAAGCATAGGGCTAGGACACCAGTTCCTCCTCACAGACCCGCCGGAAAGGGCTTCCTAATTCTTTTTCATTTTATTTCATCAGTTTTTCAAAATAACACCACATTTTAGCTTACTATTAGGATCATGATTTTCTCATGAAGCTTTTGTTTTTCCTAGAGTTCCTGGTTGCCTTTCTTTTTTGTGTGTGTGGGAGAAGAATTATGTCTTCTTTAACATAACACTAAGCTCTCATCCTGTTTCTTTGTATCACTAGAGCCCATCCCATTCTTACTGAGGCTCCCTGCTCCCATTTGAGCCCCAGTTCCCTGTGTACAGCTCCCCTTCTGAGATGTCCCTTCATCGACCTTCTGGATAAGAGGCTTGTTCTGCTGGGACACACCCAAGTAACAACCTCAACAAGAGGTACCTGGAGTGTCAACTTTCGTGTCAGAAAAGTCTCTAGTTTTAACATGTGTTCAATGTTGTAGAATTCTCAATTCAAATAGTTTTGCTTCTGAAATGTCCTGAACTATTAAGGCTTTGCTCCATTGACTTCTTGCCTCTACTTATTGCTGCTGAAAAGTTGTGCCACTTGATCGGCGATCCTTTGTTTTCCTCTCTGGAACTTTGCAGGAACATTATAGCATCTATTTTCCTTGATGTCCTGAGATGTCACGATGATGGGTCTGGGGGTAAGTCTCTCCTTTACTTGTGTTCACTATCCTGGAGGCTGCTTCAGACTGAAATGGTTTTGGCTTTCAGAATGTGCTTTTATTATCCCTCAAAATCCCCTCACTTTCTCTGTCTCACTTCAGTCTTTCTGGGGTTTTCGTGGGATTATTTGAGTTCATCCCACTTGCCCCCAATTCTTCTCATGTTTTCTGTCTCTTTGCCTTTTTGCTCTGTATTCGGGGAAATTCAATTTCCAGCCTGTCCGTGTAGTTGTTATTTTGACAATCGCATTGTTATGTTCCAAGACCTTTTCCCTTCAGTGATGGGATAAGGAAGTTTGAGAGAAGTGGTTTCTAGAAATCTTTGGGAGTCAACCAGGCAGCTGCAGAATGGCAGGTGTCCACACGGAGCTGCTCTCAAGGCAGAGCCCAAGTTGATTGCGTATTCCTTCAAGTCACACACCTAAAAGAGAGAAGCCCAGAACCTTGTTCCTCACCCCGCTTTCCCCAGGAGCTCAAAGGCAGACAGACACGGGTTCTTGTGCAGATCCGTGGGACAAGTGGTAGGTTCCACGTTGAAAGTGGGGGGCTTGGTGTGTTTTGTTTTGCAGTGAGCAAGCATGGATTGCCAGGTGGTGGGAGGAACAGGTCCTCAAATGCCAGGTCCACACTAAACAGAGAAAGGGGAGGACGCCCTCTGGTCAGGGAACAGTGCATGGTATAAAGGGCCTGGACTCTAGAGCTGGACAGACCTCTGTTCCCTCCCAGCCTTACCACTTAGCAGCCATGTGACCTCAGACAAGATCATTCTCTCTCTCTCTTCTACCTGGTGGTATCTGCAGATAGGCAGCTGTGATTCTGCCTCTGTCACAGAGCCTTAAGATTCAGATTTAATAGATAATTATGCAGGGAACTAAACACAGTCCTAGCACTCGGTGCACGTCCTGGATACGTTCTGGTCCTGGGCCCCTCAGGAAGGCCGGGGCCGCTGACTGGGCTAGGCCAGGCAGGGGCTTCCTCTCCTCCAGTGACAGGACATTAAGTGTGCTCTTCGTGTCTGCCGCGCCAGTGTCCCCAGCATTCTCATCGTGTAAAGTGCCTCATGTGCGGGCTTAGGGCCTTCGTGTTGTCCCCACACCCAGGTGAGGGCAGGTTGTGCCGGCTGGTGATACACTGAGACCCTCTAAAATGTCAGGGGCTTTCTGATGGGGGTCCCCTGGGGATCTAGCTCACAAAGCCCTGCCTGGGGAGGGGAGCTTGTTCCTGGAGCTGCTGAGCCTGGCACGGAGGCACCCTGAGACCACCAGGCTCTAGGGCAGAGAAGCCAGAGTTCCCAGAGGCCCACCTTTCTTCTAGACCTGGTGGCCTCTGCTTGGGGACTGGGAGCCCCATCACAAGAGCGGCTCCTGGCCCAGAGCGCCCTCAGACCCCACTCAGGACACTCCCAGGTGGCAGGGCAGTGTGTGGGGGTGGGGCCGCCCAGGTGGAAGGGTGGGAACAAGGATAAACAGCCAAGGAGCTGTGGGACGTTGAGATTCTGGGTGCACCTCCAGGCTGGGACCTAGCTGAGCCCCCCTGCGGCCCCCCTACCTTGTTCCCACTGGGGTGGAACAGATGCCCGCTAGAGCCGCACCCTCAACGCCCAGCCACTCCAGCAGCTGAAGGAGACGGTTTACACTGGCGCTCCCTAAAGTCGGCCCTGATCCGGGCCGCCAGAAGCAGCCTCTGCCCCACTTCCCCCACGCTGTCTGACTGCTCTCAGCCCATCTTATCTGCACCCTGGTTTGTAGCCTTTGACAATGTCCACCATGTGAAGATTCCCACTGTGGCTGATTTCAAGCTGCCGCCATGAAGTCACTGCCCACAGCCGGCCCTGCGAGCTGGTAGGAGCCAGCCTGAGCCCCCCACGCCCCTGGCCAGTGTCCATGGCTCCTCACTCCCATGTCCTCCAACCCTCATAGCCCTGGCGCAGGTCTGACACAGGGCCAGACCTCAAACACGTCATGAAGTATACTGATCTGAAGTCCTGGGGCTGGCTTCAAGCCTGATGAGGCCCAGGCTCAGATGGCAGGGTACCGGTCCCAGTTCTGATGCTAGCTGCCTGCGTAGGCCTCAGTTTCCCCACCAGTGAAGATTCCCACTGTGGCTGGTTTCAAGCAGCCAGTATGAAGTCACTGCCCGCAGCCGGCCCTGTGAGCTGGTAGATGCTATACATTCTGCTAGAAAGCGCCATCCTGACCAGCCGAGGGCTGCCTGTGAAAGAGCATGTTTCGGACAGAACTGCAGACCCTGAGACTCAGGGTTCCAACACAGGCTGCCAGTTGGGGTGCCAAGGTCTCATGGAGAAAGTGGGGAGACCAGTTCTGTAAATGACCCCAGGGCTGTGCCTAGCACCCAGGAGGCTCTTAGAAAATGCCCATGCTCATTCTCTACCTCCGGCCAAAGGCCTGGGCCTCGGAGCTCCCCAGGAAACAGGAGGGTCTTTGATATCTGACTAGGGGGGAGTCGGAGGGAGAGGCAAGCAGACCCCACCGACTCAGTGTTTCCTGGGCCACAGGGGCAGCTGGGAGGCAGTTCTGCCTTTCTCTCTCCACCCCTGAATCTGTCTCCTCCAGGATAAAACCAGGGCTGATTCTGAATCTGTCTCCTTTCCCTGACATCTGGGGCCTGGCAAGTGCTCGACCCTCAGAGAATGTGGGATATGGGAGTTCTGGGGGTGGGGGGAGTGGCCAGGTGGATGGAGGATGGATGGACGGATGGATGGGTGCATGAGTGAATATGTAGATGGGTGAGTATAGACAGATGGAAGGAAGGAAGGGAGGGTGGAATAAGGCAGGCCAGGGTTCTGGCCTGCGGGTCGTAGGCATTTCCCCAGCAGACACAGCCAGGCGTGAGACGCCAGCCGCTAGCCTCCCCGGGTAGCCCTGTCAGTTCCTCTTGCCCGTTCTCCTGGCTACACCTCCTTCCCCATCTCTGCACCAGGGCCATATTCAGATGCTGCCCCCACATCTCCCCTGGCCTAGGCCTTAGCCCCAACTCACCTCCTCGCTGCCAGCAGCACTGTCCCCCTCCCAGCCCACAAGTGGCATTTCTGAAATACGAATGTGCATAGCCTGCCCTGGAGTCCCGCAGCCCAGGACTGTGGGGGGGGGGGGGGTGTGCCTCCGCCCCACCTCACCGTCTAGTCCCAGGTCCCTGTGTCCCTGTCACTAGGATCACACCCAGTGCCTTTGCCCATGCAGGTCTGCTTCCTGGCACACCCTCTCTGCGCTCCCCGGCCCCAGCCAGCGCACCGTGGTCCAGCCCAGGAGGGGCTCAGAAAGACAGCAAGAGGAAAGCTGCATGTCCTGAGAGGAGCTCCTGGGCTGGAGCCAGCCCGGCCGAGGAGCCCAGGGCAGAGCACCGGCAGGCCTGGCCAGGGCACCCCGTCCAGCCTCACTCATGTCAGCCATGGGCCAGTCCCATGCTCCCAAGAGCAGATGGAGGTGGGACGAGCGAGCCTCAGAGTATTCTGGGGATAATGCACTAAACACCTACTGTGTGCAGAGGGCTTTCCATGTGTCCTTGCTTCTGGCCTTCACACACCTCACACTTCAGGACCTCACACATCACATGGCCCATTTCACGGATGTGGGACCTGAGGCCTAGGAATCCATCATGCTAACCCGACCTAGTCCACCCCACCCATCCCTCATCCAAGCCCAACCAGGAGGGTGACATTCATGTCCTCCACTTCACAGATGAGGAGACCGCACAGACTGGGGAGGGTCGGCATTTGAAGCCAGGCCAGGGGCTTTCAGCCGGGGACCTACTAGCACTTGAGGGCCTTTTCTCTTTTAGAACCATGTTATGACCATTTTTGACACACTGTGCCCAGGGAGGGCCCTGTTCTTCCACTGTGTCTTCAAGAATAATTCCACTGGTATGTGCCCACCTACAAGGTGCAGTGCGTCCTCTGAGGGGGATGAGAATGTTCTGGAACTCAGAGAAGGTCGCACAGCATTGTGAATGCCGCTGGAGTGCTCACTTGAAAATGGTTAACTTTATTCCATTTGCACCTCGGTTTTTTTTTTTTTAAAGAAAATAACTCCACCTTTTTCTAAAGTTGATTGGCCCCGAGAAGCTGGTAGGTAGGAATGGCCACAGGCAGGTGGAGAGAAAAGGCAGGAGCCGGGGGCAGTGGGCACTGGGCGAAGGAAGAGGCGGCCCCTGCCATCGCCTCCAGGGCAGAAGGACATGCCAGGCACTGGCCTGGTCCTCGGGAAGGTGCCGCTAGGAAACCCTGCTGCCTTCCCCTCCTGCCGAGGGAGGGCGGGTTGCATTCAGCAGCTCCAGGACTCCTGGGTACACTTCCGGCGGCTGCCACCGAGCAGGCAGGGCTTTGCTCCTCAGGGCACATGCTGGTTCTAGGCTGACTCTGCTAGGCAAGGTCAAGGTGGAGGCCAGCACAGTGCCCGGGAGCCTGGCCTGGCAGACGGTGCCCTGTGTCTCCAGGCACCTGGCCTGGCGTTAGCTCCACGGAGCATGGGCCCTGGGCTGGGCAATGGGGAGGAGCCGCGGTGGGCAGAGCTCTGTTCTGGAACGGGCGGGAGGCAGAAGATCCAGAGAAGGTAGCAGAGGGCTTCCACACCAGGGGTCAGCTGGAGCTCAGGGGCTTTTGTGGCCAAGTCCGGGCTCTCATATGGGAGGGCAGGGCCCCCTGGCAGCACCACCCAGGGGTGTGGCTAGGATTGAGGGCAGGGGTGTGAGCTGGGGCTTCGTCTCCGCACCGTGGCGTCACTGCCCGTGACGTGCACAGACACCCTGCCTCCCCAACCCCGACTTCTCATTTGTGCATTTAGAGGTGCTTGTTACTGGGGACACTGAGGCAGAGAGGCCCAGGATCTGTTGGAAGGGTCACAACCAGCCAGTCCTCCTCCTCAGCACCAAGAGGTGGGCAAGGGGGCATCTGTCCCCTGCCTGGGCCTTCCTGCCACGGCCCGCACCTCCTGGGGAGGAGAGCGAGAGATGGCTCGGGGGGTTCTCTCAGGAAACCAGGGAGCAGATCTGAGCATGCGTGGCTCCAGACCTGAGCCATTCCCCTCGTTTCAGGGTGCTGGGCAGGCCGGGAGAACAGGTGAGGAGGAGCGTGGGAGAGGGGCTGTGGGCACCACAGGGGGGGGACGTGCACGGGTACCCCAGCACCTTGTCCATCTCCTCTCAGGCATTCATTCAGAAAATAAGTATCAAGTGTGCAGAGAGTCTAAGAGCTTGACATGTACGGGCGGCTGAATAATGGCTCACAAAAGATGCCCACATCAAATCCCTGTAACCGGTGAGTGTCACCTTATATGGCAAAATGGGGTCTTTGTAGAAATGATTAAATTACAGATTTTGAGATGGGAAACTTATCTTGGATATCTGTATAGGCCCTGAATGCCATCAGGAGTGTCCTTGTAAGAAGGAGGCTGAGGGAGATTATGTAAACAGGAGGGGGGACCACGGAGGCAGAGGCTGGGGGACCACAGCCATGAGCCCAGGATGCCTGGAGCCCCAGAAGGTGGAGGAGGCAGGAAGGGCTCTGCCCTGGGTTCCCTACAGGCAGCCAGCTGCCATCGCCTCGATTTTGGTCCCGTGGGGGCTCCTAAAGGGCTTCCAGCCTCCAGAACTGTGAGGAAGCTGCCTTCTGCTGCATGAAGCCGCGGAGCATGGGGGCATTTGTCAGACAGCAGGAAACTCTGCAGCATCCCCAGCAGAGACCCAGGCTCGCACGGGAACCCCCGTGATGGACAGAGGGCGACGGGAGTAAAGGTAGCAGGGACAGTGGGTGGGGGGTGGGAGCAGGGCAAGTCGCTGTGTTAGATGCACACATCCGCTGGACCCTCCGGGAAGGTGGGAGTTGACCAAAGACACTGGGGGGAGGTGGGAAGGCCAGGCGTGAAGGAGAAGAGTCTGCAGGAGGGCACAGCGGCTGTCCAACACCTGAGCCCGGAGACCCAGGGGTGGCGCTCACCCTGTCCTCCGAGTCCTGGCTTTGCACAGCCTAAGGTGGTTTCCTTACCCGTGGGGTGACCCCTGACCCTTAGGCCGAGGGGGGAGCCCAAGCGCCCGGCAGACCCACCGTTGGGGGTGACCTGTGCATGGCACTGTCAGCCTGTGACTCCAGAGCCTTCCTTCAGCTTCTCCTGGTCCTTTGAACGGGTGCGGGAGTCCAGGCCGCTCCCCGCCTGCACAGGCAAGGGCTCCGGCTTCCTGCTTCTGCGTGCAGCGGGCAGCCCCCCCAAGGCCATATGCTTCTGCCTGCCTGCCTGCCTCCTGGCCTCCTCCCTCCCACTGTCATCGGCTTTTTAGAAAACAGTGTTGCCCACTTACCATCTCAAGTCATTCAAAAAACAGAAAACATGAGGATAGCGCACCCTCCCCAACCACAGCCCAGGGGTGGTCCTGCGGTGGCTGAGCATCGGGCTTGCAGCTGTCCTCCTTCACAGACGTGTGTGTGGCCACAGTGTGCTGCGCCGGCTGCCGTCCTGCCGTTTGCTTCTGTACTTGCTATGCAGCGTCCAGCTCCCACGTCGGTGCATGGACACGTCCTCCTTCCCTCTCATCCCAGCCAGCCTCCTCCCGGGGTAGCTCTGTGCCTCCAGTTTGGGCGACTACCCCGTGTCCCCATCCCGGGATGCACCTCACTGCACCGTTGAGGGCGGTTTTCTGTCAGGTCAGGCCCTGCCTGCAGTGGCTGAGGGACACGCGGCAGCCCCGTCACCCCTGCTTGCTGGGCTCCTGCACAGGTCGTTGAGCTCCCAGTTTTCCCTGTTTCTGCCTCTCCCGTGGGGGAAGGTCTGCCGCATCCTAGCCCCTCAGCATGCCCAGATCCTGTGTTCATGACCCCGAGCGGTGTTTGGCCACCAGCACCTCATCCTGCAGCCCTCACAGACTCCCGTGTGTTCAAGACCCTAAGGCAGGTTTCTGTTACCAAATCCAAGAGCCTGGACCCACAGACCAAGAGAAGAGGTTTCTCCAGGAGTACATGTCCCCCCGCTCCCTGTCCCCACCCCGGTCCCTGGGTTCAAGGACTGCATTTGAGCCATTTCTTAAGCCGAAAAGGACTGAGCAGGGAGGAAACGGAGTGACGTGGGAAACCTGAGGTGCCCCCAAGGGCCCTCCAGTGGTCCCTGGTAGATGAGGTGTGCCTCGGCCGTGGAGGCCCCACGGGGCAGCAGTGGAGCCTGGGACGTTGCTGCCCAGGGCTGCCAAGGCAGCGGGGCCGGCAGATCCAATGTCCCAGTGGGACAGGGGCAGCCATGCAGGGATGGGCACCGTCGGTCCCCCCAGAGCTCGTTCCCCAGGGCTCCGTGCTTCATCTTTACCTAATCAGCTTCTGCGCTGGGAATCTGACGGACTTTCTAGCCTCACAAGATGAGGTCACTGCCAGGCCCGGCTGAAATCTGTCAGCATCACATGCCAGCTTTGGGTTGGGCCTTACAAAGAGGTTTTTTCTGAATTCTCCACTGGAAACCCTAAAACACTGAGAAACGCCTCCGGGCTGGAGCCATGTGCTCGGCGCTTGCCACGGCCCGTTTGCTGTGGGAAGAGGGGCCCCATGATGAGTGGGGGACACACAAGGGGAGCCGCTGCCAGCTCCGGGGGCGGGGGAGACCAGTGTCCCTGAGCAGCCGATGTCAGCACTTAGTCTGTGTCCATCCAGGGTGCCTGGGAGCAGAGCCACTAGACTGTCGGCATGGCCATCGCAGTGGGTGACCGCATGTGGCCCGATTATTGACTGCGCTGTGTTCCTCCACTCCTGGGGAGCAGGGGACGCACGGGGAGGGATGTGCGAATGTTTCCGCAGCCAACATGCCCGCCACCCTGGCCAATCTCTCCACAAGGCAGCAAGTGCCTGGGATGCAGTGAATCACCCCCATAGCTGGTGAGGTTGCATGGAACACCCCCAGCCTGTATTACAAGCCTCTTGTGTCCCACCGTCTCACCAGGGGAGGGGAGAGGCAGCTTGGGTGTGTGGTGGGTCATATAATGGCCCCCAGGAGACTCCAGCAAGACATGGGGAAGGGAAATTGCCATTGCAGATGGACCTTGTCAGCAAATCAGTGACCTTAAGATTGGAAAATGATCCTGGAGTACCAGGTGGGTCCAGGGTGATCGCAAGCGTCGTTATTAGAAGGACAAAGGCAGGTCAGAAGTAGAGGAAGAGGAAATAAGACAACTAAGCAGAGGTTGGAGTGACGGAGGATGGGCCCAGGAGGAGGACAAGCAACCTCTGGAAACGGGAAAAGCCGGAACCCACTCCCCCCGGAACCTCCCAGAGCAGCCAGCCCTGCCACACCAGACCTCAGCCCGGTGAGACACCAGGCCTCCAGAACTGAGAGGTTACATTCGCCTCGTTGAAGCCACACAGCATGTGTGGAGTTGTTACAGTGACAGAAACTAGCACAGCTCATGTGCACGAGCACGCTGGGCCTCCACGTAGTGAGAGCAGACCCTGGAGGAGGCGGCTTTGGTCAGCACTGGCAGGGTCTGTCACTCCCCGAGACCACACGGCGGCCTGCTGACAGACGGAGAAACCGAGGCTGCAGGCGCCCTAGGCCCTCAGCAAGACTGGGCTCCGGACTTGGCTCCTCTCCAGACTGGGCTGACCCTACACCCCTTCCCCCTGCACATTGGCCTCCGTGGGCCCCCATCGTTTCCAGAAGCTTGTGGGTTAGGAGATGAGGCCTGGGATCATGGGCCGGCTGGGAAACCCATCGTGTGCCATAGGGGCCAGGACAGGGGTAATAAGCCTTTGCCGCTGCACAGGCCCCCAGCCCAGAGCCCACCGGACGTCCCGGAACAGTGCACTGGGTGGGGATGGTGCACGTGGGGGCTCGGCCCAGGCGCTGCAGGAGCAAGGCCACCCTGGGTCAATGTGATGTCAGGACGGCTCCCACCTGCTTCACACTCAGGAAGGTGCCCCCCACGCTGGTGCCCTGTGCTGGAGCTGGCTACACCCTACCAGGCTGCTGGCTGCCCCAAGGGCCTCTGAGGACCTGTGGGATTCTCACAGATGTGGTCCCTGGTTCCCTGAGGCCCATCCCCTGTGAGATGGATGGGGCCCTGAGCGACCCATCTCACCCCAGCACCTGCACAGGGGTTTGTGCCGACGGAGCTCGGGGACCAGGCACCCGTCCGTGTGGCCTGTGCAGGGGGCACAGCCTTACCCCCTCTGGTTACCCCTGACAAGTGTCCTGGGCTGCCCTGCACGTGACTGCACCCTGGGCCTAGAACAACACAAATCGTACCCCGCCAGCCCTGGAGACCAGAGTCTGAAATCGAGGTGTGGGCAGGGCCCCTCTCCCTCTGCAGGCTCTGGGGACAGTCCCTCCTGCCTCCTAGCTTCTGGGGGCTCCAGGCATCCTGGGTTGTGGCCGCCTCCCGACAGCCTCTGCCTTGTCCTCACATCACTTTCTTCTTCTCTCTGTGTCTCTCATATTCTGTCTCTTATTAGATCACTTGTCATTGGATTTAGGGCAATCCAGAATGATCTCGCCTCCATCCTTACGTTAATTGCTTCTGCAAAGACCCCATTTCCAAGTAAGTCACATCCCGAGTTTTGGGGTGGATGTGAATTTGGGGAGAATGATCTCCAGCCACTACACCCCCTCATGTGCGTCTTCACACGTGCACGCATATGCCCAGAGCTAGACCTATCTGCCACCCTCCTGCTCCTCCAGTCTGTGGGCCTCAGACTAGGCCTGGATTGCCATTATCACATGGCTCCAGGTGGGGGCTGCACACCCCCAGAGGCAGAACTCACACCCTGAGCCCTGCAGATTTGGAAATGGATCAGCATACACATTGGCAGATGGACATCCAGGGGTCTGAGGGAGAGGCATCTTTTGTGATCTACCCAAGGCACCAGTGTGGAGTGGCAGGCTGCAGTGGCTCTGTCCACAGTGGAAGAAAGGTCTGGAGCCAAGCCTGGGCTCTGACAGGACTCAGCTGAGGTCACAGATGGGATTCCTGTGTTCCCACTGGGTGCCAGCACCATTCCAGGCACTGGGGTGGCTGGGGTCGAACGATTAGGAAGGCAGCCAGAGAACAGAGAGCACCCCGACCTCCCAAGGCTCCCGATCCAGTGGGGGCCTCCAGGGACATGTGGGAAAACAAAGGACGTCATTTCAGACAGGCTGATGGCATGGGGCAGGTGGCCTGAACAGGCAGGGAGACATTTGCGGGGAGGGAACAACGAGGCTGGCCCTGCGGGGTGACTGCAGGCTCCCATGCCCAGCTCTGGCCTGCCTCCTCCGGGCACATCAGCCCATTGTCCTAACCGTGGGGAGACATGACTGGACCCCAGGCCTCCAAGTACTGCAGGGCATGGGGGTGCTGCCCAGCAGAGCTTGTCCCAGAAGAGGTGCTAAAAGCCCAGGCAGGACCCCTGTGGCCTCCATCCTCTAGCAGAGAGCAGGGCTGTACAGCCGAGTGCCTCGGTGGGGCGCCCCACTCCACCCGTGCTGGCTGTGTGACCTTGAGCTAGTCACTGAACCTCTGTGATGCCCAGTTTCCTCCCCTGTGAAGTGGGACATGTGCTGTGTGAGAGAGGGTGGCGCAGAGACTTCACGCAGCACCTGGCATGTGAACACGGGACTTGCCACCATCAATGCTGTTGGTGCATGTTGTCTGCACTCAGTGATGAATCCGTGCAGTCCCCTTCAGCTGGACCTTCATCCACTCTTCTCAGTAATATGGGAGGGACAGACAGAGGGAGGGAGGGAGGTTCTCGTGAGTGTATTTCAGCTGAAATCTGTCTTGATAAACTCAGATATCCTAAGGTCCTCTAATCAATGAGAGTGAGTGTCTGTGAGTTTGGGGTTAGAGGAGAAATCCATGGAGGATGGAAATAGGCTGGTTGTCTTTCTGAAGATAAGAAGGTGGTAGGGAAGACAGACCTAGGTGCTAGCTGGGCTTGTAGGCAGGCGCCTGGGACCAAACAGATTGCAGTGAAAACAACCTCTGTTTGGGCAAACTAGAAGCGAGCAGGTCATCACCAGAGGCACGCAGAGCAAGCCAGCTTCCAGCGCTGGGAAAGGCAAGACCGATGGCCCAGAACAGGCAGCCGTGTGGTGGGACTCCAGCTTTAGTAAAGAATAATGAGGAAAACTAGGAGAGAATCAGGCAATCTTGAGGGACAGAGGAAAGCTAAGGAAAGAAACTGGCTGGAGCCGGCACCCTGGGAGATTCCGTCCGTCTGTGGCCTGGCAGCCGGGTTGGCATGCCTCTGAAAGGCGAACCAGCATGCTACCCTGACAGCTCCATCCGGGTTCCGCGGGAGGCAGCGCTGATAACGCAGCTGGAGAGTTGGAGCAGATGCGGCGGGACATTCTGCACAGAAAAGGGACACACGGCTGGGGACGGGCAGGCAGCCAGAGCTAGAGGGAAGGGCGTGCGAGCAACACCCCAGCTTACGGGGGCAACCCAGGTGCTTCCCAACAGGAGCAGCAGCTCAGAAGACACCTGACTCTGGCACCCTGTCTGTGCCAGCCCTGAAGGTCAGAGGGCATGCGGGCTGGATTTCAGCAAGGTGGATTCCCCAGCTGGAGTCAGGTGTCTCCAGTCGAGGTTCTGGGACACTGGTAGGAGGGAGAAGGCCCAACATCTGGCTGATGTCAAGAGGAGAAAGGCCGCAACTCCACTGGACAAGCTGAACCACAAAGACTGTTTGCTTCACTTTTCTAAATGCAAACCCTATCTGTTGAAGAGCTCAGGCATGGAGGCCGCAGAAAGCATCAGAGGATGCAGTCCTGGCCCCGCTATCAGCTGTCAGGTCTGGAACTCGGGCCCCAGCTTTCCCCTCTGTAAGATGAGGGGGCTGGTCCATACTATCTCACGTCCCCATCTGTATCTAAAATCTAACATTCTTTACTTTGGTTGGCTTTTTAGAAATCCCTGAGCTCTGCTGTGTTTTTTGACCCTGACCACATAACAAACTAATTTCTGCCACTGTGAATTAGCCGGGGTGCTGGGGGAGTCCGTGTTTTCATTAGCAGGAACTTAGTCCGTGGCTAAGTCCAAGGAAACCACTTCCGTTTAGCTCTCAACTATCTGAACTGAGTTGCTTTGAGATAAGGGGCTCTAATGAAATCTTCCTCAGGTCTGTGTCCCCAGGGCTCCTGAGTCCTCACTGCCAGAGAGCAGTCACGGGAAGAAGTGGGGGTCTGGATGGATCTTCCCATGCCCAGAATATGATGTGAAGGTTGCCTGATTTATCAGAAAGTCTCTGCATTCTGATTTCTGGTCATTGGCCCATAACTTCTCATTTAATCAACCTCTATATTCTCCCTGCCCCAGCCTCCAGAGGTCCATGAGGAAGTGTTTGGCTGTGAATGATAAAAACCCCACTAACTATGCTGAGACCACAGTGGTGAGCCAGGAGGAGGGTGCATATCGTGTTTGTTCCATGGTGGCCTCTCTGCAAGATGGTGGCCACAGCTCCAAGTGCGATGTCCTCACAGCAAATCCTGTGCAAGAATATATGGCAAGAAAGAGCAGGAGGAAACCTTCCCCTGAGCCTGACTCCCCGAGGAAAATCTTCCCCAGAGGGCTCCGGGAGACTTGCCCTCTGGTCTCAGGGGCCAAAACCACATTCTGAGGCCATCGGTAACGGCAGGGAAGGCTGGAAAAGCAAGTCTCCAGCTTCTCCAGCCTCGGTAGTATGAAGCAGGCAGGGAAGGACCATGTGAGCGGGACAAGGTTCAGTGCCATGCCTCCAAGCACGTTTCACCACGGGAGGGACAGCAGCAAGGGCCCTCCCAAAAGTGGTGGCTATTGAAGAGGGTGTTGAAGAATGAGTAGGAGTTCACAGAGAGAGAGCAAGCACACAGAGCGTGTTCTAGCTAGAAGTGAGTGTGGGCACAGGGACAGCCCCACACGCCTCTGCCATGCCCCAGGGGGCCCTCAGGCCTCTGGCCTGTTCACTGGAACGTGGCATCGTGAAGCCCAGCACACACACACCTGAACAACCCATTCCCGTGGCGAACATTTACACGGATGTTCCCGCAATGATTCTGAGGTGTGGGGCCTCCCTTGGCTGTGGCTCTGCTGGCCCCACTGTGTCCTTCCTTCCTGGCAAAAACCAGCGCAGTACGTGGCCCACTGTTCCTGGCTCTGGATGTGTGCATGTGGAACAGGATCTACTGGCAGAATCCTCTAGCGCATCCTCCCAGATACTCTCTGGGCAGCTCAGATAGTGACAAGAAGTCAGCGATGGGTTCTCCAGGATGAGCACCAAGCCCCCATGGGTCCGTCCTCTCTGTCACTGTCCAGGGTGGGGAGGACCAGGAGCAGCTAGAGACCCGCTTCCCACCCAGCTCTGCCTCCAGCTGTGGGCCCTTGAGCAGATCTCTCAACCGCCCCGTGCCTCGGCTTCTTCCTCCAGACAGTGGGGTAATACCGGCGCCCACCTTTTGGTCAGCACAAGGACTCAGTTTAGGTAACTCACCAGACACTCGGAGACGGGCCTGGTACGCCAAGAGCGCTCAAGGCCTGTGAGCCTCACGATTATAACAGTCACTGCTGTTACTGGCCCGTTCTTACAAATTAGGCCAGAACTCGGATCTGCCCCCGCGTGGGGCCACCCCTGCGTGAGCACCTGGTGCAGTGAGGACAGTGTGATGCTGTGCATGCACGGTGCCCTCCACATGATCCTTCTGAACTTTTCTAGGGCATCTCGCAGATGACCCCATTTCTAAAAAGGGTTTTCCCTGTGTCTTTTCTGAGGCTCACACGTTGTATCAAACCAGGCACCTTTATAGGGTCCTGCGAGTGTTGCTTGTGTAAGACTAGGACTTTTCTTAGCTCCTATTGTATGTAGTTACAGGTGAGTTGCTTTGAGGCACGTGTATTATTTGTGTCAACTCAAGGCGATTTAGAACATGTCTTTAGGTCTATGGCCCAAGGGCCAAATCTGGCCCACTGCCTGCTTTTGCAAATAAAGTTTTATTGGAACAGAGCCCCACCCATTCATTTACACAGCGTCGTGACTGCCTTTGAGCCACAAGCAGCCAAGGCAATAGTTGCCTGGGACCATATAGCCTCCAGAGCCTGAAATATTTACTCTTTGGCCCTTTACAGGAAGGGGGTGACAGCCCCAATCTGGAACATTCGCAGAGCCCTTTCAAAAGGCTTATCAAGGCGCTTCACTTGAAAATGTCTCCTTCGTGCTTTGAGTGACTTTTAGAACTGCCCCTCTCCACCTCTTATCTAGGCATCAGTGTTGGAACAGAAACACATATTCTGTGGAGGGAGATTGGTGGTCTGGGGGTGGGGGGGGGTGGGGTGTGCACTCCCTCCCCTCCCCTCCCCTCCCCCCTCTCTCCCCTCCCCCCTCCCCTCCCCTCCCCCTCCCCTCCCCTCCCTCTCCAGCTTGGGCCTGGCCTGGGTCTCTCATGACCTCTCACCTGACAGTCAGTGCCTCTGAGTTGGGGTAGGCCTTGTGGGTGGACTGCGGGCTCCAGGTGATCCCCCAGCCTGGGCTCAGCCTGCTCTCTGAGGCCTGGGTTGTCAGGCGATGCCTACACTCAGTCTGATTCCCGTGGACCACTTCTGGTTTTATAGCTGTGGACGATGGCCACTTTCCCTTCAAGGGCTTTGGGAACCACAGGCCCGCTCAGCGTGGTCTTTTCAGGAGACTTTTGAGACACACCGCTGAGGTGGGCCTGGTCTGTCATTTTAATTACTGAAGGAAAAAAAGTCTCAAACAGCCCCTTCCTGCACCTCCAGCAAAATGCCGGGCAGGTGTACTGTTACCTTGATTTTTTGGTTTGTTTGTTGTTGTTTTTTTTAAGAGTATTTATTTCTGGGTCAAAGGCAGAGGTTTACAAATTGCCTTGCCTCTGACTGAGCCACGTGGCCATGGACACAACCTATCCCTGTGGCTTTGTGGAACCTTGCATGAGTGGCATCCGACCCGGAGGGCTGTGAGTTGCAGAGGGAAGGAGAGCCTGTGAAAGGTTTCAGTAGTGCTATGGGCGTCACAACCTCACCTGCAGGCAGTGGGGTGGAGGGGGCCTGGCTTGCCCGGGATCAGCCTGGTTTTAAAACTGACACCCCATGTCTCAGGAAACCCCTCGATCCCATCACAGACAGCCAAGACAAACCCCTGGCTTCAGTGTCATTCCTTGAGTCAGGAAACATTGATTAGCATCTAGGGGAATATTCTCATCTTCTATCTTGCAGGCAGGAAAACCTAAGCCAGAGTTGGGAGGTCCTATCCAAGGTCCCACTGCCGGCTCTTGCCAGAGCCAGGACTGGAAAGTAGTCCTTCTCCATCTAGAAGCATGGAGGACAGGACCAGGCCCTGCCCTGGGGTCCCCCACAGGCTCCAGGCAGGGTCAGACAGTAGACAAATAAACAAATCACGATTTCAAATAAAGTGACAAGAGGAAAATAAGGCAGAGGGAAGAACTGAGAATCGGAACACAGAGGGTGTGTCTGGGCAGTAGGGAAGATACCTCTGCAAATGACTTTGGGGATCTGAACAATGATCGCAGTCTAGCTCCTAGAACCCGGGAGCAGCATTCCAGGGAAGGCACAGCAATGCAGAGGCACTGAGGTGGAGATGAGGCTGGCCTGCAGAGGAACAGGTAGAATTAGGAGGCAGGCCATGGGCCAGATCACAAGGGGTCTTAGCCATGGTGGGGAATTTGGATTTTTATCGCCAATTCTGTTGAGAAGTTGTTGGAGTATTTTAATAGGGAGAGAGATGATGTCATTGAAGATTTCTGTAATAAAGTGTGGATTCAGGGGAGACTCATCAAGGTTTGTGGTCCTCGGGTGGAAGACATAGGGTCTCAGAGTTGTGGACAGCTGTGCAGATGCCCGCTCTGCCTTGGCATTGAGGATGGTAGCTCTTGAAGTCAGGCTGGGGAGGACAAACTGAGCTCTTAGGACAGTTCCGTGGGCTGGGGCTGGCGCCTGGGGATTCTTCCTCCCATGTGCATGAGCACCCCGACTTCCTCTGTTCCTGGAGCTCAGAACATCTTTCCAAGGGCACTCTGGGGGCCCCTCTGCAAGGCCGAGCTCCCTCCTCCCCCCGTGACACATCTTCAACCACTGCTCAGGAAGACAGGTCCGGTGCCCTCCCCTTGGGCCTTCTGCCCTTGGCCCGTCTGATTATAGCTTTCGTATTGGGCTTCTGCTGTATGGGACGCAGAGCAAGGACGTCCTGGTTTTCCGACACACAGGTGTGTCCTAATCCAAGTAAACACACACGTAGGACATGACTTTGTAAGGAAGAAACCTGGAGGTCCTCTTCTCATTTCACCAGGAGACTCATAAGGAAAACGTAAGAATATTTCCATTTACACATAACACTTTCAGAACGAACTTGTAAGGCACATTGTCGCTAGCTGACAAGTCTTCCAGCCAGAGCTGTGTGCCACCCCCTGTGCTGAGGGCCTTTTAAAGCCTTTCCTCACGTCAGGATGATATGTCAAGGCTGCAGGTGACATCCATGTTTTGCACGTGAGGATTCGTGAGCCCAAGGTCACAGAGCTGGGTTGGTGAAGCTGGGATCCCCACCCCACCCGGGCCATTCAGGTTCCAAGGAGCCTGTTTTCCCTCTTAGACCACATTTCCGTTCGTCTCTGCAGGGAGCGATGATCACCTCCCATCATTATTTTGAACGCATTTAAGCTGTATCTTTGTCTTCTACGCCAGCCATTCTTGGCAGGTAACATGCATGGTGGTACTTAGGAAATGCTTTGGGGTGATTTATTACAAAGTAATGAGACAATTTAATTTGAATCAACTTCTTTGCACTTTAGTGTTTCTATTAGGAAAAGCTTGTATTGCTTATAATGTTAGCGATGAAGAGGAAAACGGCGTGATAAACACCGGGCAGGGCGTTTTCATAATTGCCCATCTGAGAAACAGCTCCCGTAAGGCGCACATCTGCAGAATGGGTGCGTGGGCTCCATGGGGCTGGGGCCCGCTGTGCTCACCGGTGCCGCGTGAAGGGATGCTGTCTCCCTCCCGCGGACCAGGGGGGGCTCTCAGGAGCCAGGAACCGTGTTATTTGTGAATGAATCGCCCACATTCATCCTCTCCCGCGAGAGCAGCCTCCCATATATTGTCTCAGGATGCCGAGGTGGCACTGGACGGAGGGCTTCCCTTCCCTGAAATTGTGGGAGCCCCCTGCTTGTATGGCGTAGGGAGGACAAGAGGGCAAGTACTATCTCACCAGGGAGCGGCAGCCAAGAAGCGCCCTCTTGGAGGCATCACGCAAGGACAGATGGCTCGGGGAATGCGTCCTGCTCACTCGCGGCCTGCCAGGCTTTCCCAGGGATGAGGCCTGGCCCCGGCCCTGCCCACCCGTGGGGCAGTCCTCTGCAGCCAGCACTGCTGCGGTGATCTGGGCCACGTGCCCATGTCTAGCATCTCTGCCCAGCGGGGACACCTGTTGAGGCCCCCGGCACCAGCCTCAGGAGAGCTGACGGGCCCTCTGGTTAGCCTTATCCTCCTTGATTGGCAGAGCCTGGAAGTTTCTAGGGCAGCCACTGCCATTCCTGGTCCCTGGAGTTCCCTCTTTCTAATAGTGTCCCAGTTCCTGAAAGGCGTTTCCATGAGGAGTGATGTAGACACGGTTTCACTCAGGCTTCCTCTTCCCTGCCCTGGAGAAGGGGGAGTCCCCCAGCAGCTGCTCTGGGCAGGGGCTTTCAGGGGCCATGCACCTCCCCTGTGGGGGTCCTCCGCCGCCCCAACTCAGGTCTGGTCAGCCGTATTCTGTAGCCCTCCCGCCGTTGAAAACTCCTGACATGATTTTGATGACTCTGCCTTTGAACCGCTTTGCCTGTGAGTGGCTCGTGGCATAATTCCCCCCATTGGTTTCTGTGATTTCTCCTCCGCCGTCTGCATACCCAAGAATTCTTTCAGAGTGAGCAGATCTGACTTACAAGTGGTTTTTCATCAGCCCCGATGTTTGACAGATACGAAACCTAACGCTCTATGAAGCTGACCCCACCTTAGATTTCAGCTGCACTTAATCAAGCACAGACTCCCTTCCACACTGTTGTTTGCTCTTTGGATTTTGGCACCAGTGGCTTTTATTTTCCGGGTCACACACAGGCCTCTGGAGGCTGGGTTGTAGGGCCTAACTGTGGAAACAGTCCTGCTGCCTCCTGGCCACCCTCTGTACCCACCTTCCTGCAAACCGGAGGAGGTCAGCGCTGACTCGGGGCCCCACAGCCAGCGTCGGTGTGCCTTCCTGCTGACCCTCCTGCACCGTCACATTCCCATGTTCCTGCTACCCTGACACCAGCTCCTGCATGGGACCGGTTAGTCTCCTTAGCTTCATGCCACTGGCTTGGCAGAACTCCTACCACCAGCGAGAGCAGGCATTTGTGGGTGGATCGTCGAGGGGGAAATGCGGTCATTGAACAAAGTTCCTGCCCCACATGCATGTCCACCCTGAGTCATTCCCATGGGATTCAGGCCTAGCCAGGAAAAGGCTAGGGGAAGACAGAAGGGGAATGGTTGCTCTTCTATAATTTTAGTGTCCTTGGGTGGCACGAGGGAAAAGCAGGGGCCTGGCTGAAGCTGCACTGTGGCCCCTCATGACCCAGCTGCATCCCTGGACCTTGCCCTAGCTGTGCAGGCAGCTGACATCCGTGGCCCTGTGAGAGTGGCCCCTCCCGGCATGGCTCAGAACCTTTACCTGCGGGGTTCCTCCTCCATCTGTGATGTTCTCCTCTCTCTCTTCCCTTCTCCAGCGTCCCAGCCCATTCATTCCTACTCAGGCACCCAACCTCCTCCTACAGGAAGTCCTCCAGCCCCCCTCTAGTTCTCACAGCACCATATCCCACACATTTGTGTGACTACTAAGATTAATCTTTGTCTCCCCACTTGCCCAGTATATGAGTTTCCCAAGGCTATTGTAACAAATTACTGCAGACTGGATGGCTTTGAACAAAAAGAATGGATTCTCTCCCACTTCTGGAGGCCAGAAGTCTGAGACTGAGGTGTGGACAGGGCCATGCTCCCTCCCTAGGCTCCAGGGGAGGTTCCTTCCTGCCTCCTCCAGCTTCTAGTGTTTGCCAGCCAACCTTGGTGTTCCTGGGCTTGTGGCTGCATCCCTCCTGTCTCTGCCTCTGTCTTCATGTGGCTTCGAGCTCTCCTCTGTGCCTCTGGGTCGCAGATCACCTCCTCTTTCCTCTTATAAGGACCAGTCATTGGATTTCAGGATCCTCACTAAATACAGAATGATCTCATCTAGAGATCTTTAATCACACCTGCAAAGACCTTATTTCCAATTAAGGTCCAATCCCAAGTACAGCAGGGTTTGAACTTGAACATACCTTTTTGGGGGGCCACCATTTGACCCCCTACATCTGGTATCTCCCTAAGGGCCAGACTGGGCCTGGTCTCTTCCCTCCAAGATGCCAAATAAGTGGTGCATCACCTGGCACTTAGTAAGTAATGGGTAGTGGCTGTACTCATTCACTAATTACCATGGTAGGTTAACCATGGCCCCCACTGCTTCTGAACTTTAGTCCTAGACTGAACCCCAGTCCCGGTGGAGCAGGGAAGAAATGTAGCTATTCAATTGACAGGGTCACATCCCAGCCAGGATCCTGAGAGCTCCAAGTAAAGCCATCTGGTCCACCACAACAGTCCCTGAGCTCAAAATGAAAATGCCACAATGACCATCCCACGTGGGCAGGGCAGACAGTGCCGCCCGCGGCCCTGCATGCTCACACATCCCGGCCACCCTAGGCTGAGCCTCCTGTGGCTCCTTGTTCACACCTCCTCCAGGTCAGGTGCTGCTGCCAAGGTTGCTGGTTCAATGACCGGCGAATCCTGAACGCCAGCTGTCATCACTGGTGCCTGCTCCCTCCTGGACCCAGTGAAGTGCAGCCTCGGGGGCCCTGCTGGGAGGGAATGAAGCTGGGGCTCCTGTGGTCTTGCAGGCCTGAAGACACGCCTGTGTCTGCCTCACCGGGACCCACCACGTGGCGCACCCTGGCTCCTGTGACCATCCTGTCTTGCCCCGGGTGTATTCAGGATGCCCTTTTCAGGGTGTGCGCTGTGGCTGTCGGGGGAGTGTTAGTTCTCCGCGATGAGGCCTCGGGGCGCTTCCACGTGCAGCCTGTGAGCCA
The DNA here is from genome assembly GCA_032199065.1 of Smutsia gigantea. NCBI lineage: Eukaryota > Metazoa > Chordata > Mammalia > Pholidota > Manidae > Smutsia > Smutsia gigantea. The sequence goes on from JAVSCE010011171.1 coordinate 473,223, forward strand.
CACCCCGGGTAGATGTGTATGTATGTGGACACCTCATGCATTCTCTGAGGCAGCCGATGGCCTGTACTCCATCTTCGTTTAAGCTAGAAAAAGGTGCCTGGCCACTTGTCAAGGCACTTCCATCCGTGCCGAAACACCCACAATAAATGTGTGACTCTGTGATGGCCATCTGTACTTGTACAGTATACAACCTGAGCAGCTGTACTTGGCGAACCTGGATGCCTGCCACTTGGCCTTCCACAGGAAGCTGGCAAAGGGAGCTGCATTTGGGGCACTTTAGGGTGCCCTCCAACCCTGTTCAGAAAACAGAAAAAAGGGTGATATGGGTGCCAAGGTCCTGCCCAGGGAAGTTTGGGCTGCTTCTGGATTGCAGACCAGCTCGTGTTGACCAGAGCTGCTGGGGCTGAGGTTCAGGTAGCATCTGCTTAGGGAGGCTTCAGTGTGCTCCGGGGCAGCACGTGTAAGCCACATCTCAGTGCCCCAGCTTCCAGACGTGGCCGTGGCTGTCATCCCAAGACAGTCTTTACATTCATAAACAGCAGAGAGTCCTCCAAGGGTTTCTCATCTCCAAGAAGTTTCCTCCCTGAGGTCCAGCATGTGGGATTCCGATGTGATTCCATGGGGGCATGGAGGGAATGGCGGCATGGCTGGGCCACTGGACCGAACTACCCTTAAGGGCCTGCCTGTCCTGCCGAGTCTTCCTTTGAGGCTTCCGTCGCTCTCCACGGATTGCTGCCAAGACTGCATGGTTCCAACAGCCTGGGACTGCCCTTCTGCCTCTGTCTTGGGCTTCCTGGGTCAGGCCTGCTGCGTGCAACACACTCCACAGTGCCGAGCTGCTCCCGCCCTCGGAATACGGCTGAGGGTTCGCCCTTTGTCCTGAAGCCTTCCCTCGAAACCACCTCCACTGATTCCCTTCTTCTCCATGCTTGACTCCCGACTTAACGTTCACACTCATTTCTCTCCATTCCACAACATTAAGGGGTGTGTGGCCCCACACTGGGGTTGTGGGTATCTGGAGTGATCTGCAAGGTAAGGTCATGGCCTTTCAGGAGCCCACGTCTTCTGGGGGCTATGGCACTAGATGCACATGAGGACTCTTATGCAGGCAGCTTCCCCTGCTGTGGAGGCCTGCCCTTGGGGCATTTGGGGGGCCTTGTCTCTCTTCTTCTTCAGTGTCCCTACAAGGCAGGTAGTATTGTCTGTACTTTGTAGGTGGGGAAACTGAGGTTCTTAGTCGCTAAGCTGCCCAATGCCTGAGTTGGGATTCCAACCCAGGTCTGTCTGTGAATAAAGTAAGGCAGGTCATGATGGGCAGGTGGCTGGGGGCTGTTTAGACCCTGAAATACTGCAGGAAAGAGACGTTAGAGGCAGGCCTCCTTCATATCAGAATCTAAGGAGTTTGGCATTTACTCAGCAAGCAGGACTTTGCCACAGTGATGGTGGCGGTTACAGGTGTGACTCAGGAAGTTCTTGGTGGAATAGGAGCCACTGAGAGGCCTCAGGAGGCAGGCTTAGCCTGGGAGGGGTCCTGGAGGAGGAGTGGGTTGGCATATGCCTGCACCCGCCTGCTCAGGATGGTGGCTGATGCATGCTCTGGGGACCTGGCCTGGGGTGGGTTGTTTCATCAGCCCCTCCTAAGGCCCACCAGGCATGCATTGCCGTTTGGCAGAGCAGGACCCTGAGGCTCTGAAGGTGAGAGTGTCCCTGGGGTCAGAGCAAAGCTGAGTTTTGAGCTGAGTTCTGTGTGGTGCCAGCGCCTCCCCTGCCCAGCACACGGCCTGCCACCATGCAGTCAGCGGGGAGGTAGCTAAGAAGTGCCCAGTCAGCCACACTGCCCTGACAAGCTCCCTGCCACTGGGCACAGCTGGTAGGAAGTGTGTGGGTCTGTGAGGCCCGTGGAGCCCAAAGCAGTTTGGGCCTGTGGGTAGAGTTGGCCCAGAGTAGGGCCGTGTGCCCAGAATACACAAGTTCACCTCACAGCGGAGCAGAGACAGGCACCGAGGGCCGAACGTGTCCCCAGGGAAGACATGGCTCGGGGCCCCAGGAGCCCGCACCATCTTTCTGGGGCAGCAGCTACTCATGCAGACAGAAGCACGGAACCAGCAGGCCTCCGCTTCCGGGACTAGGGCCCTAAGAGAGCCTTTACCCAGGGAGGAGCAGGAGTGGGTTGTGGGGTTTGCACCTTCCAGCCACCTGAGTGAGCCTTGGGGCCAAACGGCCTCCCCTTTGAGACATTCAGAGGGGCAGGAGGGCGAGAGGGAGGAAGTGTGCCTCTTGTATTCCAGGAGAAGAAAGGTAGACAGGCCTGGTAGAGAGGCTGCTCCCCACAGAGCCTCTCCCCCCCGCCCAGCTCCTGTGGTTCCCCAGGCCTGGCCAGTTGCCAGGCCTGCTGCCATTCCTGTTGGTGGTTAAAGAGATGGCTCCCCGGGGCCCTCTGGCCCACAGCACCACTGTGGTTATCAGCCCATCTGACCTCATAGTAATCCTGGGGGGCCTGTGGCTTGTTTTCACGACCTTGTACGGAAATGTAGAGATCCCATCACTTACTAAAGGCTGGGCCAGCCACAGACCCTGTCCACAGGCTCCCAGGGCCCTGCACTCCTGGCCATGCTTCAGCCCTCTTATGGGGGGCTGAGCCAGGGGGTTCCCTGTCACAGCCAAGCCCTCAGACCTGGGGCTCCCTGCATTCTGCAGGCTGTCCTGGGGCAGGAGACATCCCAGGGACTAAACCACCTTCCCGAGTTCTTAGGCCACTCCTGACTGGTCATCCTGGATTGCATGGTCTGCCAGTTCTGTGTCCCCGCTGTGCTGACCATTCCTGGGAGACAGGGCCACCCTGGCGAGTTCCTCTGCACTGCTGTCTGGTGCAAGGGGTGGCAGCTCGGGTGGGTCAGGACACGTGTGTGGTCTGTAGCTGTGTCCCCCAACCTTGCTGAAGCTCCCCTACTTCATCTGCGGAAGCTGCTGCCCATCCCCTGGTTATAGGCACCCTGTCCCTCCGCCTCCCAGGCTACCCATTCAGGTTGGCTGTGCAGCTCCCAGTTAGCTGCATGCTGGGGCTGCGTGCTCCCTGCACGCAGTGAATCCAGTGCCGGGCAGAGCTGACCTTCAGTTGTCTGGGACTTGGAGCCATCAGCATGTTGTTCCCACCAGGCTGGAGCAAGTGACCACTAGAGCGGCACCCCAAATACTCAGCCACTCCAGCAGCTGAAGGAGAGGGTTTATACTAGCTCTCCCTAAAGTCGGTCCTGATCCGGGCCGCCCCTCTGCCCCACACCCTCCATGCTGTGGCTGACCTCTCTCAGCCCGTCTTATCTCTGCCCTGGTTTGTAGTCTTTGACAATGTCCGCAATGTGAAGATCCCCACCGTGGCCGATTTCAAGCTGCCGGCAAGGGCCTCATCGCACCCAGCCCTCCCACACCAGCCTCTTAGGACCCTGGAGAAAGCCTCTCCCTATTGCCTCCTGCCCCTCCTCCCTCCCTCCGCAGGGGCCTTCCCTGCTCCTGACTTCCTTCCGGGGCAGCCCAGAATCCTAGAGGGATGCATCCCGGAAGGTGGGGGAGGGCCACGCACCGCCAAGGTCCAAAGTGGCCCAGCAGAAAACCCACTGGTGTCCTGCAGCCCCAGTGCCTCCAGAGTGGCTGGTCAAGTGGCAAAGCGACCTTACTGCAAACGATGGGGGGGCTTTGGCAGCTGAAGCGAAGTTGGAGCTTTCGGGTTTCTTTCCTTTAGAAAAATGCCGTGCCAAGTGGCAGCCAGTGTGGCTTTAGATCCTCTCTCGAAGGGGCCGGCTTGGTGCCACTGGAGCAGCCTACCCCCTCCCGTAGGAAGCGCCCACCGCCCCCTCAGCCCGCCTCGGTTTCTCTGCGCGGGATGAGGCGGAGCGGCGGCCGCTGGTGGCGTTGGGGGCTCCTCGGACGATTGCGGGGACACCGCGTTCCCACGGACGGACGGAGAGGGACGGTGACCGCGCCTCCCGTGCCGGCACACGCAGGGAGCAGATAGAATTTGATTTCTGAAAACCCTTCAAGGAGGAGGAAAAAAACTGCAGCCTCATTTCTCCCCCAGCTGATTTCACTTGGCTCCCGGAAGACGCCCCCGGCCGGCCCCCAGCGCCGCCACCGCGCGGGCCTCGGAGCCACTTACTTTCCCGGCGCGAGCGGCGCAGAGCCGCGGCCTCCCCGCCATGCCCGCCGCCCCCTCCCGCCCGCCGCTCGCGCTCCGCCGCGGCCCGGCCCCCCCGGAGCCCCGTGGTGCCGTGCCCGCCCATCCCGTTCGCCGGCGCCCCCCCCACCCGGCTGCCGTCGCTCCTCCCGCGTCCTGTGCTGCTTAGTCTCCTCCATGCTGCCCGGATCCGGCGAGCTGGGTGATTAATTGGCTACATGATGGACGTCCCCGGCGGAGGAGCAGCCGCGGTGATGATGACGGGGTACAATAATGGTCGCTATCCCCGGAATTCTCCCTACAGTGACTGCGTTGTCGAGGAGAAGACGGTGGTCCTGCAGAAGAAAGACAATGAGGGTTTTGGATTCGTGCTCCGGGGGGCGAAAGGTAAGAGCAGCTGCTGGGAGCGTTCGTGCGCGCGCGCGGGTGTGTGTGTGTGTGTGTGTGTGTTTGTGTGCGCGCGCGCACGCCTGTGTGAAAAATGTTCCCCGGCTCAGAAAGAAGCCTTTTTCCTGGGGGCTCTTGGTTGCTAGACAACCGTATTCCTTAACATTCAGCTCTACTCAGAAAACACTGGGGCTCCCTTTAGGAATATTTTTAATTTTCTGTAGACAGTGTTGTTCTGAAGGAGCTTGCCCGCTCTCCTTCCCTCCCTCCCCCCCACCCTTATTTTAAAAAATCATGGTTTTAATCTGTATTTTGCAGCTTAGTTCAGCCCAGTTAGGCTGGATTCAGAGCTCCTGGTCTCAGGTACCAAGAATTACCCAGTGCCAAGCTTCAGGTATCTAGAAACTGCTCCATTCTGGGAGTGGGCTTCAGCTCCAAGTGCTGCAGGCATCCATGTGCCTGCCTCTAAGGTGACTTTGCAAAGAAAATGTGGCAAGATGGTCCCCTCTGCCGTGGCCCGAGCCAGCAGCATACACATCACGTGGCCTGTGGTGGGGGGCTCTGGGGCCGCATTCCACAGCAGTGCACCCACCACCAGCCCTCAATTTGGGGGTATCCCTTCCAAAAGAAAACAAAATGGCATCGCCTCCCCTTGAGGAGACAGCTGTCACCGTGTGTGGGTAAGCCATGTGGAAGTTTTATTTCAGAGCCCCTGCACTATGCCAGGGGTCCTGCACCTGTGCTGGGGGAGGCCTCCTGCCACGGGTGGCACCCCCACCTGCCTTCAGCTCAGGTTGCCCTGACAGCGATCTGTCTGGAGTGACACAGAAGATGAATCTGCCCCTGTGTGTGTGTGTGTGTGTCCATGACTGTGTGTGTGATGGCCTCTCTCCCCTCCCCCTGCTGAGGCCATCCCCATCTTCCCACCCATCCCCCTCAGCCCCTCATGACCACCTAGGAAAGTCTGTCTCTTCCCCTAGAGTTTTGCTCAGCGGCTGTGTGGCCCAGAAGCCAGGGCTCACTCTGCTGAGGAGCGGGGGCCCAGCGCTCCGAGGATGCTGGCCACAGAGTGGTCACAGAGAGCCGGGCTCTCTATGGAGAGGTTTCAGAGGCAGGTTCTACATCTGCAGCCACCCACTGGGTCAGCGCTATGTGCTTTCCAAGCTCTAAGTTGAATTTCCTTGGTTTCACGTCTACGTAGATATAAATTTGGCAAGTGGTTCCGTGTGGTGTTTCTGTAGCACCGTGTAGTTATGGGGGGAGCTTTTCCATTTTTAGAACTGAAAATGTTTAGTCATTGATGCTTTTAAAGAAAATGACAGGCGTGTACATATAGACATATAAGCGGAGCCCATTATTCAATGTTTTTAATAGAGGCCAAGGGATATGGAGGCATCAGTATTCAGTTGGCTTCCTGCTTGAGTTGGTGTTGATCCGTGACTGAGTGTCAAGCCCTACCAGGGAGGAGCTGGCCTGGTCTGCACACTGCCGACAGGAGACACATGGGCCCTCTTCTCAGGATCCCCTGGGGGCACAGGCAGCCAACTTGGGAACATCTCCCAGGCTTGTAACGAGGTGTCCTTGTCTTCCCAGCGGATACACCCATTGAAGAATTCACGCCAACGCCAGCATTCCCAGCCCTGCAGTACCTGGAGTCTGTGGATGAAGGTGGGGTGGCATGGCAAGCTGGACTGAGGACCGGGGACTTCCTGATCGAGGTAGGGACATGGGTGTTTATATCTTTCTGCTTGGGGAGAGCGCCGACTCTCCTAGGGTTGGAGTCCACAGTCTTGGCAGTGTGGCCGTTGGGCCAGATCTGAGGGTGCTTATGGAGACTGTCACGGACTCATCTTGTCTGGTTATTTCCACCCACTGTGGTGCCATTTCCTGTGGACTTGACTTTGAGGCCTTGGCTGTAACTCTTTGGAGGGTGTAAAGGTATGTGGAGTTTGGCCACTGGAAGCAGAAGGTGGAAGAGAAGCATGGTCGGCTTGATGTCAGGTACACGCATGGACCTATGATGGCTTGGTTGTGGCTGTATGAACACACCAAGAGGGTCCCCTGCCCATTCACCTGCCATCGGGCAGGTTGGGAAGTGGTGTACCAGGATCTTGCTTGTATGAGGTCTCTGACGTTGGTCGCTGAAGAGTTTGTTGATTTGCAAGTTGCGGTAACTGGCCTGTCAGATGTATGTTGGCCTTCAAAGACCAGAGCACATGGGCAAGAGATTGCTGGGGACGGCGGCACAAAAAGGAGGCCTTAGATTCTTTGGAGACCAGCTTTGGCTAGTAGGTAAAGGAGGGAACATTTTCCTCATTGAAAGAATCCTGCTGGATGCCAGCGCTGTGTGTTCCCAGTCTTACCTGGAGCCACCACGTCGGTATGTGAGGTGTCCAAGTTGCCTGCACATCTGAGCTTCCCGACTTTTTTGGGCTTAGGTGTTACTTTCTGTCTTTATGCAAAGGAATGTGTTACTCGTCAGAAGTAGTAAAAGTAAGACTACTCATACCTTGGAAACATTGTTTTTCAAAGGTTCAGTAAGATCAAAAGGCCCTCACCGGGGGTTTGCACTTCCTGGGAAACACTCCTCAAGGCCCCCCTGAGCCCCATCCCCTCTGCATAGGAAACCCACACAGGGAGAAGGAATGTGCACGTGGGAGCCAGCCAGCCATGCAGGGGCTCCGCCATCAGGCCTGCTGGACACTTGCTGGTTGTATAAAGGAGACCCAGGTCCTGGCGAGATGGCCACTTGACACCACTTCTCTCCATGATGCCTAAGCCCCCAAGGGTACTTTTGAGCTGCAGTTTTGCTCACGGTCTCCTTATTGTTTCTCAAGCCTGTTAGCATGGTGGAAATCCAGAAGGAAGGGTCCTATCAGAGGAGAGAAAGCAAAAACAGACAAGGTGCTGTGACTCAGTCCAGGTGTCCTGTGTTGGCCTCATTTTATTTGCTGAAAGATGTATTTAAGTTGTTACTGACCCGTCAGACGATGAATGAGTTCATTTGGATTCTTGTCCCTTTAAACCATGGGATGCGTATCCAGGACAGTGGAAGCTGGAGCCCACTGTGGTTTCATGGGTTAACTCGATGTGTAACCTCATGAAAATGCAGAGACTGTGTTGAATCATCTTCTGTAGGATGCAGTTGCGATGTAAGTCCCCATCCCCCATCTCCCCTGCCCCGTGTATGTGGGGGGGGAAGAAAGGGGGGGACTCCAGTAGGTTGACATAGCTATTGCTGGTTTTTAGTTTTAAATAATAAATGAGGGCTGCAGATGCAAAAGCATACCCGTTGTTGGCTCTTCAGATTGTTTCCTTGATAAACTGGTCAGTAAAAGAAGCATGTGGCAGCCGTGGGGTGTTGCTGGGACCATCCCCTTCCCAGGGAAGCAGAGCTGCGTCGGGCTGGCAATGTGTCTGCAGCACATGCCTGGGCTGGGCAGATCGAAGCCTCTGTGGAAACTGGAACATTAAAGAGTTTCTGCACTTGTGTTTTCAAAGCACCTCCTTTGACATTGCTTTTCACCTCTGATATGCAAATATGTTTGCCAGTTTGGAGCAGGTTTGATATTCTGGGTGACCTCTGAATTCCAGAATTCTAGGAATGACTGGCCCTGATGCCTTCAGGTTCTGTTGGTGTTATTGTCACCGATGACCTGAAGGAGGAGTGGACCCTTCACCGCCACAGTCTCCACAAGGCTGCTCCTACCTGGGGGGCTCATGCTTGGGGGGGTTGGAGGATTGAACCTTTGGAACTGCCGCTCCCCAAGCCCATTTCCTAGGATACCTCTTGGGGCTCAGAAATTCTCCTTTAGGTGCGTGTATTAGACAGACAGAATCTCCACAGAGCTGTTTTCCTGGCTACCAGGTTCATTTATAGCCTTATAATATGTGTTTCTTCCAGTAGACAATTTTTCTGTGTTATCAGTGAAAAGCTTTCAACTTTGGAGGAATTGTTTTAAATGGGCTCATGTGTCTCAGGTGACGCTGCCCTGGAGTTATTGGGGTTTCCGAGCTCTTCGCGAAATGCAGGGTCCCCGCATGGAAAGGCCCCCGAGTGCGGGCAGATTGTCCTCACCCACCCTCATTCCCCTCTGCCTCTCTTTGCCCTTGGGAAGGACCTCCACGCACATCAGGTGTTTGTTTTCTCTTTAGAAACCCAGGCTGCAGTTTGAACCGTCTGGCCAAGGGGCAACTTCGGGAGTGAACACCCTGGCATTGTCTGCGTGCCGGCATTGGTTCCTGTCCTGTGCACGCCTTTCTTGGGCACTTGCCCTCTGGAATTCATGTCCCCCCTGCCCACTGTTGAGCAGGAGTTTGCTCTTCCGTTGTTGGTATCCTCTTTGCTGCCCACACCCCCCTGCTCCTGCCAAAAAGCAGAAGCTCTGGGTAAAGTTCCATGTAAAAGGCTACCGTCAGATCAGGAATTAAGATTAGATGGTCTTAGTGGGCTGGTAGGGTTGTCATAAAAATGTGTCTTAGGATGGAGGAGAAGTGGGAACCCCATGGAGAGGTGTGTCTGAATTTGGTAGCTCCATGGACCGTGTGTATTGTATTTACCATTTTGGGGTCAGCTTGATGTGCCGGAATCTCTGGATGGCCTGTGACACTGAAGCTTTCCCAGAAAGCTTTCAGAGACAGGGTAGCTGGCATGGCAGTGGGAGCTGAGTGGTCCTGTGGACACCTTCGGGGCAGAGCAGGCAGCGGTGCAGAGAAGTGGCCTGGGGGCAGCGACAAGCCAGGGAGAGAAGCAAGCGGGGGTGTCAGGACAAGTTTCTCTCTCTGTGCAGCTCACATTTAAGGATGGGGATGCCACTGGCCAGGAATGGAAGAGGCCCATGTCCCTTTTGGTTTACAACCGGAGACCCAGTTCAAATTGTTTTTAATAATGATAAGAGCTTCTTTAGTTAAGAGGTGGAATGAGCCTTCAGGCTGAATGTGTTAAAGATATATCTGCTGTTTCTTTGAGATTATCTTGGTTAAGTCTTCTCACCCCCAAGAGATGGGGCAGGAGAGGTCCCTCACGAGGAGTCATAGGAGGCTGCAGATGGCCTGTGGATGACCAAGAAGACGTGTTGGTTAGGATGTGACTTTGGTGTCCTGCAGGCTGTCACCAAACAATGTGGCTGGTCACCAGAGCCCCCCACGGGCCTGTGAGAAACACAGAGCCAGGGCTGTCAGCCCACACCTGCACAGTCAGCATCACGAGGCAGCTGGGCACTGGCTTCTTTAGGACACTTCGGTGACATGCCAGGAGTTCCGAGGGTCAAGCAAGATGACGACTGGCTGGCCCGATCGTGCCGGCTTGTCAAGCCCCTTAATTTGGCATTTAACTAACGGGTAGAAGCAGGTGCCCTGCCCATCTTGTCTTAAGACCAGGACCGTCTTTCTTCAACCAGCTCCCGTTTGGAAACCTCGGTTTTGTTTCTTGCATTACTTTCATCACCCAAAACATCCTGGACCTTAAGAAGCGCTCATAGTCCAAGTAACCGGAGAAACTGGCAGACATTCGCAACACACACGACCAAAGACCCATAAAGTCCTTATTAAAGTAATTTCAGGTGCAGCTGCCTGATACTCACAGTAATCCTAAAAAATAGCATCTGTTGTTATCCCCACTTTACAGATGAGCAAACTGAGGGTAAATCACTTGCCTGCAGCTGTGCTGCAGGTGAGCGGAGAACCTGGCATTCTGGCCCAGGCTGTCTGACTCAGTCACGTCAGAGCTCAGGGACCTGTGAGCGACACACTGATGTGCTTGAAGTGTAACTGGGCAAAGGGTAAGAAGACAAACATGATGAGGTGCCAGTTTTTATTTTCAAATTAGCAAACGCTCATTTTTTTTATTACTATACCCGTCGCTGGTGACAGCGCTCATATGCCACTATGTGAAAGAATAAATTGCCATAAACAGTTTGGAAATCAATGTGACAGTATGTAATAAGCACCGTAAAGCTGAATCAGGGATTTTACATCTAGGAATCCATCCTGAGGGAAGGATCTAAAAAAACAAGCAGAGATTCACAGTGTGGTGAAAAAATCATGCAGGGGTAGGGCTGTGGGGGAAAGGGTAAGGGTTGTCATACACCTGTGTGCATTCGTGGGAAAGCATGAAAAATTATGCTTGGAAGGAGTGCTTAATACCAATGGGAAATGGGCACCTTATATTAGGTGGAAAGGGCAGAGTCAAAATTATCTGCACAGTATCATCTGAATGACACCACCCCCACCCCCAGAATAGACAGAAAAAAAGGAAACATTAGCCCCTGGGTGATGGGATCATGTGTGATCAGTTCTCTTTTTCCAGACATTTCTCAACTCCTCAAATTTTCTAGAACGATGGCATTAATTTTTTGACAGGTCTTAATTTCCTAAGTAGAAAACTATTCCTTAGAAGGAGCTGCCTGGCACAGTGGAGTGGTACTCAGCCTCCGTGCCCGAGGTGTTGCTGTTCGCGTTTCGGACGCGAACCCTTTCCTTGATGCCATGCTGGAGGGTCCTGTGGCTTTGTGATTGTTTTCTTAGCCCTGAAGTGGTGCGTCTCGTGTTTTGCGTTAATTTCCCTAAATAGGTTTTCCCTTGCAATTAAAGCAGGCAGCGATATTCTTCATCCTTGAAAAGTGATGCTTGAGTCTGCTAATTACTTTCCCTCGTGTTAAATGCTTGCGCTGGAGATGGCCTGCAAGTGTTCTATAATCTCAGATACCACTGATGTGAGGACACTAAGAGGGATGCCCTGGTGTTTTCCTCAGAGACTATTTGAGTATCTTAGATACTGAGGCTGGTACTTGAGAACAGGACTTGAAAAAAGTAACGTGGGCTCTAGTGCACATTTGCCTAAACCATTGCTTTTAACCAAGCTGGAACTATGAACAGTTGTTACAGCCAGGGGGTGGGGGTGGGGGGAGGTAGTGGTGACTTCACAATTAAATGTTACATGGAGGAGAGGAAATGAAGCAGGTTACACATCGTTAATCAGCCCATGCTTGGGTCTCAGTGTCCCCATCAGCAAAACGGGTAGTTGGGAGAATTAAGTCACTCGAGACACATACGCATGGCTGAGCCCTGGGCACGTGGGCAGCTGTCAGCATCAGCCTGGTTATGTGGGAGAAGGCAGAGGGCCAGTGGTGCCGGACACAGAGTCAGCATTCCATCAGCGGTTGCTGCCAGTCACCTCTTGTCATTAATGATGCCTGACTCATAAGAGGAAACCAGTGACTATCAGTCGAACAAATAATAGAAAGTCTTAATAAGTTACAATAATGACAGGTGGTTGGTACCACTTTCGCTCCAGCTTGGAGCAGTTACAGAGCCTGCCTGCCATGTGCTAAGTACACGCATTTGGACACTTCCAGCCAGCCCTGCCCTGGCCATAGCTTCTTGGTGCCTCTCTGAGGAGGGCGTATCAGCGAGTGCGGGCACCTGCCCCACCCAGCCACAAGCCCTATATACCCTGGCAGGCATGCCTCCAGATTTGGCTTGAACCTCTGCTCCCAGTGCTCTCGGGGCCTTGCTCAATTCTGTATTGGCGTGGGTCTGGCTTTTAGGAAGACTTGGACTTTCTCCTCGTGATTCCCATTTTTCCCTGTAGCCAGAAACCCCAGGGCCGAGGCCAGAGCCCGACTGTGGTTTCCCTGGTACCAGCATTCTTTTGTCCCCGTGTTCAGCCACCCCACACGGCTCACATTTCTCTATGTTGCCTTCCAGGATAGCATGAGAGCCTTCCTCACATGTCCTGCTGATGGCCCACGTAGGCAGTCTAGGAGCTCCATCTGCCCCCCTCCCCTCAAAAATTCTCAATATCTTAAATCATTTTAAATGGGTATTTAATTCAGTAACTAAGTTAGAGACCAAATGCCACCTGATATTAGCAGGAAGCCAGGGCGACCAGTGAATTCTTGGTCTTGACTCACATTGATACTCTGCTTGTCAAGTTTTGTTAGTTTCACATCAAGACAGGCAGGGCCCAGTGGCTTTCATGGGTCCCCCTGAGCATGAGTGTTTCGGTTCTGAATCTCTGGCTTCTCACTGTGCTGTTTTGGAAAAGGCCTGGGCCCCCATGCTGCCAGCTTCCCCCTGCAGCTGCCCTGCCCCTAGACTGCCAGCACCTGGGTCAGCGCAGGAGGGGAGGTTGTGGCCATCTTGACCTGCCTGTCCCTCCCCTTGCCCAGCCTTTGCTGAGGTCTAAGCTTCGGGCCAGTTTCTCAGTGAGGGCTGAAAAGCATTCCTCTGGCAGCAGATACGTCAGCACACAGGAACTCAGCACTTTTGTTGTTTGCCTTCAGATCATGCCAGTGCCATGGGCAAACTGCCGTCATTATAGTCTTGGCCCTCCTTGGCTCCTAGCACTGGGGCCTTTGCTTTCTGGGGCTCACAGTACTGGGGTCTTGGCTGTCAGGGTCTCAGAGCATAAAGTCCTTGCTTTCCAAGGCTCTGAAGAGGCCACTGCTCTGGGGGGAGCCCTTGGAAGGCTGGACCCCTTTCCTGCAGGTAGCCATAGCCCCTCCTGTACCTAGGGCCTGGTTCACTTTGTCCTCCCTCTTGACTGGGAACAGGTGGTCCGGGCTGAGGAGCAGCCCAGCATCCTGCTGAGAAGGTGGATACAGGCGGCTTAGCTATTGCAGATCTGAAGTCTTGGCTCATTCATTTTGGGGTTCTAATTTGAAGCATCAGTGATTTCAATTTCAGGCTAAAAAAAGATTCAGAATCACTTCAGGGGACCACGGCTGCTGTGCTCAAGGCTCCATGGTACTGGCAGATGGCAGTGTGCTGGGTTAGAGACAGAAATGAGCCACGGTCAAGGGCACAGGCTATATAGTGTGATCTGGGTTTGAATCCAGCCTCTGTCGCTTCTTCACTGTGTGAAGTGAACTTGGGCAAATCCCTCATCTCTTGGCCTCAGTTTCTTAAACTGTAAGTAAAGTAGTGTGTGAAGCACATCGCACTTCCTGGCAGAGTGAGCTCTTAACAATCGGCAGCAATTGTACGAATCACTTCTGCAGTTTCATTCATTCATTATTGCAACATAACGTTGGGTGCCCACCTGGTGCTGGGCTGCTGTGTATTGTGGGGAGAAAGGGCATGACTCAGACACGGTTCCTTGGGGAATTCACAATCTGGAAGGCGGGATAAAAGCAGAGTATGGTGAGGGCCCCAAGGTAAATCAGGAAAGGAGCTCCATAAAAGAGATGGTGTTGCCACCATGCTTTGATAAGTAAGTGGTGTTTCTACAGGCGGAGCTCCGCAGGAAGGGCTACAGGGGAAGCTTCGGGCGTCGGGAACTCTCAGGGTGGTTTTGGGGCGTGGTCGGATGTTGTAGAGCTGGAGGTTCCTGGGGCTGGTCCAGGGAGGGCCAGGAATGGCTGTTCAAGTCTGCTGGACTGTGTGTGACTGGTCAGCGGCAGTGAGCCACTGAGGGAAGGGTGTGGGTGGCGGGACCTCTCCATGGTGCTGAATCTTTCTGGGGTGCTGGGCCTCTCCCTGGTACTGAAACTCTCCAGGGCGCTGGAACCAAGAGCTGGGAGGGTGGAGCCTTGTGGCGACCTTAGCACTTCCCCTGCCTCGTTCCCTTCACCTCCATCCCTGTGTCCAGTGTCCTTGACCTGTCTGAGCACAGCAGCTTGTTATTCAGTGAGTGTGCTTGCCTGCTTGGCGGGGAAGTCCCTTCTGTGAGAAGGGTGAGGGACCAATGTGGTTGAGCATCTCTCGTGTCCTGTGCTCCGAGCCAGCCTCACGTCACCACTGAGGTTTCAGCTTATGCGTCACTTCTCAGAGAAGCCCCCTCAGGCACCCTCTGTTGCCTCTGGCTCTGCCACTCACACTCAAGAGTTTCCTGCGCCATCAGAATCACCCCATGTTTTGGACGGTTGACTTTCTGTCCATCTCCCTCGGGAGAATGCCTGCTCCCCATGAGCTGGAGAGTTCGTCGACCTGGTCCCTGCTGTGTTTCAGCACCCAGCACAGTGCCTGACAGAACAGAGGCTCCAGAAACATGTTCAGTGATGGACACTCCTGGGAAGCAGATGTTTCTTGCCCATTTCGCAGGTGTGAAACTGAAAAATTAGCCTGTCAGAGCCCCACAGGGAGAGCTGAATCTAGGTTGATTCCAAAGCGTGGATCTGGCTGTTGCCCTAGGTAAGTCCTGAGTCACAACCCTCTACCCACCTTTCTCAACCCAAAAAGGATGCTTTAGTCCCAGGCCCAGTCTTCCGCAGCAAGGTCTTCAGGAGGCGCTGTGAGCTGAGACTGCTGCATTGGGAGCTCCTGGTTGAGGGCTCTCTACTGCACCCCTTGACTCCTGAAAGGAGCCCTCCTGGTGCCTCTGCACCTGCCCGCCTTCCCTGCTTTCCTCCCACTCACCCACCTCCTGGTGCGCTCAGCAGGCCCTCGTTGGCATTGATTTGTCTCTGTCTGCAGTGCCCTTTTGTGGGGAGTTTCATGAAACAAGCAGTTAGGTTGGCAAATGAACTGAAGGAAGGCCTGTGCTCAGTGCCCTGTAGGATCTTTTAATTGATGAAGTCTGTCAGTCCTGGGAATTAGGGTGTGTGCGTGCCAACAGTAAGTGGAATTGGAATGAGAGGGGTTGGGGGTAGGGGATGCAGAGGGACCGTAGTTACTATTTGATGCTGTAAGGTGGTGAGAATGGTCTCCTTGCTTTGGTGCCATGAGCCCAACCACCCACCAGAAAATTTCCTACCCTCTTCCACCCAGGACCTTTGGTTTCCTGGGACACTCTCTTCAGTGCACCCACTCTGTGCTCAGTCCTCCGTGAGCAGGTCTGGAGGGTCACGGAGACAAAGGGAAGCCATCCCTGCCCTTGACAGGCAAAGCAGGGTTGGGGAGGGAGGCCCATGGCCTCTGTTGGGACTTGAGGCTGGGGCAGAGAGGAAGGAACAGCTTGTTTAGATGGGTGAGGGAGCTGGTACATTATGCCTGGTCTGGAGGTGACGGAGAGGCCTTGACCCTGACCTCCCCACCCTCCCCGGTCTTCTGGATGCCACACTACCCCCCACCCCCGGCACTTGCCCTTCTTGCTCACATGCTCTCTTTCTCTTTTGCCCTACCTCCCCACCCCTCTCCTCCCTATTCCCCTCTCCCACCTCCACCTCATCTACCTGCTGCTCACCCTCATATCTCTGCTTGCAGAGGCCCCCTCAGGAAGCCTTCTGATGGTCCCCCGAGACACCACTCCCAGTGCCTGCCACTGCCCCTGCTGGCCCCTTAAGTTCTGTGAGACACGGGGCCAGCTGGAACCAAGCACAAGACAGGCACTCAGTCGGTCCCCGTTAAGTGGTAGAAGGTACTGCAGGGGGAGGGCACAGCCTGGATAGAGGCTTGGAGACAGGAACCTGTAGGAATGTGCAGGGCATGTCAGGCCCAGGAAGGATGAAGAGGATGGGGCCTCCATCTCAGGGGTGGAGGGGGGCCTTTGAATGCTGAGCTGTCATGGGGTCTCACTCTGTTGCAGAGGCAAGCCACCTCCAAAATTTTAGCAGGTACTTCTGTGGCCTGCCTATCGCCAGGCTGGAGCCTTGCCGGAGAGGGGAGGTGGAGGCAGGGAGACCAGATTGGAGACCGCCGCCCTTGAGTAGCAGGTTAGAGCGGGGCTTCAAAGCACAGTCCTGGGGGGCAGCCTGCCTGGCTCCGAATCCAACTCCTCTACCTATGCACTGTGTGCCTTTGGTCAAGTTATACAACCCCTCTGTCCCTCGATTTCCTCATCTGGAAAGAGGGAATAAGAAGAACACCTATCTCACAGAGTCCTGTGAAGGTCCAGCGAGTCAGTATGTGTGAGGCATGTAGACAAAGCCAACAAGCAATGTGCAAAAGGAGCCATTACTATTGTTGCTGGTGTGGCCATGGGAGGGGTGCAGAGCCTTCCTAGCCCCCAGCCAGGACCCTGCTCCCCCGTGGCAGGGGCACACCACCTGGGAACCTCCCCCCCGTGGGATCCGCATGGTGAAGTCAGGGGTGAGCCCTGTGAGGTTGCCAGCTGGGCTTTGCCTGCTCAGCAGGGGCCTGGGACAGGAGGGTGGGTGGGAAAAGGTGGGAGGGCGACCATCTGCCCATTAGCCAACCAGAAAGTAGCTGCCATTCGTGAGGGACCAGGAGATGCTCCCGGCCCGAGCAGAGAATGCCAGGACAGGCTGGTGCCCAGTGCTTCCAATGCCCACTCCAGTCCCACAGGCTTTAGAGGGGTTATACGTGTCTCCGCTCTCAGGATATTTGAGGGACTTAAAGTCAGCTCTGCCCCATAGGTGCTTTTGGCGACTTTCTTTTGCATCAGTATTATTCCTTTATGGCTGGTACAAGTCACTTCTGCCCAGGTAGAATTGGAAATACAGAGAGGCTGGAGGAAGAGGTCACCTGATGCTGTCAGGAGGTGGGGTTACTAGGATGGGGTTTATCTTCTCAAACTTTATATATGTCTGTTGGAGATATGTGTACTGTGTTCACATATTGTTACATGTGTACACGTGTACTTTTTTCATTGTTTATCTTTTTTTATTGTAAAATACACATAACCATAAAACTTACCATTTTAACCCTTTTAAAGCGTACAACCAGGGACATTTCGTACATCCACGATGTCCTGCAACCATCACCTTGATCTAGTTCCGGAATGTTTTATCATCCCCAAAAGACACTGCGTCCCCCTAAGCGGTTGCCCCCATACCCCCAACTCCTCCCAGCCTCAGGCAAACACCGGTCCGCTTTCCGTTTCCATGGATTTGCCACCTGTCTGGGCGTTTCATATACGTGGGATCCTATAGCGGGCGGCCTTCTGTGCCTGGCTCCTTCCACTTAGCACAGTGTTTTCAAGGCTCTGCCGTGGTGCAGCGTGTCGGGGCTTCGTTCCTTCCGTGGCCAAATAGCCACCGTCCGGAGAAGGCACCTTCTGTGCATCCAGTCGGCCGTCAATGGACATTTGGGTTGTTTCTACCTCCTGACTATCATGAATCAAACTGCTATGAACATGAATGAACAAGTACTTGCGGGATTCCCTGTTTTCAGTTCTTTGGAGTGTATACCTAGGAGCAACTTGCTGGGTCATATGGTGATTCTCTGTTGAAATGCCAGGTGTTCAGGAGCGCTTTGTAAACGGCTATCTCATGCTCAGCCTGGAGGGAGAAGCAGGAGAGCTGATGAGGGGAGCTAGCCGGGACCCCCAGAGACAGGACTCAGAGCCACCAGCAAGTTCGCTGCTGGGCAGCCTGTGCTGCCTACAGACGACATGAACAACAGCGCCGACGCTGCCGTGGGAAACGCTCGCGTCGCTGAGCACGTCCCGCGTGCTACCCTCCACTGTCAGGGTTTCACGTGCGTGGACTTGCTTAGTGCCCAGTTTGGTTTGCATAGCGCCGTCAGCTCCTTTTTCTGCATGAGGAGGCTGTGGCGCAGAGAAGAGTCTCATGTGTCCACAGACACACAGCGAGTGAGTGGCCCAGGCAGGCACTGCTTCAGAGAAGTTGTGAACTTCTCTGCCATATGTCCTGGAATAAGGGACAGAGTAAAGGGGCTGGCCAGGGAGGGACCAGGTGGGCCGCTGGGTTGGGGGAGGCTTCCTGGGCTGGGGGACAGCAACAGAGGCCACCTCCCAGTGCCAGTGTGAGCATGAATGAGACAGCCACCTAAAGCATCTTGCCCCACATCCAGCATGCAGCTATCCAAGTGGCAGGGCCTTGAGAGGTGGGGCATGGGGTGGGGACATCTCCAAGGGCTGTGACATCTGAGCCTGCCAGGGGAGGCAGGACATGCCTCAAAGGGCTGTACCTTCCTGTGAGTGGTCAGGTGTGCATCTGCCATGAGAGTCAACATCATGACCACAGACCAGGAGCCACTCCACCCCCTCTGCTGCTGCTGCGGGTGGCCAGCTTGAGCCAGACACCAGGCAGGCTGCTTCATGTGGGCGTCTCATTTCTCACCCCTGCTGGCACCGGGACGTCAGCTCTTTTGATATTCCCATTTTGCAGAGGAGGAAGGTGAGACCTAGGAAGATCATGGGACCTGCCCAGGCTCACACAGGTCTCCCCATGGGGTTGGATCTTGAACCTGGAGCTTGGACTCGAGGGCTGCAGTGTCCCCTGCACCACGGGGTCGGGTCTTGACCCTGGAGCTTGGACTCGAGGGCTGCAGTGTCTTTTCAAGGTGGGTCTAATCACCCGCCCAGAGGCCCAGCTTTAGACAGTGAAGTAGTGCAGGGCTGGAGGAGAGGCACTGACCAAGCACACTGAAAGTCCATGAAAGGTGAGGGTCATAACTGATTGGAGGATCCCTGGGGGGCTTCCTGGAGGAGGTGAGGGGGCAGGGTCTTTCAGCATAAAGGGGAGTTGGTTATGGATGGAAACAAAGCAAAGGTGTCCCATTTCCTCAATGTTCCCCAACTGCGTTATTCCAGAATTCTCTGTACGACTTAGCGAACTCAGTTCAAACTGGCTCAGCATGCAAAGAGAATTTATTGGTTCGAGTAACTGAAAAATCCCGAAGATGTTTGGCTTCAGGCCCAGCTGGATCTAGGTGCTCAGCGATGTCCCTAGGATCTCCCTCCCTCCCTCCGCTCTGGCTTTCTCTGTGTCGGCTTTGTTCTTGAGCAGGCTCTCCCCACAAAGGGAGGTGGCAGACACAGCCTCCCACTGCTCCAGGTTCTAACCCTTTTGGTCGAGGAACCCCAGCAGAAAGAGAGCATCTCGGTGCCCTGCCTCGGGTCCCGTGTCCACCCTGGAGCCAATCTGACTCAACTGGAGAAAGTGCTGACTGGCCAGGCTGGGATACATGCTCTCCCAGAGGCAATAGGATGGTCAGGGGGGATGTGGGCTGGCTCCCACAGGAAGGTTGAGTTTCAGGGATGGAGGAAAACACATTGCTGGCAGGCAGATTCAGCAACCAACCAGTCCCTGTGCAGCCCAGCAAGGTGGCTGTGATGGACTTCTGCCTCTCCAGGCCCACTGTACGTGGCCATCTCCGTGGGCCCACTGAGCCCTGGTGCTCATACAGAGCT
This sequence comes from Smutsia gigantea, assembly GCA_032199065.1. NCBI lineage: Eukaryota > Metazoa > Chordata > Mammalia > Pholidota > Manidae > Smutsia > Smutsia gigantea. The sequence goes on from JAVSCE010011171.1 coordinate 492,776, forward strand.
CTGGGTTCTCTGCAGGAGCGCAGGTCCTCTGACTCCCACAAGCCAGCGACACAGACCCTGTGACAAGCTGGGGCCAAGGGGCCATGCATTTTATGTTCTACAGAGTATCCAGATCTGGTCCCAAGGACAGGCAAGGGCGTGTGGTCACCCAGCACCTTGTGAGATCTGCCAGGTCCCTTCCCCCGCCTCCCCAGGTCAGCTGGCAGAGGTCATGTTCCTGGATCACTTAGGTACTGAGGTCCAGCATGCCTGTGTGTCTTCTGTCTGGACCTTAAAGGCTCCCTTGCAGTTTAGCAGAAAATAGTGGAGTGTCTAGAAATCCAGGTGGTGGCTCTGAGTCTCCATGTTGCAGTTGTCAAGAGCAAAGAGTGAAGCGCTTTTCTTATGAAGAATAGAAGTAATGCAGTCATCTGTGCGGCATCCTTTCATCCATCTGTCCATCCATCCCTTCATCTATCCATTCATTCATCCCTTCATCCATCCATATCCATCCATCCATTCATCTGTCCACCTATCCATTCATCCATCTGTGCGTTCATCCATCTGTGCATTCATCCATCTGTCCATCTATCCATGTATCCATCCATTTCGTCTGTCCATCCATCCATTCATTCATTCATCCATGGGTTGGAGCAGTGATTTGTTGCTTCGCCCTCCCTCCAGCCACTCCTCTATTTCACCTGCCAAAGAGGAGGAGCTTTGCCCAATTTGATGTTTTTGCAATGCAGATCCTAGCAGAAAGGGAGAGAGAGTCAGGCCCAAAGAAACTGAGGAAAGAAAGAGGTTTGGGCAGAGCTGGTCCAAAAACAGGAATAGGGGTGCAGAGGCCCTGAGGGCTCACGTTCACACACAGGTTGTAAAAGGTGGGGCTCCTGAAAGATGCTACTTGGTGCTTCAGGCTACATTCCCTTTAATAATTGGAGGAATCCCACTGAAGACAGGAAATCCTACTTACTATCTGTTTAGTGTCTGGACTGTGATTTTTTGAAAATCATTTTAGGCATGGACTGGACCACATGGGCTCCTGGTGTGTGTCTGGGTCACACACATGCAGACTTATTTTGAGCAGCCTTTACATAGGGCTGGAGAAAACACAGATGGTCAGACCCCTTTCTTCTTCCCAAAGAGGAGAGCATTGTCCCCTCCCCAGGTTAGTGACAGGTGTGCCCACACAGAGGCGTCACCCCTCCTCCAGCACCTTCACAGGATGGAAGGAGTGAGGATGGGAACTGGGAACCCTGGGGGGACTGAAGCTCCCGGCTGACCCAGGCAGAGCCAGGAGGGACAGCCCTTGGGCCCCACGTGTATTGGGAGGTGAGCCACACCGTGTCATTAATGTGGGGCAGGGGGCCCAAACTTGTGAGAACTCAGGCTGCTCTGACAAATTACCAGAGTCTGGGAGGCATCCACAAGGGACGTTCATTTGTCATAGGTCTGAGGCCAGGGACACCAGCCAGTTATCTCCTTGGTTTGCAGGCAGCTGTGTCCTCAGGTGGTGGAGAGAGCTAGCTCTGGTCCCTTCCTCTCATAAGGGCACCAATCCCATCACGGGGACTCCACCCTCACGGCCTCATCTAACCCAAACCATCTCCTGAAGTCCCATCTCCAAATACCATCCCATTCGGGATAGGACTTCAACATAGGAATTTGGGGATAGCACAGACATTCAGTCCATAAGAGTGTGCTTGGGAAACATGCTTCCTGGGCCTTTGACCCTCAGAGCAAGCTGAGGGCATGTGTGAAACAGCCTGAAGGACTCAGCCTCTCCAGCCAGCGGGGAAACCATCTTTCCAACTGAGACGCAATCAGTTACACTGAGTGGCCAGTTCAGGGGGGCGTGCAGGGGCTGGGAGCCACACAGCATTGAGAATACCAATGACAGCATGCCCTGCCCATGGCTGAGCACCTAATGGGTGCCAGGACCTCCTTCCACCCCACCAGTCTCCCAAGGGAGTGGCAGTGTGCCCTTTGGCACCCCAGGCAGTTGAGGGTCCTTGCGAGGGAGCAGTGGGGTGGGGCAGGACTTGAACCTAAGTCCAGCCGAGAGCTCATGGCTCTTGAACATTGTGTATCCTGCTACTGGCACCAAGGAGGTGGCCCTGAGGGCTGGCAGGGAGCCTGGCCCCTGGCTCCTTGCACCCACACCCCAGGGCCTGGTGGCAGGCCACCGTCCTGACCCTGCAGCACCCTCGTGGGGTCAGCAGCAACTGGCTTCCACTCCCATGTCCCAGCCTCATCTGTTCCAGGCAGAAATTGTGTTTGTTGTCAGTTAATTTTCCAGGACTATCATTTAATGAGCCTCCTGGATGGAATGGCCTGATTCGGCTTGTTTGTGTTTTTGTTTTTGTTCTGAGAACAGGCTGTGTGCCCAGCAGCCCTAGTAGCCCCACCCCAGCCTGTGACCCCTCGTAGCCCTCAGCACTAGAATTCTGGTGTCCACCCTGTGCACCCCTGCAGGGTGCTGTCACCGAGACCTTTTGACCATCTGCGTGTCCGTTGACCCTGCTTGACTGGGGTCACCGTAAATGGAGTCACCTTCACCTCATTTGTTTATCCAGCTATGGGTGCAGGTGCTGGTTCAGAGCATGGCTGTTGTTTGGTGGCTGGAAGGAATTAATTGAACGGTCATAGCGAACTAGGACTCGGTGCCTGTGTGGAGTTTGGCCAGCAGGTCTGGGCATGGATTCTGAATGCCATCCTTTGTCCAGCTTTGTTTAGATTCAGCCTGTCTCTGGGAGACCCCCTAGAAAGGTGCACCCTCGGCAATCACCTTTCTTTTACCTAGAGCAGGAATGGAAATCACCCCCTTGCTCAGAGCAGGAGCTGGCCCGGGGGAGGGGCCTCCCAGTCCTTACCACTGCCCCGGAGGTGTCCGGGCTGGGAACCATCCAGGAAATAGAAGGACAGGTTTCAGGAGTAGCGAAGTTGGAGGGAAAGGAGTGGAACCCTGTGTGATTCCCACTCTGTAAGACCCCTGGAGCCATCAGGTCCGTAGAGACAGAGGTTGGGGGTTGGGGCACCGAGGCTGTGGAGGGTGTGGGGAGTTAGCTTCAGTTTGGGAAGATGGGAAGTCCTGGAGATGATGGTGGGGACGGTGGCACGACAAAGTGAATGTGCCTAATGCCACTGACTGTACACTTAGAAATGGTTACAAATGGGGAATTTTGTATTATGTGTACTTTGCCACAATTTTAAAAGATTCTGTTTTTTAAAAGAAAGCAGTGTTCTTGATTTTTTAAAAAAACTTTCTGAACAATAAGACTTTACCATCAGCCTTTGGGCTGGTCCCAGCCTGTTTCTTTAGCTCCGAAACGGGAGAGATGGTGCACGTGGTCCATGGGGAGCGGAGGCTGGCGACAGGAAGTGCTTGTACATGGCCACCTGTACTACAGGGACACGCCAGCCACACCAGCAGGCACGTTCTCCACAGCAGTCTCTGAGATGGAGAAGAGTTGGGAAAGGGCCTAATGGCCTGGCAGCCGGGGTGAGTCGGGACTGAAGGCCTCCCCCACATCACTCCTTCCCTCCCCGGCCAGTCCCCTATCGGCTTCCTGTGTATTTTTAGCACTCCCAGCACAGAGCCTGTGTGCACATTGTATGATCACTCAGTCTTCCCCCCATGGGACCATAAGCTCTAAAAGACCAGAAGATTTGTCTTCTTACTCACCTGCAACAGAAGACACCTGGCACATAGCAGGTGCTCAATAAATCCTTGTCAGGCAAACAAAAACCTCACAGAGGTTACAAAGAAAGAGGAGAGGATGTACTGCAGACACAAAGTGATCCCCCAGATGTGCTCCTAAATACAAGCATGGGTTGTAGAACAATTGTTGTAGTATGATAGTATTTATGCTTTTAAAAAAAAATATGCAAAACTGTCTTTACTGCCCATACTCTGAATTTTCCCATAAAGGTGTGTAAGAGTTCTGGGAGGCCGCACACCGGTGTGTTCATAGGGTGCCCTGGGAAGGGTCGCTGGGCATGGGCAGGGTGTTGATGGACAATACGCTCCTTTGGAATGTAACTTTCTAAAACCTTTATTTGTCGCCTAATTAAAATGGAATAAATGGCATGATGTCAAAACTGAGGGATTGCCTCTGTGTTATTCCTGGCCTCCCAAAGGGCCCATGTAATCCTTAGCCACCTTCAGCAGTTGAGACTCCTGATATAAATCTCCAGGAAATGCCTGCCCTGTTTGTGTCATGTGCTGTTTCCCAGAGGATGAGGGGAGGTGTCGAAGAAGGTGAAGGCAGCAGCCTCCGCTCCCAGCAGATGAGGGGACAGGAGACCAGCCTCAGCTGCAGTCAGAGGGCCAGAGCCACCGTCCCCGTAAATCAAACAGAACTATAACTCCACTGGAAAGAGCAGTTTGCACGGGACAGTCCAGACTGTCCCCTTCTGCTTGGACTTCCTGCCAGATGCCCCTGCTTCATTCACTGTCTCCATCCTGGACGTCTCACCAGGAAGACGTCTCTCCCCAGTGCTGCAATTAGGTATCTAAATTCGAATCAAATAGAAAATCGAAGCTGTAGGCCCATGCCATTTCCAGCCGAGAAAACCCACCTGGAAGCCAACCTGGTTGCCAGCTGCTTCTCAGAGTGGTCTGTGGTCTGGTGTGATACAGGGTGCCTGGGGCGTGTTCGTCTGCTTTCCCTTCAGACACCTGACGGCAAAACCTTGTGAATCTACCCGAAAGCCCGGAAAACGCAGCCCCAAGGAGTACTGGTGACACACAGCAGCCCTGTCCTTCTGATCTGCCCCGTACTGGTGTCCCAGCCCCAGGAACTTCCAGCAAAGAGGCCAAACTTAGTCACCCGGAAGAGTCAACCCAAGATGATCCGTGGCACTGTGCCCCACACAGACAGATCTGCCCTCTTGGCGAGCCGAGAGGAGCAAAGCCGAGCCAGGGCTGGGCTCCCACACCTGCTCAGCGGCCCACCGGCTGGCGCACATGGCACCCTTGGCAGAACTTCAACCACGTTAGAGTCCGTGACAGTGGCTGTAATGCTAGACGCAGTAACAGGCCCAGAATGAATAGTGGCTGTAATTTGGACACGAGGAGTTTCTTTCTTACCCCTCAGCCCCCAGCAGTGTCCCTGATGGGCAGGCGGCTCGCCTCCATGCTGTGATCCAGGGACCCGGGCCCTCCCCATCTCTTGGCTACCCAGTCCTCAACACACTGGGCATCTGGCTGCAGAAGGGAAAGAGCAAGGAGGGGCGCACATCACTTCCTCTCCTGTTCCGTCGACAAGAATCGAGTCTCGTGGCCATTCCTCACTGCAGGGACAGTGGGGCCTGGGGTCTTACTGGGTGTCTGGAAGGAGAGCAAATGGTCAGTTTCTGCCGTTGACCTACAAGGGCCTTCAACCAGATCCTAGTGGACAGTCCTAAGGACTTTTAAGGGAAATGCATTGGAGAAAAACTTACGGTCAGAAAAACCTCCATACCTTATCTGGAGCTGCTTTTCCTTAGGGAAGGATGCCAAGCAGCGGCCAGTATGTGAGTTTAGCCGTCTGTTTCATAACTTGAGCAAAAAGGCTCCTCTCATGCCTCGGGTGCCCAGAGGTCACAGTAATGAAGCAGTCACTTGTACTGTGGGCTTAGCATTCTTGTCCCCGTTTCACAGATGAAGACACTGAGGCTTTCAGGGACTGAGTGGCTCACACAGGATTCCAGAGTTCAGACTGGACGGTGCCCTTGGGAGGAGGATGGGGAGGCGTCCTGGGGCCCCCTGACCTCAGCAGGAGGGCAGCTGTGCAGAAGCTGGAGGGGTGAGGCGGGCCAGAGGATGGTACTGAGGACACGGCAGTGTGGGCAAGATCTGGGCATGTGCCCTGTCCCCCTGCCGTACCCCCAGCGGCCCCCTGCTCCTTCACGCTTCCATCAGCACGCGGGCCTCAGCTCTGTGCGGTCCTCACACGGAAAGGGGCTTCTTCTCTAAGGGCGCTGATCCCGTTCGCAGGGCTCCATCTTCATGGCCTAATCACTGCCCGACAGGCCCATCGCTTTTGGGGGTTAGGATTTCAACCTGTGAGTTTGGCAGGAACACATTCAGTTTATAGCCACCAAAATCAAGATTTTTCTCGAAATCTTCCCATTGCATATGTTGGCAGTTATTCAGATTTTGTATTATTATTATATAAGAAATCAAGCCAATTGAACAAAATGGGCCGCCTTGGCCACCTCTGATTTGATGGAGCATCTCCAGGCAGAGCGGATGGTTGTCCCTCTGTTCTGAGCCGCACGGACTCCCTATTTGCTCCAGTAAAAAGGAGGCAGGGCTGGGGTGGAGAGTGTCAGGCCGGCTCCCCTGGGGTCCTGGCTCACCAGACATGGTCAGAGGCAGACGCCGGGCCCATCGCTGCTCCAGCCTCAGTGCGTGGTCTGTAAGTGGGGCCCCTCGGGTGTGTAGGTGCAGCGTTCATTTGGCGAGGGCTGGAGCAGCAGGTGCCGTGCACAGCCTGGCCCTTGGGCGGGTCCTCCGTCAGGGGAGCCGATTCTACTTGCCTTTGGGAGTTTCCCTTCCTGGCAGCACGTTCTTCACGCTGGCAGCCAACAGTCTCATCCTATGCCCGCCCATTCCCCCTGGACTTGGGAACACGCTCTGTTTCAGAGCAATGCCGTGATGATTAGTGTATTTACCAGATTATGGGATCAGCGTGTTTGCAGGAGAAAATTAGCCCCAAATTGCCGTGTGCCTCCCAGCCCACTGTGGGCTGCCGGCTGGCCTGAGGCTCCTTCAGCTTCCTCTTGCTGGCCAGGGAGAGGTTACCTGCAAGGGGGCTGGCCCACACAAGCTTTTTGCTGAGAGCCCCGGGCTCCCCAGGCCCTGCGCGGCAGAATCAGAGGCTGGTGGCTCACGGACCTGTCACACAGTAGCCTCCTGGGCCCCCTTGAGGCTGTTCTGGAGTTTGGGTGTGCAGGGTGAGACGGTCTGGGGTCACAAGGCGCTGGGTCTGGGGTGCAGGCCCCCTCTCTAAGGCTCTGGCGCACTCACAGTGCCGTCTTCCTCTGCCCTGGCTGTGGAAGCATCCACTCCGCAGCAGTTCTCTGCAGGGACACTGCCCTTCAGGAGTTCTGTCTCTCCTTCCACTCTTTTATTCCTGGATTCTGCTCCAGGAAGTGTTGTTACACTGGCCAGGCAGGGACAGGAAAAGATCGCCCAGCCTAGGCCCCACCTGTTCCCCATATATGAATAACAAAGGGGCTGCAAGAGGTCCTTGCCTCGCAGGCACCCCAGAATCTAGTTAACTGAAAGCACTAGATTCTTGCTACTGGGCTCAAGTGCAGAGCCATCATTGGGAAGCCTGTGTTAGGCGTCAATTTGGGGAGCCCAGGGAAGTCTCAACAGGGAATGAGAGCCCCATCCTCTTGGAGCCCGTGTGCCATACGCAAGTCGACAATCACCATGCTGGGGAATTGTGGGGATGGTGTGAAGGAAAACAGGTACACACTCTTGCACACACTGTGTGGTAGGCCAAATGACCCCCCAAAATTTCCTCAGCCCTGGGACCTGAATTGTCACCTTCTATGGCAAAAAAGGTCTTTGCAGACATGATTAAGTTAAGGATCTTGACATGGGATTAAATCACAAGTGTCCTTATGAGAGGGGTAGAGGGAGACCTGACACACATAGAGGTGGCCGTGTGAAGTCAGAGGCTGGACTGGAGGGCCACAGCCACAAGCCCAGGAAGCTGTGCTAACTGGACATTTGTATGTCATCTGGGAGAAATATCTGTTCAAGTCCTTTGCCTGTTTTTTAATTGAATTGTCTGTTTTTATTGTTGAGTTGTAGGTGTTCTTTATATATTCTGGATATTCCCTTATCAGATGTATGATTTGCAAATATTTAGTACCATTCTCTGGGGTTGTCTTTTCACTGTTGGTTGGATCCCTTTGGATGCACAGACATTTTAAATTTTGGGATAGTCTGATTTACCTATTTTTCCTGTATGTTGCATGTACTTTTGGTGTCATATCCAATTAAGTCATCACCATCCATCTATCCCTTTTTTCTCTGCGTTTTCTCAGCAAATCCCGTTCACCACATCGCCTCCCCTCTAACACTCAGTGCATGTCTTTCAAAAGCCTGGCGCTTCTCTCAGGAGGGAATGCCACTGTCCTGTCTGAGCACTCAGCACAGTCCCCCTGTATAATCTGAAACCCACCCACCATCACATCTCCTTGTCTCAGAGATGAGCAGTGACTGTGACTCGGGACCCAGTGTGGCATTTGGCAGATCTGTCCCCAGGTCTCTTTCAAGGGCATCCACCTTCTTTCTGCCACCGAGGTGTTAAGGCACTGGGTCAGTTGGCCAGGAGCTGCCCCACACCCTGGGTATATGTGTGTCTGTCCCCTGGTGGTGTCATTCACTTGTCCTCTGTCCCTCCTGCTCCTGTGCATGGAGGTGAGCCTCACAGCCCCATGCACGGGGTCCTGACTCATCTCACCTTGGGGCATAGGGACCTGGTTCCCCTGTGGTGTGACAGAAGCCGGGCCTACGGGATCAGGTAGTGACCACTGACTTCATGGTGAAGCTGCCAGCCCTCCCGGGTCTCTCTCCAGGGTGGGCTCTGCCGGCATTGATGAGTTCATCAGGGCTGGCAAACGGTGAGTTCCTAACCCTGCCACTCCCTCCACAGTTATCACCAATCATGCGGAATGTTCCCTTCCCAAATAAAATATTGGTTAAGCCAAACACTATCTGTACAAGAGACAAAATAGATGCCTAATTCTTTCCTTTTCATTATCGAGTTTCTCCGTAAGGGCTGGGTGCTGCGGTGGTCTCCACCGTGTCCAGGGAGTTGGTCTTATACTGCCTTGTTGGGGAGGGGTCTCTGTCTCTCTCTCTCTCTCTAACCTGTCATTATGGACTCTCAGGATTTTGCATGGTCAGTGTGTCTAAGTCAGTTGCAGACATTATTCTCTTTGATGCCCGGATTGTCCCATCCTGGCCCAGGGCAGCCCCCTCCTGCTGCTGCCTGGGTCAGGGGGCCCCAGGGGCTCGCTCCAGCCTTCTGCCTGCCTCGGCCAGCCGCCCAGTGCTGTGACCTCCGTGGGACTAAAGGAGCCCATGTAATAAACTGTGCTCAGAGACCCAGCTTCCCGGGTCCCATAGAGCTGAACTGTGTCCTTGTCCTCTGTCCTATCTGCCCCTCCCAGAGGCCGTCCATGTCAATACTACCTTACTTCAAAACAAAAAAAAAAATAACGGTTTTCTGGAACTCCCTGTACTCTTACCCTTTTTCTTCTTTCTGTAGACTGACCATCATAGTTACCGTGTGCACTGAGGGGTGGCCGTGTGCAGGGTTGGCGCCAGGCCCGGGGCATGTGTCCAGCCCTCACCCCCAGACAGGGGTCTCCAGGTGGCATCAGGTGTGATTGGGGGTGGGGGAGTATTTTGTTGTAAAAGGAGATTCTATAAAATAATCAAAATTTAGATTTTTCTCAAGTAAAGGACCCTCTGGTGGAAGCAAGATTGTGGGTCTGCCTCGAGGTGCTTCCTAGCCTGCCTCCCACACCTGTAGCTGTTCAGAGCTTGGGCAGCACCTGGGGCCTCTGGCCCGCCTGAAATCCAGTGTGGTCCAGTCTTCTGGGCTTGAGGAACGAATCACATTCGCACGTTTAGCATCTAAATGGAGCATTTCTTGGAAAAGAGTGAACATTTTCATTGTACTTTTAAAACATTAAGTCTTCAGAGTCATAAATTTTTTCTCTCAAAAATAAGCGGAATCTAATCAGTCGACTTCCACATGTGATTCTGAGAAACATCATCCAGAGAATTGCCTTCGGAAATGGGCTTTTTTCTGAGACGATGGGCTGCAGACAGACCAAGCTGGGCGTGATCCGATTACACCACAGATTTCAGCCCCTGAGACTCAAGCGTGGGAGGCCTGGCGTCCGTGGGGGCCTTAGAGAGAGGCTGATTAGATCAGGGGTCCCCACTCCCTCCTCTGGGGACATGGGTATTTACAAGCCCTCTACCCACCCAGGAGGCAGCCTCCATGCCCTGCCCCCAGGTTAGGACAGATGCCCGGCCGTGCCCCCACCACGCAGCCTGTCCCGCCACCCCCACAGGCACCGCCTCCATTGCCCGCCCTTGCACAGAGCTCTCTGTGTGCCCCGCTCACGGGGCTCAGTGATTCCACAGCCACCCAGCGACTTTGTTAAGGCAAGGAACCAAGGCCCCAACCGCCATCCCCGTGGTGGAGAAGTCCGTGCTGATTTGGAGAGGAAAGGGGAGGGGTGTAGGGGCTGGGAGCATCCCCGTGGTACCACCCACAGGCTCCCCTCCCTCCAGCCAGATGAGCATTTGCACCATCTAAGAGCCTGGAAAGCCATGGACTGCTCTCCCTCCTTGCTGGCAGCTGGGCCTTACTTATTCTAGAAAATTCCTCATCTTTCCAAAGGCCCTGGCAGAACTTCTCCTGGTGGTTGGCTGCAGCATCCAGGTCAGCTTCCTCAGAGCTAGTGAAGCCCTTTGCGGCTGCTTACATCCATTCCTGTGTGTCCACGGCGGCTTCTCCCACTCGGACAGAGCCCAGGGGGGTCGTGTCCAGAATGGACACTTCCCCGCCTCCCTCTGCCACCACCCCCCCTGTTTCCAGTCCCCTGGGTGCCAGTCCTCTAGATGCTGGCCAGTCTCTCAGAAGCTTCACAGGTGCCCAGCAGAGGGACCAAAGAATGCATGGGCACGAGTCACCAGCTGCCCCTGTCGGAGTCCCTCCTACACACCTGCCCTCTGGGGCAGCTTCCCAGGGCTGCTAGAACAAAATACCCAACTGACGGGGGTGGGGGGCCAAACAGCAGAAACCATTCCGAAGGCCAGAAGCCCCCAGCCAACGTGTTGCAGGGCCGTGCTCCCTCCAAAGGCTAGAGGAGGGTCCTTCCTGCCCCTTCCAGCTTCTGGGGCTCCAGGCGTTCCTGGCTCATGGCTGTGTCCCTCCAGCCTCTGCCTCTGCGGTCATGTGGCCCCTCTGCAGCCCTCCTCTTCTCTTCTTACAGGGACACCAGCCATTAAATGGGGCCACTATGACCTCATCTTAATCAGTCACCTCTGCAGAGACCCTATTTCCAAATAAGGGCACATCTGAGGTAGAGGGTGGACATGGATTTTAGGGGCCACCATTCAACCCCCTACATCCTCTTTGCTGACATAACACGCAATTTCCAGTATTTTTCCCTGAGGAGCTGGTGAAGTTTTTACTGAATCCAAGGAAGTGAAACCTTTACCATGTGCGCCTGGAGGACAGGGCCACCGGGGACCAGGAGCCAGCTCAGGGGGCAGTGGTGAATGACTGGGCGGAGGGCGCAGCCTGCTGTGGGGTCTCGAGACCCTGGCTTCCACTGGTCTGTTGCTGTTCCTGCCGAGGCTGGGCAGCTCTAGATGTGCCCCCCACTAGCGCCCCGAGGAGCCAGGGTGCCCTGGCTGTGGGCCGAGCACCCTGCAGTCATCTCTGGGCTCAGGGAACACCCAGTGTGGTCCAGTGTGCCGTTTTAGGACCCATCGTTGCCTTTGGCCCAGCCACAGACTAGAGATGGACACCTGCTGGGCCTGTGGTCCCCGCAGGAAGGACATCCCAACGCCCTGGCCCCGGCCAGCCGGCCGTGTGCACCAGCCCCCCACCCACATGAGGTCTTAAGAGCTGCTCTTCCCCCACTCCCTGCAAACCCCCAATCCCTGGGGAAGCCTCCACCATCCCCTCATCATCCACAGAACCCCGGGGCTCTAGTGTTTCATTTCTCACTGCAGACAGGGCTGGCAGAGCCAGGCAGGGAGGCCAGAGGCCCTGTTCCTTACTTTTACATAAATGCAAGGGGTTTTTTTCTTTTAAATACTTTTTTTATGGAGGTACATAAAATAAGCAAATCTTAGCGTACAGCTTGATGAATTTTGATGTGTGTGTACCCTCTCGTAGCCATCACCCAGATCAAGATATCAAACATTCTCACTGATTTTTTATTTTCCCTCCATCACCTATGTCACCCATCCCCTCACGCCCCTCCCCCATGGCAACCGCCAGTCTGTTCTCTGTGTTTATGCGTCTGTTTCTGTGTCATTTGTTTTTTATGTTCCACGTATAAGTGAAGTCATATGGCATTTGTCTTTCTCTGCCTGACTATGCCACTTAATATAACACTCCCTAGGTCCATCCATGTCATCACAAATGGCAGGATGTCATTCTTTTTTAGGGCTAATATTCCACTGTCATATGTACCACATCTTCTCTATCCATTCATCTGTCAAAGGACACTTAGGTCGCTTCCGTATCTTGGCTGTTATAAATAATGGTCCGATAAACATAGGGGTACATAGATCTTCAGATTAGTGATTTTGTTTTCTTTGGGTAGATTCCCAGAAATGAAATTGCTGGGTCATATGGTATTTCTATTTTTTGTTTTTTGAGAAACTTCCATGCTGCTTTCCATAGTGCCTGCACCAGTTTGCAGTTCCCACCGCCTGTGTAGGAGGGCTCCATGTTCTCCACAACCTCACCACCACTTACTACATCTTGTCTTGTGGATAATGGCTGGTGAGAGGGGACATCTCGTTGTGGTTTGAATTTGCATTTCCCTGATGATTAACGATGTGGAGCATCTTTTCATGTGCCTGTTGGCCATCTGTATGTCTTCTCTGAAAAAAAATGTGTCTATTCAGTTCCTCCGACCATTTTTTAATCGGGATATTTGGTTTTTTGGTGTTGAGTCATATGAGTTCTGTATGTATTTTGGATGTTAGCCCCTTATTTGATATATCTTTTGCAAATGTATTTTCCCATTCAGTAGGGAGCCTTTTCATTTTGTTGCTGGTGTCCTTTGCTGTGCAGAAGCTTTTTGGTTTGGTGTCATCCCACTTGTTTATTTTTGCTTTTGTTTCCCTTGCCTGGGGAGACACCTCCTGAAAGAAGTTGCTAATTCCAATGATCAAGAGCCTTACTGCCTATGTTTTCTTCTAGTTTTACGGTTTCAGGTCTTAACACTTAGGTTTTTGATCCCAGAAATAAACCCACACTTATATGGTCAATTAATATACGACAAAGGAGGCGAGAGTGTACAATGGGGAGACGACAGTCTCTTCAGTAAATGGTGCTGGGAAAACTGGACAGCTACATGCAGAAGAATGAAACTGGATCAGTTTTACACCACACCCAGGAGGCCCTATTTTTAAACCCTCTCACAACATGGTGCGACCATCACTAATAGAAGATTTCCATCGCCCCAAAAAGGAACCCCGTACCCCCCCACCCCGGGAGTCACACCCCACCCCACTGCCCTGCAGCCCCTGCACCCGCAGGCCCACCTTCTGTCTCTGCAAAGATGCCTGTTGTGGGCATTTCATATAAATGGATTCATATTTGTGACCTTTAGTGTCTGTTGTCTTTTGCCCTCAAAATGAAGCCCCCTCCCCAAATCAGGGCGATGTCCTGACCATTAAGCCCCGTCTGTAGAATGGACACTGTCATAAGACTGGCCACAGGTTGCCACTGAGATGAGACAATTGCAGTTGACATGCCCAGCGCAGCCCCTGGGCCAGTTGTGCTTACACGGAGCCTGCATTACTTCGGCTGGGAACAGACCGCAGAGGCTTGGTCTGAATAGGGATTGTGTGCATTGCATGGGCCCAGAACTCCAGGGGCAATTCCGCAGCTCCGTGATGCCGCCAAGGGCGAGGCTCCTTCAGGCTGTCGGCATGGCCGTCCTCAGCATGGGGTCACCTTGGGGTCCAAGATGCCCCTTCCACCCCAACAGGTCATGGGAGTGGTGGGCAGCCAGAAGGGGAAGGGCCAGGAGGAAAAGGGGTACAGGCTTGGACCCCCTCGGAGAGAGCTATCTGAAGCCTCTTGGCCAATCTCTCGTATCTCATTGGCAAGCACCATGACTCATGGCCACTTGTAGCAGGAAAGGCAGGCTAGAAAAGGGCTTTCAGAGCCGCGCCCACTGCCCCCCTGCTGCCAAGGCACAGCCAGCGTCCCACAGCGAGGAAGGAGAGAGCAGAAGGATGTTGGCCAACTGAGTATGCCGCAGAACTGACCCCCACCTCCCCTACCCAGCCTCTTGTACATCTGGGGAAACTGAGGACAAGAGGTGGGCTGGGGACAGTGGGGAGGCCTGTTCACTGCAGGTCTCACTCAGCTGCATCCTGTCACCAAGCTCAGGGTGGAGTGACAGAGGAGTGATCTGCATCTGGGGCATTTGCAAAGGAGGGTTCTGCTGGGCCTGCTGCCCCTTCCCTGGCCCTTTGCACCTGGTGGGCAGCAGCCCGAGGCAATATTTTAGGGGAAGGGAGCAGATATTTAGGCAGGGAGAGTCTAGAGAGAGAGAATGGCTCAGGGAAAAGCGTGTCCAGGACCTTCTGAGCACCACGCAGAGGCCTCTTCCAGTGCTGGTGGGGGTGGGCTTGGAACCCTCAAGGGGAAGGGCCCGCAGAGGGCTGCGCGTCCCCAGGCAGGCCCACTGGGCCGCATTTCCCGGCCGAATTCAGGCTGCAGTGGGCATGTGAGCAACCATGCATGCCTGAAACCACCCTCTCCCCGCCTTGGCACTTCCCTCCCGGGCTGGAGTCGACTCCAGGATTAAAATTAATTTCTCTTCCGCTTCACAACAGTTGTGCAGCCTCTCCCAAGTACATCCTGTCTTTGACTGCACAGAACACACTCTACTTTGCCGTGCTGGGGCCCGGAGCCCCAGGACTGGGGTGGTTTACCCAGCTGGAGCCACAAGTGCTCTACCTTCCGCACCTGTTCGCTCCACTTGTTGAGAGGCCCTCCCCAGCCCCTGTCCTGGGGGTGCAGAGGTGGACAGCGCTGCCACAGCCTCTCCCCTCCCCAAGGCCGTGTCCACAGCCAGCCGGAAGGCAGAGCTCAGCGGCCTGCAGCCCTGGCAATCACAGGACTGACTGCAGCTCCATGCTGGATGTGGACTGAGCCCTGCCAGACTGGGCTGGGCTGGGCTGGGCTGGGTGACCTCCCACAGGCCCCGCCTCCATGTCCTCATCTGCAAAATAAGAAGCCAGATACCTAGCTCTGGGGCTTGCTGCAGGACAGACCAAGGTCCCAGTGAAAAGCACTGTTTATGTATTCAGGCGCCGCTCCGGTATTGTATGCACAGTGCCTTGCAGCACGGAGAACCCTCCCAGCCTCTTCGCCAGGCTGTGTGCAGAGCAGCAAGGGCAGAGCCTACTTTGAAACAGAGAAACTGAGGCCCAGAGAAGTATGGCAGGGAGGGGCCTGGGTGGGGAAGAGAAGGAGGGGGCATATGCCCTTATAACCCAACCCACCTGCCTCCTGCCTTCCTCCTGCCATCAGCTAACAAAGTTCCCCCTCCTCTCCACCCCTGACATGCCCCCTCCCCCGAGCCTGCATTAACCGTTCACTCCCCACAGTCCTCATGCAGCCCCATCAGGAATGCCCCCGCTGACCCATGCTAAAATTGAGCTCCCGGTTCAGGACCTCCCAGCTTACCTGTGGGGCCCACCCTGCACACGTGGGCTTAACTGCTAAGAGCTTCAGGTTTAAGAAATCTTTTCCTCGCCAAGGATGCTGGCATTATAAAGGGAGCCCTTGAGGTGTGACACCCGCCTAGCCTGTAGCAGTCAGGGCAGCCCAGGCCGGTGAGCAGTAGCAGCCCCGGGATGGCAGAGGCTCGCTTCCCACCCGCTCCCTGTGCTCTGTCTCACGTCCTCACCACCTAGGTGGCCCGGGACCATCAGCAGTCCCTGGGGCCGCAGCGAATCATGTGCTGGCTCCCCAAGCTCTGCCCTTAAATTCCAACCTCACTTCTCCTCCCTCACTGGCCGCATCCAGCCTCAGGAATATGAAGTGTGACCCTGCACGTGCCCACAGGAAAGCTGGGGCTCTGGTGAACATCCAGCATTTACTGCAGGGCCCAGAAGAAGAGCCTTTAAGCTGCATTTCCTGACCACATGGATGCCTCCCCGGCCATGCCCCTCCCAACTTCCATGCAACCGTCTGACCCAGGTGGCTGTGCCAGGGCCAACCAGTGGGCCTCCCAGGGACCCTGGGCTGGGGTCCTGCAAAGTGAAGTCTATGACATGCATCTTAGCCCTTCTGTCAGGGCTCACCCCTCCACCTGCCACCTGCTCTGGGCCTGTGGGGTGGCATGACCCGGCTTGGGGCGTGATATTGCTCCACACAGCAGCGGAGACCCCCTGCCTTCTCTAAGGCGGGAGCCATCCGCCTCTCTGCTTCTCTGTGAATCTGCTGGGCCTTGGGCTTACTGGTGTGAAGCCAGCCACCTAGGGCTATGGGACTTGATCAGATGAGACAAGGTCCTGAATCAGCCGAGAGCACTGGGCTGCCTGTGGTAAGAAGCAGATCTCTGCCCACCCAGTTCCCTGCCTCCTGGTCCCGAGCTTTGGGCCATTGTCAGGACAGGTACAGTGGCTTCAACGTTTGCTTCATAACGACGCCTAAACACAGAGTGCATGCTACGTGAACTCCAGAAACCATGGAAAGAAAACACTTGAAATGTTTGTAAAGAGGCTGAGGCATCGAGTGGACAAGAAAACATGCGTCTAAGTGGGCCCAGCAAACTGTGTGCTGGGCTGTCTTCCAGCTGAGTGGTGACTCTCAGCAACAGTCTCCTAGCAACCATGGGTGCGGGTACCGAGCTCAGCCAGGAGAGGAGGCTGGGACGGAGGCTGCTGGGAGCGGCACCGAGGCAGAGCTGGCGGGAGAGGCAGCCCTGGAAGCCTGGAGCCCTCAGCTCTGCCAGCAGGCAGGGGTCTGCTAAGACCCCAGGCCTCCCACCATCCCTAGGATCTCCACGGGGTGAATAGGTGGGGATTTCTCTTCCTCTGTTACTCATCCCCCTCTTGTGCACATTAATACACGAGCATATCCTGCTTCCCCGGTTGCACGCAGAGGTCTTTGATCCCACTTCCTGGTTTTGTTTGCACACAGGTGGGCTGGCGTCACTCCTAGTGCAGGCATGATCTGGAAGGTGTGGGGCTTGGGGCGTTGAGGGTCCTGGGTGAAGGAGCAGAGGGGCTGAGCCCACCAGAGCCCGCCTCCCCGCTGATCAGGCAGGTTTCCTGATGATGTCCGGGCCTCAGTTTCCTATCTGTAAAATGGAGGTAAGCTCTTGCAGTGAAGAAGCTTCGTGACCCAGAAGAGGTCAGGTCTTGGCCTTGGGCTCCTGGAAAGGGGTCTCAGGGCCCCTGGAACGTCTAGCCTGACAGCAGTGTTCTTGTTTGCCTGGGGCTTCAGCCGCCAGACAGTCTAGCGATGTGGTTCATGAGGGGGGTTGGAGCCACACCGTTTCAGCTTTGGCTTCTAACAGGTGAAGGGGTGGTGGCTGCATTTGAGGAGCAGGGGGAAGCCTGGGACCCAACTGCTGTTCTGGTATGTCACGTTTGGGCTGGCGATGGGTGGAGAGTAGATTACAGGGGACCAGCGGGAGAGCCCACGAAGGCAGGAGATGAGTGCGGGGATGCAGAGGGACCCGGAGAGGACAGGTCGGGAAGGCGGCTGGAGGCAGAGCAGCAAAATTTGCTAATGATTCGGAACTCAGGGGTCTGGCCTTGATCAGCGGGGCAGACGGTGTGGCTTGCTGAGGTATGAAGGCAGGCCAGGACAGGTGGGGGATTGGGGCCAGCTGCACTCTCAGGCTGGGTGGTTTAATGTGGGCATCAAGGCGGGTGGAAGGGTGACAAGTCTGGAGTGTTTGGGGCCTGGCAGCCGTGGGATAAGCCAACCAAGGGCTGCATGAGGAGCAGGGCCAGAGGCAGCACCCACCACGGCGTGAGGCAAAGCAGCAGGAGAGGGGCCCTGGGTGACCTAAGACATCACCAGTCAGGTAGGAATGTGAAGGGACCATGCTTTGAAGTCTGCCCTTGTGAGAGAGGCAGGCCAGCTCCTGGGAAGGGGGTGGAACCGGGCACCTCCACACAAGGTCACCCACTGCAGGGCGCTGAGTGGCAGCCCTGGCTGCCACCACCTGCTAGGCACCAGTGGTACCTCCTGGTTGTGACAACAACAGGTGTCCCCTGGGGCAGGTGTCCCCTGGGGCAGATAGGGGCCGCCCCTGGCTGCAGACCACTGCAGTAAGGGAGGATGGCCTGGCACTGTCTTGCTTCCAACAGGCTTCCTTGGCCAAAGGAGCCACGAAGGGGCGGTGGAGGCAGAGTGGGGAGCGAGTCCCAGCAAAAGCCGTGAGACCCCTGGAAGGAGCAGAGTCTGCCCCTGACCTGGAGGAGCCCCTGGGACCAAGCTGCTGCCCATCCTTGGGTGGGGGAGGCTGCAGGTGCGTGGCTCCACCCTCATCCGTCCACGGTCCCATGGGGAGGTGAATGGGCTGTGCACCTACCTCACTGAGACCGCAGGCCGCCCCCACCGCAGCCGCGTCTGTTCTCCATAAGCAGTGTGGGTTGTACTTCCTGCCCTGCAGCAAGCGCCCCACCTCACCCCTCCTGAGGCCTGGAAGACTCCTGGAGGGGCACCTGCAGCTCCCGGGAGGCTGGTCCTGGAGGCTTGGGGCCAGCTGGGCTGGCCCTCCTGCCCCCACCGCAAGGTGCACCAGACTCCCGCCCCGAGGGACCACACTAGAAACTGCCCCTCCCCACAGAGGGGTGAAGGGACCTGGTGGTTCCCACCTCTGGGAATGTCTTGCTCATTCTAGGTGGCAGGTCATGCAGCACGCCCCTGAGGACCGAGGCTGGGGACTGTCCTCCCCGTGTCCCAGCACAGCCCCCTAGTTCTCCCACACCCAGCCTGGCTCCCGCCTGCCTCTGAGGGATCAGAAGGCAGGAGAGAGACCCAGGGCCCCTCATAACACCACCAGCCTCTAATTCCCCCCAGTTTGTTGGTGTGGGGCAGTGCCATCTGGTAGAACCTTCCAGAAATGTACCATCTGCCTAATATGATACCACTGGCTGCACATGGCCATTGGCCACCTAAAATATGGCCATGTGACTGGAACTGAATTTTTAATTTTATTTAATTTTAAGTACTTTAAATGTAAGAACACAGGCGGCTAGGCTACTGCACTGGATCCCCCATTCAGGGAGGTCACGGTCTCCTTAGGAAACCACCTCTCTCCTTGCTTCCCCCAACCCCGTCAGTCCCCTGCACAGCCCAACACCTGCCTCAGCTGAGTCCACACCTGGCCTGCCTGGGGGAGCCCCTGGGCAAGTGGAGGCCAGCCATAAAGAACAGACAAGTCCAGGAGCCGGAGAGGCACCAGAGGCAGGCCCAGACCCCAAGGATGTGGTGAGAATTCAGAGTTTACATCCAGGGGATGATCTTTGCAGTGGGGTCTGTGTCCCTGCGTGCCTGGCTTCCAGGGGAAGAGTGGGTTGCAGGGAGAACGGGACAGTGTCCCCCCAAAACTCACGTCTGCCAGGAGCCTCATCTGAAAGAGGGTCTCTATGGGGGTAACTAGTTCAGGATTTGAGGTGAGAGCATCCCAGCTGAGGGTGGGCCCCTAAACCTGACCACAGGGGGTGCCGAGGGGAGTCAGGCAGACCAGGTGCTGCCTCCGCAGGCCGGGAGCCCAGGCTGCAGGCAGCGCCAGGCCCAGAACAGAGGCAGGCAGCAGGGCTCCTGGGCCTGCAGAAGGCCCGGCTTCCCACTGCTGACCCCTGACCTGTGAGAGAATAGATTTCTGCTGCTCGAAGCCACCCGGTTTGTGGTACTTTGTTGTAGCAGCCCAGAACACTCATACAGAGGGGCGGGAAGGTCTGTAGGAGAACATTTCCAAGTGCACATGTCGGGATGGAGAGGGACTCGGACCAGGGGTCTGTTCTGAGTGTGGGGAGGGGGCTTCCTGGTTTCCTCATGCCCACTGGGCAGCCGCGGGTCCCTTTGCCCAGGCCTGGGCCAGGCAGTTAGGGGTTTCTGATAGGAGGAGAGCATCACTGCGTCCTCTCAGGTCGAGGTGCCCCGTAGGACACCCTGCCCGGTCCCGGTGGTGCCAGAAGGTGCCAAGGAGCCACTGGCCAGCTGTCTTCGCTGAAGTTAGACGCCTTCACCCAGACACACCTCAGGACACCCAGCCGGGTGGGCCCAGGCCCCTCCTGCCAGAACCAAGCTCAGCTCTGGAAGCTCCCGGTATGGTGTGGACAGCGCCAGGGAGTCCCTTTTAGCTCAGAGAAACCAGAGCCCAGAAGTCCACGGGAAGCAGATGGCCTTGGGCATGGCATCCCACCCCTCAAATCCTCTCCCACTCCCTGTGGGACCTGCAGCCTCCCACGTGGCTTTGCCGGGCAGAAGGGCTCAGCAGGAGACATGCAAGCCTCCCACTGTGATGTCTGTGGGTCATACTTTATCGAGTCCTGCTGTGAAGCCATAAATCACATGTTTCTCGGGTATTTTACGGGCGTCACCGGGAAGGATTCCGAGCAGTGACCCTCCTCCATCTCCAGCACGCCCCTCAAATCCTCTCACCTGCATGCTCATGTGACACTCACTGGCCTGGGTTGTTTTGGGGACCCGGGTTGGAGCCAGGTCTCCAGAGCTGAAGGGCCTGTGTGCAAACTCTGCCTCTCCGTTATCCCTACTGTGACCCCAGGCATGTTCCATGGCAGCGCCTATCTCAGTTTCCTCATCTGTATGGGGTTCGGGGCAGAGGGGACGGACGTGTCCATGTGAGCAGAGCATCTGGGACTCCTGTTGGACAGCATAGCCCCCAAAAGGGGGTCACAGCAGATGGGCTGAGCTCTCTGCCCACCCCTGTAACCATGTGAACACACAGAGGAGAAACTGGGATGCTTGGTCCCCCCATGGCCCTCAGGTGGGAAGGAAGGCCCTCCGATCGAGGTTTCCATGTGAGGGTAGTGCGCAGGAGGGCTGTCAGCTGCCCTAGAAAATGCAGCTCTCCGAGTTCCTGGTAATCCTGATGGGGTTACCTGTTCTGCCTAATTAAGTACTGCATTGACAGCCACCAAAGTCTGCATTTCTCCCAACCCAGCAGAGGCTTCCTGAAGGCAGAACAATTCCGGTTTTGTTCCATCGAGGCTCCAGCAGGGTAATGATGCTTCCACCCTGTGAGCCAGCGGGTTTGTGGAGAGGCCCGCCCCATGTCTCAGTGAGGCTGGCTAATGCTTGTTCGGCGTGGGGGGGAGCTCATGCTTCAGGCTTCTGCGGTACCAGGCACCATGGGAAGAGCTCAGCTTGCAACCTGAAACCCTACAACTACCCCCATTTCACAAATGGGGAAACTGAGGCACAGGCCAGGGTGCAATGGTGCACCTGTAGCTCTACAGCGGGTACGTGCCAGAGCTGTGGCCTCTTCCCACCCAACCGTGGAGACCACAGCACAAGGCAGGGAAGGAAGATGCATGATCTAGAACACACAGGCACATCCAGTGGGGAGCACCGCACCCCCAGGCCTCTGCCGCACTGTCGAGATGTGAGCACAAAAGCCCCTGTGATGGGGGTGGGGGGCACAGGGTCCTGAAGCCAAACCTGACTAACCGTGCAGAAGGGGGCCCGTGGCCCCTGGTGAGGTGGGTCCAGGAAACCCAGATGCATCAGCAGCTCCCTTAGCCCCCAGCCCCCAATCCCCACACCCATCTCCATTTTAACCACGGCATTACTCCCATTTCTGAGACTCGGAGATGCCCAGGATGGAGCAATGCCCAGGGTGGCTCTGCAGGTGGACAAGCCAGGTGTCCACCCTGGCATTGAGACCCTACGGTTTCTGAAGTTCCTCGAGCAGGTGCATGGACTGCTCACCCAGTTGCTGAAGGCTCAGACACCACTGTGCTGTCTTTGGCTTTCTCAGACTCAAGTGTGGCTGACCCCCTGCATCTTTAGAGAGCAGCCTTCCTGGGAAAGAGACGGGGCCATGTCCCATGCTGACAGCTGGGGGAGAAAGGTAGCCAGCCCTCCTGCGCATGTGGCCCAGGGCTGGTTCTGGCTGCCTCGGTGTTGGGGCAAACCCTTTTCTGGGGCTGTACCATTTTCAGCTCTGTTAACCGAGGCCTGGGAGATGAGAGGAAGGAGTTGTCACAGAGCCACAAAATGACTGGGGGCTCACAAGGAGAATATGTTTGGGGGCTGCATTAAACACTGGAGAGTGATGTCTGAAAGGCAACAAGGGAAGAGGGGAAGGAAGGGCCCCGGGCTCTGGCTGTGCCAGCCCTGTGGGGGCATCCTGGCTGTGGCCTCCCCTCCAAGCCCAGCATCCTGAGAGGACAGTAGCATTTCCCACGGCCAGCTGAACAACGGTCCCTAACACACCCACAGCCTGACCCCCCAAACCTGCGGAACGGCCCCTTTCCTGGCGGAGTGTCCTTACAAGAGGGAGGCAGAGGGAGATGTGAACTCAGGGGCAGGCAGATGGTGGCGATGCGGTGCCAAGACCAGGATGCCTGAGCAGGAGGGGTCAGAGGGGTCCTCCCCTCGAGCCTGGCCCTGCCCACTCCCTGATGTGAGCCCAGTGAGACCCAGGTCGAGCCTGCAGCACTGTAAGATGGTGCGTTTGTGGTAACCTGTTTCAGCTGCAATAAGAATCTAATATATTCACGTTTGAGTTGTCAAGCTGAAGTGGTTAATAAAAGAACATGCTGGGAATGCCCTGGGGCTGGGAGCTGCCTCTGCTGGGGCGTGGCCCTGGGTGGAAGCAGGAGACCCTTGCAGGAATCCTGGGCTGCAAGCACAGGGAGGCCGGGTGGTGGACAGGGGGCAGTCCCAGTGATTCAGCCCTCGTCCACCTGCCGGCTGTCTGCAGCCGTGCTGAGGTGTCCCCAGACCCCACAAAGCTCACACCCTTGACAGCTCTCAGGATTGGGGCATCCATTCCATTTTAACTTACAGGTCCTAGAGAGCCACCCTCAGGGACATTTCTAGACCTTTCAGAGAGTTTCTCTGCCCCGATCTCCAGGCCTGAGTTTATTTTCGTGCAATGAAAAACATTCTGTGTGGAATCAGCCTTCAGATCTGGGCTAATTTAGCCCAGAAGTTAAGAGCCGATGTTAATTAAGCTGGGTTACTGTATTCATAAGCCACATGCCTTGTAATTCTCTAAGCAGCCAGCCTTGTGTTCCATGACTTAATTACTGAGTCCAGCCCTGCACATCGCCTGCAGGCGACACCAGGCCTGGGCCAGGGACGGGGCCAGGGCCCTACGCTCACTGGAAACTCGTGGCAGGACTACCCAGGAGTCCCATGCCTCTGTCCTGGTACAGCTGGGCAGGGTGCAAATGTGGCCATTGGGGATTTGGTCCTAAGGTCCAGGAACTTTCTTCCTCTGAGAGGGTTCATTTGTGCCTTCCGAAATGCCTCCTCTGTGCCTTATGCTGTTAACACTGGGTTAAAATCACCCCAACCACTGATCAGGTCAAACTTCAAATGCCTGATATGGTGTGTTATTCGGTGAAACCTGTTTCTCGAAGCACCTGAGAGTGGTAGATCCCACGTGACGGTGAGCCGACCCCTTTGCTCTCATCCCCTATCCTCAGCACCCACTCTGAAGTCAGATTTGCTCGGGCAAGAGGGCCGGGAGACCCGGGGCGGTGCTGGCTTTCCTCTGGTTTTGGCTGCAGCGTCCTGCTTTTCACTGGGCCCTGGGAAGCCCAGAACCAATTTGCATCTTAACCAGAGTAGATGTGTAGTCTGTCCTGACAGCGCCTGGCTTGACAATCCTCTCTGACTTAGGACGACCTAACGCCTGACTTTTTAACATATCTTCATTTTCTGGCAGGGTTTGGCGAACCATGGCCAAATTTGACTGACCAACAGCCACCAATGGCACCCTACAAGCTCAGAAATATCACACACACACACACCACACACACACACACACACAGACACACACGGGAGAATGTGACCCCCACCCTAAAATAGCTAATCTCTGGCCTTTGCAGGTGATGTCTGCTGTCCTTCATTCCTGGTGGCATCTGTGGCACTGAGTCCCCTGCAGATGGATCTCGGGAGGCCAGCTGCTCAGCTGTGGGCCGCATTAGGTGGCCAGCTTAGTGGAAGGCCTGTGTAGGATTCAGCAAGGTTCTGGGCCTTGCAGGGCCTGGAAGTACATCCCAGCTTCCATCCCAGCAGCCTCGGCCCTCCCTCCTCCCAGCTCCACCCTCCCCCTCAGGGGTAAAGTCTTTACCTGGAAGGATTTGCTCAAGATGCAGGGCTGGGCCCTGGGGACCCGGTCTGGGCGGGCAGGAAACAGTCCCCCGGCACCACCCTGGTGGCCTGGTCCTGCCTCCTGTCCCCTCCTCCTCTACCCCTCCCTCAGCACTGCATTCTCGGCCTGCCTTTCAGAAGTACCTCTGTCTCCTGGGCCCACCCAGCCTCTCACCCTGGGCACGCACTAGAACATTAATCCTCTGCTTGGTTCACCCCTTCCTGGCAGCAGGTGCCTGCTCTGGGAGTCCCCCGAGCCAGCGTCTGAGCCTCTGACAGCACTTGGCCCAGTGTGGGGTCACCGGGCTCTACCAACAGGGCAGGGTGGGGCCTCCTGCCAACCAGGGCCTCCAAGGGGCCACAGTAAATATTCTTTAGATAAAAGCAGTCGATCAGGGGGTCGGTTAGGTTGGACTCCACCAAACTGCCAATATTTAACCATTTTGACCCACAGAAATGGCATTTTCTTGTAGCTCCACCCAGTGAGAGGTCACAGGACTTGAGTCTGGGATGGGAGCAGGGGGACCCACGGGGAAGGCAGTGGGAGTGGGGGTCAGAGCTCAGTCCTGGCACAGACTGCTCCCATGCTCTCACACCCTGTCCTGAATTTGTGAGCAGCCCTCAGGTGCATGCTGGGGCTTGAGGGGCTCGTGTGAATGTTTTGCCCACCGTCACCTCGGCTCGAGCTGACAAGGCAGACCAAGGAAGGGAGGCAGCGGGCAGGAGCTGACACAGCAGTGCGGCCCAGGCAGCTTACACCTGTGGGCACGTGGACCGCCTTCAGTCCTGAGCCCCAGACCTGGAGCGACTGGCCAGGCAGCTGCGGCCAAAGCAGCTGGTCCTCCCCAGGGAGCCCATGGGGAGCTGCTCAGGCTCAGTTTCCCCTTCCAGGCCCACCCAGCGGTGAGCCATGCCTCCCCACCCAGCTCCAGGCTCAGAGGCCCAGAACCTTAAGCTCCCGGGGGCCCTCAGCCACCTGACGCCCGCTGCCACGATGTGGTGCGGCCTGGGGCAAATCCGAGCAGCATGCCTTTCTTTCCTCCTTCTGTCTCCAAGCCTCTGGGCCACAGTCCCCCAGCTGGGAGCGGCTGCCCACTTCTTTCCCCTCTCGGAAGCCTCAGACCCAGGGGTGAGAAATAGAATCCTCCAGCTTTCCTTCTGTTAGTAGGTAGGGAGGCCTGCAGCTCGGCATTCACGGTGCTGGTGCTCATCTCACACTCGGGGGACGTGCAGACCCTTGGGGCTGTAAGGCCCGAAAAACAGGCCCTGCTCAGCCCCGGGATGGACGGCGACCCAAATACTCACAAGAGACCGGTCTTGATGCAAACAGCAAGAGGTTTATTGATTTCACCAGCACGCTGGGGTCAAGACTCATATCTCACGCAGGAGCAGAGTCCGACCCCGAGCAGAATTTTACAGGAGGTTTTAAAGGGAAAGAAACTATACCTAAGGGGAGGCGAGGGGGTGGTCTGTTGATGATTCGATAGCAAAAATATTTCTATTAGAGTCCCCCCACAGGGCTTCGGCATTCTTTACTTTATCTTTACG
Organism: Smutsia gigantea; assembly: GCA_032199065.1. Taxonomy (NCBI): domain Eukaryota; kingdom Metazoa; phylum Chordata; class Mammalia; order Pholidota; family Manidae; genus Smutsia; species Smutsia gigantea. The sequence continues at coordinate 518,416 of JAVSCE010011171.1, forward strand.
GTTCGTTGGTTTCTGGTATATACTCAGGTCCTGTTTTGCAAATATGTCCAGGCCGGTTTTTATGACTCAGGCCAAGGGTCAGAGCTTACTTAAAATTTTCCTATTCCTTCAGGTGGTTTCGGGGAAACTGAAACTTAGGCCCTCTGATTTCTGAGGCTTTCTGAGGCCTGTCATGGCGTTAGTTTGGTCCTTTCAGGGCCTGTGGGGGGGTGGTCACCCCCGCTCTCCCGCTGAGGGACCAAAGACCTGTTTGGTCACCAAGGCCAGGGCCATGGCTGGGCTGCAGGACAGGCTGGGGCAGGGCCTCGAATGCTGCTTATATTAGTTTTTTAGGGCTACTATAACATAGGACCACAAACTGGGGGGCCTGAACAACAGAATGTATTGTCTCGTATTTCCAAACTCTGGAAGTCGAGATCAAGGTGTCAGCAGAGCCTTACTTCCTCTGAGGCTCTAGGGGAGGACCTGTCCCTGGGTCCTCCAGCTTCTGATGGGTGTTGGTGAGCCTCGGTGTCCCCAGCTTGCAGCTGCGTCCCTCCAATATCTGCTTGTGTTGTCACAGGTTGTGTCCCTGCATCTGTGTCCGTGTCCAAATTCCCCTCTTCTGAGAACACAGGCACTTTGGGTTAGGGTCCCATCCTAACCCAGTATGACTTCATCTTAGCTTACATCTTCATTCCATCTGCAGTGACCCTGTTTCCAAATAAAGTCACAGTCACAAGTACTTGGAGGTTAGGGCTCCAACATATCTTTTGGGGGACACACATTTCAACCCACAACTGGCGCACACAGCCAAGCCTGTCAGAGTCTTTCCAGCTTTCTACATTTTAAGAAAGGAAAAAAATGCATGAAAAAGACCCCAGACCACAACCTCCTCGGGAAGCAGTTGTCACTGCCCGCTGAGACTGAAGATGCCCCAACTCGAGAGCCAGCAGTTCACTCTACGCACCCCTGGCTGACTGACTCACACGCCGCATGCGCAGGAAGGTTCCAAGCACTGTTCGTGATAGCAAGTATCTATTAACAAGACAAAGGACCAGGAGATTGTAAGGTGTTCATATGGAATATCCAGCAGAGGAAAAATGAGTGACTGACAGCCACACACCGCAGCAGAGGAAGGGAATCGGCTGGGGAGAGGCAGCTGGGGGCTTCAGCAGGCTTTTTCTTAAGCGGATTTTCCTTTTACCTTGTGCATATATAGTATGTACTCCTGGGGTGATGCTTCACTGAAAGTATGCATTGATCTGAATATATTTATAATCATAGGAAGAAAGAGAAAGACACCCCCGCCCCCAGAGTACACGTGCGTGTGTGTATGTACACGAAAAGAAAAAATTTCAGTGGCCCCCAATGGCCTCTGCAGGGGTCAGAGCAAAGACCAGGCCCGCCTTTCCCCTGGTACGTGGGGACTGAATGGACGGCCTGTCCCTGGGGGTGGAGAGGTGGGCAGGGTCCGAGGAGCTGGGGTCGTGAGCCCACTTAGCATGTTTGCTTTGCACCTGTCCTCTTGGACTTTGCCTGGGTTTTACATCCAAGCATCCAAGAAGGGCCACATTCGGGGAGTTCAGAAGTTTCAGCTGACCTGTCTGTGCCTTTATCCATGCCACCATAGGACCTGCTCAGGGAGGCCCCCCGGGCCAGGACCTGCCTCCTGGGCTTCCTACAGGGAGAGGCTTCCAGCCCAGGAGACAGGGACTTGGGGTTCTGCAGAGGGCAGCCTGGGGAGCATGCCTGGGAGTGACCTGAGCCAGGGGACTGTGTGGGAAACGTGAAGCAAGGCGTCCAGGTGCTCTGTGCACTGGCAGCTCTGGCACCAGCTGCCTGGGCGGCTCTCAGCAGTGCCCTGCAGCCTGCTGGGCTTCCCCTACTCCAAGCCTTGGTTGTTTCTCAATTAGAAGGTACATCTTCAAACTCTCATCCTCACCTGAGGCGCCCTACCTGGAGACACAGCCACTGTTAACTGGATGCAAGATGCTTTGTCATCCTGCAGCAGTCTTGAGTTGTACCCCTGAAATCAGAGGTGGGGGCATTGAGGGGGACTTCCTCAGCTCTCTGTATGTTCCTGTCAACCGAGCCTTACAGGTTCTCGCACTCAGAGCCTGGGAGTCCCTGCAGCTGGGAGCCGGGCACCTCCACAGCCTATCAAAGGGCTCTCTGTGAATAAACACACCTGCAAGGTGATGCTCACAGCTCCCGACCCCAGAACTGAGGTTCCAGGCCAAAGTACAGGTGGCTTCCGAACCCTGCGTCCATGTCAAACCCAGCTTGCCCCCTTCTCAGGGAGCAGGACCCTCCCCCTCCTGCAGTACTTAGGGTTTGGGTGAGCAGGAAGTGCATCTGAAGGAGGCTTTTCATTCCCTTTTAGCACCTAGTTTCACACTCCTAAGTGCCTGGGAGAAGAACTGAAAACTGTCCTTTTGGTCCATTTTCAGTAGAAATGAAGACAGTTTTCTAAACTACACCCTTCACCCGAGCCGTGAAGGCCCATCTTGAGTGCCCAGTCGTCTGGAAACTCTCCCTAGACAGCTAAGGGAATGAAGGGGCCCAGGTGACACCTCCCGAGGATGCCCTCCTGATTGCACCTGGCCAGTGAGTCACCTCCCGGCATGATTTTAGCCTTTCCAAAACAATGTAGGGCTGAAATAAAGCATGGGAAATAACTGCAGAAATGGCCCCTGACACTCTGGCCTGTGATGCAGCCGAGGATGAGAAACAGTCATGGGGTGGTGACAGGTGCCCAGAGCGGCTGTGGGAATGGCACAGGTGGGGAGCGGCCGGTCATTTCAGCGGGGCCCATGATTTGCAAGTCGCAGTGTGGTCTGGCCTCACCATCCCCTTGGAGAGCAGGACCAGCGCCCACCGCTCCTTGTAAACTTGCCCTTCACAGCTTGTGTCAGCTTTCCATCGGGGTTTCTGTCCACGAGCCCTTTCCTGCTCTGTCCTAGCACCAGCCCTGGGAAGTGGCATTTCTGCTTTAATCTGAGAGCCTCAGAGCTTGTTTTTAAAGGTTGCAGCTTCTATCAATTTCAGAGCATTTGTGGGAAAGCAGGTTTGGATTGTAGAAATCTAGAAACCCTAAGTGTGCCTATTAATCACTATGGTGACAGGTTCAACATCCTCATCAGGGTTTGAAAGCAGTGTTTATCTTAAAAGGACCATTTGTTTTCAAAACCAGGGAGCTTTAAGTTGAGAATGACTTCAGCAATACTTGGCATGAATCCTGTGGATCCCCTCCCATGTAGTCCCTGGGATCAGAGAGCTGCTTTAAATATTCAGAAAACCTAAAGGAGCTGGAAGGGTTGCCTTGGTACCCTGCGCGTGCCGACACAGTGTCGCATTTTACGCTCTGAGCTAGAATTGGTAACTGGGGCCAACTTGAAATTCTCCAGACCTGTTCCATTCTCTGGGGCCAATCAGCAGCTTTGGCTGGCAGTTTCATTTGTCTTCAATTAATATGAAATGGAAAATGGATTATTGTTTTCCAAATACAGCCTGCTTGGAAAACCACCGTCCTTGGAACTGGAGACGGGAGAACAAAGGGAGCCCTGGAACCTGTTTCCAGCTTCTGCATTTGCATTGGAGAAGCCTGAGGGTCCAGGCGTGCAGGGGCTGGCCTCGGGCCACAGGGCAGGACTCCTGCCAAAGGACAGACCCCCAGACCCCCCCAGCTGGCCAGGTGCAGAGGGCCCCATAAAATCAGACTGGGGCATGAATGCATTCTCTGGAAGTTCGGGCTGCAGGAGGGGCCTCGCCACTGAGGCAAACATATCCGATGTCCAAATCTAAGAGCAGGCCTGCTGGTGGCACTGTGGAGCTCAGGGGCCCGTCTAAGGCCTCTGTTGGCCCCACCAGATTTTTTTTTAATTGTGGTAGAATACATATAACAGCTGCCATTTTAACTGTTTGAAAATGTATAGTTGGGTGGTATTATGTTTACCGTGTTGGGCAACATCACCACTTTTTAGCTCCAGAACATTCTTATCACCCCAGAGGAAACCCCATACCAGTCAGCAGTCACTGTGTCCCCTCCCGTGGCCCCTGGCATCGCCCTCTGTCTCTGCAGATGTAACTGTTCTGGACGTTTCCCATAAATGGAGTCACACCTATGTGACCTTTGTGTCTGGCTTCTTTCCCTGAGCGGGATGCTCTCAAGGTGGATCCGTGTAGCACAACTTCATCCCTTTTTATGGCCGGATAACAGTCCGCTGAATAGACCACATTTTGCTTGTCCATCTTCTGTTGATGGACGTTCGGGCAGCTTCCACCTTTTAGCTGCTGTGAAAACAGCAGCTGTAAACGTGCGTGGAACGCGTTTGGACACCTGTTTGCTGTTCTTCGGGGCCGACACCCTCAGAGTGGAACTGCTGGGCCACGTGGGAACTCTGATTAACTGATCCGTGAGTCACCGGATTGCTCTGAGGCCCTGGCAGGCTTCTCAGCAGCTTCTCCCTTGGGGCACCGACTTGAGCCTTCTGGGAGCTCGCGCCGCCCTCTGCAGCTCCATCCCCCAGATTTCTTCTCTTCTCCATCAAGAAGATAGCTGCCTTCAAAGGTAGTAGTCCTGGTGTCACTTCGTTTCTTTTTCTTCTGTTTGGGAAGAACTCTCTGGGCCAAGCCTCTGCCCTGTGCCATCTGAGCTGGGGGCAAAGAGGTGAGTGGCCAGCCCAGGTGCACACACCACACATGCACCCCCCTGGCATTTCCTCAGCTTGGCCAGGCCCTTACCCTGACGGGGTCTCATTTCCCCAAACAGCCCTCACGTTTTCTTCTCTAGGGTTTCTCAGTCAAGTCCCACGGTGGTGTTCCCTCTGAGCAGTGAAATTAATTAGCATCAGGTGGTGTCTCCATTATCTTGTTACTCAAAACCTTGCCGCATCCTTCCAGGCAGTTCCTGGGACTGCACTGTTTATAGCCGTGATGTGAGGACTTGGGTAATAGACCGAATTGAGCTGAGAGCCTTGTAGTTTGAGATCAGGTTCTACTATCTGCTGTAAACAGACAAGATAAGTAGGATCAACTTTCAATTGTGAGCCGTCTTTGGTGAGCACAGAACCTGTTCCCAGGCGGGCAGTGTGGGGAGCTGAGTCCTGGCCGTAGAGGCAGGGCGGGGCCATGACCTCGCCGACCCCTGGAGGCCCAGCCAGGAGGGGAGAGAGCAGCCCTCCCTGGCTTCCTGTGCTAAGCCAGCCTCCCGCAGGACCCCTCCGTTACCCCATTTACAGGCAAAGATGCTGAGCTCAGAGAAGGACTGGGTGACTTGCCCGGACTCCCCTGCTCAGAGGTACAGAGCTGTGCTTGAACCCCACCTGCCTCCCAGGCCACACGTGGTTCCCCACCCTGGGAGCTGTGACCCCACCCCATGACTTGAGAGGCCACTGTCCAGCGAGGTAACTCCTCGTGCAGCCTGATCAGTGGCTGAAAAACCAGCTCTTTCCACAAAGAGAGGGGAAAAAGACCCGAGCATAGTAAGGTGAGATTTCCAACAAAAAACATCTGGGGAAGTTTACCTCTATTTCTATGGAAAACGTGGTGGGATGTAGGAGGAGACCTGGTGCTGCCTTTCCTGTGTGACCCTGGGCAAGTCACCCCGCCTCTCTGGTTGGAGTCTAGCAGAGAACAAACAGCTGCTCACCCTGCCCCACAAGGACAGAACTAGAGATTCTTTCTACATGGGGGCAGGTGGAAGGGTTAAAATGCTGTCATACAGAAGGAGCATTCACACCTCCTCCTGGCCACCCAGCGGGCTGGAGCCTCTCACCCTTTGTCTGGCCGGCCCTCGCCCTCTGGGATGGCACCCTGGCTGCCCTGGTGACAGGGTGGTAGTGGCAGGTCCTCAAGGGCCCTGGTGCAGGGAGCCCATGGTTGCCTTGCTTAGGCCAGGAGTGTGCAGGACACGGGTCCTGCCTCCAGGCCGGCCCACTCAGTCCCCTGGTGGCCACAGGTTTTCTCTGAAAAGTCCCTGGACCAGTGGGCCCAGTGAACAAATGCCGGCCACCAGGTCCTAGAAGCCAGTCCAGGGGGCCGGACACCACATGGGAGCACCAGGGGTGGGTGGGGGAGTCCAGAGGCCACCTCTGAGCTTGCAGGGAGGTCTGGCCCAGAGTTTCACCCAGAAACCAGTTCATCCATTGACATCTCCCCAGGGCCCGTGGTGTGTCCTGGGCAAATCGCCAGTATGAGAGCCTGGGGTTGCTTCTTCCCTCGCCTGAGAAGGACACACATCCCTGTTGGTGCTGGGGGATAAGGCTGGATGCTTCACAGCAGATGGCCTCCCTCTGAAGGGCTACAGATCCTAGTGTGGAGCCGGGCTTCCCACTGCCTCCAATCTGCAAGGAGAGGCCAGAGCAGGAGGGCATGCCCTCGCCGGCTCAGCCCGGGGGCCTTGTCTGCAAGCTGCAGCGCGGACATCCTGGCTGGGACTGGAAGCTGTGGGCCCGAGGCCAAGCCTCACCTCTTCCAGGGCCCAACCTGGGGATGACAACATTCCAAGAACCAAGCCCCCCTGAGATGCTGCCCCTCCCTCCTCCCTCCTGGAGTCTTCCTGCCACTGCCTGACCCAGTAACGGAGACAGGGCTGGGGACGCCTGAGGCGCTGGGAACAGATGAGGTCTGCTCCACCTGACTGGGCACCTGGGCACCTCCTCACCCTGGGCTGGGTCCTGGGGGTCACAGAGATGTCCAGGACCCGGGCCCAGCCCTCAAGGATGTGGGGGGTCCAGGGGAAGGAGTCGGTAGACAGAACAGCCACAGTGCAGTGTGGCCTGCGCTGCCTGAAGGTGTTTGCAGGCAGGTCAGTGAGGGATGGAGTAGCCGGGGCTCTGGAACCTCAGACTCCAGGCATCGCCCAGGAGCTGTGGGAAATAACAAGGCTCGGCCCCACCCAGCACCTGCTAAATCAGACTCTGAATTCTAACAAGATTCCGGGCAGTAAGTATGCTTGCACACTAAGGTTGTAAATGCAAGCTAGGATTTTTAGAAAGTGAGTAGGAGTCTCAGATGGAAAGGGTGGGGAAGGGTGTTCAGAGGAGTCAGAACAGCACATGCAAAGGCACTGAGGCAGGAAGGAGCTGGGCTTCCTAAGGCTGTTTCTGCAAGACCCTCAGTCAGCACATGCAAAGGCACTGAGGCAGGAAGGAGCTGGGCTCCCTAAGGCTGTTTCTGCGAGACCCTCAGTCCCAGTGGAGCGTGAGAACAGTGGGAGACAGTTGTGCTGATTTTCGGATAGGGGGTAGCTCTGCACATTCCTCCAGGCGCCCTCGGCCAAGCATACTCCCTGACAGTGGGGCTCTGGGAAGCAGCCCCAACTCCTCCTGGTCCCTTTGGGACCCCTGGCCTCTGGTGTTTTTTTCCCAGAGTTCCCAAGTGATGATATTCTACAGCATCTTTTCTCCCAAGGAGGGAAAGAATAATAGATGTTTCAGAGGGATCATTTAAATTTTGCATTTCCTCCTGATGGCTTCCTGCTTCCTGCAGAGGAGATGGGGAGGGGGCAGTCACTGAAACAGCTACATTTCCCCTTATATACAGTTCCAAGTAGGACTGTGGCTCTGGTGCCAGGCCTCCAGCTGGGCTGCTTCAGTGACAGGGCCGAGCCAGCCGGCCTCCTGCCATGTTGGGGGTGATTGCCATCAGTGCCCCCCTCCCTTTGTTCTGGCTCCAGGAGGAAAAGCCCACAAAGCATGTTGGAGATTTGTGTCTGTAACTGTTTTGTGCACTGAATCCAAGGGGCCATTGAGTCCAATTTTGTATTCCTCACCTCCATCCTCCTCTTTGGAAGAGTGTGAGAGGGGAAAGCTCCCCATATGACTGTGCTCTGACTGAGCAGTGATTGGAGTGGAAATTACTAAAAATAAGGTCACTGGAGGCCACGGGCCATTAAGAACTCCGGGAGCTGGCCCGGCAAGGCTCCTTGGTCCCTGTGTGCTGGCCTGCTAATTGCTGGAAGGTGAGAGACCCACTGCATTAGGAAAAGTCAAGTGGAGAGCGTTTGACCTAAAACGGAGTGATTCTAAGGAGGCTGGGAAGGGGCCCTTTCTGGGCTGCACGTGAGCGAGCACGGCAGGCGCACAGACCGCCCCCTGGGTGTGCCGAGCTCACTCGAGGCACCCCTGAGGGTTTGCTTCCCCCTGGGCCGTGTGCCCAGCCCCAAATCACACACCGTATGACCTCAGAGCAAGAGCATCTTCCAGGAGAATCGCTGTTACTCTAAGGGTTGGAGTAGCCAGGAGGGCATGTCTGTGAACAAAGAAATGTGGCTTGTTGGAAAGTGCCGTCCAAAGCTGGAATGCATTCTTAACTGAGTTCTCGACTGTCTGCTTCTCAGAGAGCTGCTGCAGGCTGAGCCCCTGCCGCTGGCCCCGTCCCCAAGGCCCATCTAGGCTCCAGCTGAAGGCTGGGCATGGAGGCTTTGCACATCTGAGCCCCCAAACCTCCAAGCCCGGCCCGGAGCCCTGGTGCCTCCCACATGCGTGTGTGAGTGTGCATGTGTACACACACTTCCTAGGTCCTCCACCCATGTAGTGCAGGACCAGACCTCTGGATTTGAATCCCACCTTCAACCTGCCTAGCAGACCTCTTAGTCTCTCTGCCTCAGTGTACAACAGGGATGGTGGTGGCCCGACCCACCTCGGGGGTGCGGTGAGAGTAGGCGCCGGTCCTGTGGGGCACGCGGCCGCCTGGTCTGCTGGTAGGTCGCCATACTGTGCGTCTGCACACACGAACTGCACTTCCGTGCGCCCTGTACGAGGGGACGCTCTGCTGCCACTGGCCTCCCGGCCCACCCCCCGGGCCCACACCTTCTCTGACTTGAATGTCCAAACCGTTCAGAGGGCCCAGAGGGCCCCCAATGAGCCGTGCACATCAGGGGCTCCCACGGGGCCGAGGCGTGGGCGGGCAGGGCTCGGGGGTCAACACCAGCCAGCAGATGAGCTTCAGGAAGCCAGGAATGCTGTCCCTACACCAGGCCTCATGAGGGCCTGCATAGCTCTCAGCCCCACCGCTCCTTCCTCTAGAAGTGACTGTCGCCCTTGGGGCAGGCCAGGCAGCCCCGCGATCGCTGAGAGCACAGGGCTTCTCTCCACGAGTGTTAGGGCAGCTGAGGCCACACGTACGTGCTTGCCTGGCCCCCTGTCTCTAGTTGCAGGTTTGCCTCCTGCCTGTGGATGGAGAGCCTGTGCCGGGGTTCCTGCAGGAGGCGAAGAAAGGCAGCCAGGGGCAGAAGCAGTCAGTCTGTGTGTGAGCACTGCATGCCAAGCGCACACCCACCAGGGACTCAGGGCTTGAGAGCCGGGGACCCCGTCTCTCTGCAGGGTGGCGGGCTGCACTCTGCACCTCCCAGCCCCTGGCTGGCCCCTCGATTTTATTTGTGTGTTGCCGCATCCCCCAAAGTTAAATATTTGCATAGGCGATTCTATTGGGGCCTTCTGTTCCTGGACCCTCTCTGCTGGGCGCTGACCCCTGTCTGTCAGCATTACTGTGGCCACCAGCATCCCGGTGGGTGACTATGTGTCCCCTGAGCAAGGGAAACCTCCCTATGGGCAGAGGGCTCCACGGACGCCTGCCCGGCAGGCTGCAAAGGGGGGATAATGGGGACACGGTCTGAGGGCCCGCCCCCAGCTGCCCTGTGTTCTCCCACAGCCTCTTGGGTTTTTGTGAAAGCCCCAAAGCGTGGGGGTGGGGTGGGAGCAGGACTGGCCCAGGAGAGGGCTGCACAGCATGGAGGAGACATCTTCCCCGGGTCACAGTTCTGTACCTTACTAGCTGTGTGGCCTTCAGCAAGTCCCTCAACCCCTCTGTTCCTTGGTGTCATTACCATTATTAGCGGTTCATCTGCTCAAGAGCGATTCGTGTTCTTACTGAGTAAAGGCTTCCCTGGACTCTGAGTTCACAACAGGGATAAAAACATATTCATGGATAGGTTACTTATCATTTAAGGAGGCAGAAAATAAATAAGAAAACCGTTTACAAATTGTGAGAATGCCAGGAAGACAGCTGACAGGGCATAGTGAATGTGATGTGTGGGATCCTAGAGGACTCCCTGGAGGCGGCAACATGGGCTGTAGCTTGGGAAGGGGCAAGCCAGGCGGCCCCCGGAGGTGAGCGTCACAGACAGGAAGGCGGGGTGCCTGGGCCGCAGGGTTTGGGCCACTCAGCCGCCCTGGGAGAGCCGGGTGGAAGGAGGGTGAGGGCCAGGAGGCCCCCAGAGGTTTTGGAAGGGCCAACCAGACCAGCGTGGCTCAGCGGCGATCTCTGGGTTCGCCTGGGGGTTGAGTTTGGGGTCCGCTTGCTGTTCAGGTCTAGACTAGCCTGGTGGACACTGTCCGTGGGTGACAGGTCCTGTCCCTTGTTCGCACATCCGGGAGGTCCCAGGGAGGCCCTGGCCAGAGCCGAGGGACACTCTGGGGGACAGCAGGGCCCTTGTCTGTGAGTCCTCCCGCCGTGCTTCCCTGGGGTTTGCCTTGTGGCTTTACCGCCGCGTTTACGTCCCTGACCAAGCTGGCTTTTGCCCGCTTCCCAGCTCCATATAACTGGAGCTCACCATCTAGGGTCTCTGAGGGCTGGCCTCTTCACCTCATCGTTGGCGAGGCACCCTCACAGACGTGTGTGCTGTGTGCGTTTCCCCAGCTGTCTGAGGCTCCATCGTGGTACCAGACAGGTCCATGATCCCTTATGCGGAGCCATGGGGCCAGGTGCATTTCAGAACAAAGATCATACATGTGTATATCTATTTTATAAAGTAAATTTATAAAACTTAAAACCCTATATATTTGTACGATCCCGGCCAAGTAGCACCATGTAATCAAGCACATTGATTTCTCTGTATCGAACTAGCCAGATATCCCCACTGAGTGGGACAGAGATGATTAATGCCCTTGCATCTGTGAGGGACCACAATTTTCACCACCAATCGAATTACCAAAAAAAGGGGAAAGAAATGCATTCTGTTTTCAGACAAACACACATTGTGGGCCTCTGCTGCCATGTAGGTGCCCCACTGATGGACACTGGGGCCTTGTGGGTTTTGTGGCTGTAAACAGGGTGGCTCCGATCACTCCTGTGCCCGTCGGCCAGCATCCATGTACGGATGTCGGGAGAGCCGTTGCTGGATCTTGGAGACACTGGGTGCTTAGCTTTCCCAGGTGGTGGCAGCTAGCCTTCTCTAACAGCCATCCCAGTGGCACTGCTACTCTGGGGCCACCTCACATTTCTACACCATCCAGGGGTGTTAAGTGGTTTTCATCGCCCGGTTACTAACAGGCCTGCATGCCTTTCCGTGTGCCTATGGGCCATTTCAGTCCCTTGTTGTTTGCTCATCTTTTGCCCAGTTTCCTGTTGACTTATCTTTTGCTTACCAATTTGTGTTCCTTTTTAGAGTCTATTTGCTATTACTTAGCTTGCCTCTTCACTCCTTTTAGGACAAGCAGTTCTTAATGAATTTATCAAATTTTTCCTTTAGGGAAACGTATACTTTTTTATGTCTTATTTAAGAAATTCTCTTCTACCAAGAGGTCATAAAGATATTTTCCAATCTTACTTTCTAGAAATGTAATAAGCTTGCCTTTCACGTTGAAGCCTTTAATCAAGGAATTCATTTTCTTTTATGTGTATGGTGTGAGGTAGGGAGCCAACCTCATTTTTTCCCCAGCAGGATTGCCCATTGTTCCAGCATCATTTGTGGAATAACACCTTTATTGGAATAAGATCCACAGTGCTGGCCCAGTCATAAACCAGGAGTCCATGGGCATGCGGGTTTGTCCTGGGCTCTCAGCCACTGGTGCCTTTGTTTACCCCAGCACCGTCCTGATTACATCTGAGCAAGCCCCGCCCCCCTTTGTTCTTCAGGATTATTTTAGCTATTCTTCACTCGTTACTCTTCCATATACACTTTTCAATTAACTTCCCAAGTTGTACCAAAAACAAAAAACCTTGCTGAGATTTTTATTAGAATTGCATTGATCCAGAATAGATCAATTTGGGGAGAATTGACATCTTTGCACTATTGTCTTCCTGTCCAAGAATATGATCTATTTCTCCGTTTATTTGGGTCATCTTTCATGTCTTTCAAACAGATCTTATAATTGTCTCCACGAAGAGCATAAGCGACATTTTTAGATTTATGCCTGCATAGTTTAGTTTCTGTCGTTTCAGGGTATAGTTTTCAAAATTACACTTGCTGATTGTTGCTGGGATATAGAAATGTAGCTGACTTTGCCATATTGATTTTTTTTTTATCCAGCCATCTTGCTAGATTCTCTGGTTAATTCTCATGTTTCATCAGTTGGTTGTATCTTTTATTCTTTTTGCTCTTTGCTGGTTAGGACCCACAGTACGATGTTGACTAGAAATGCTGGCAGGCATATTTGTCTTGTTCCTGATGTTCAAAGAAATGCTTTCAAAATACCTGTTGACTGTAGGGTTTTTTTGGACCTGCAGTTTATCAGGTTAAAGTGTTTCATTCTCTTCCCAGTGTGCACAGAGTTTTTGGTTTAACTGCAAATGGATATTCAATTTTATCAGCAGCTTTTGTGCATCACTTGGGAAAACTGTGGCTTTTCTCCTTTGCTAATGAATTACATTAATCTATTTTCTAGTAGATCAGCCTTAGGCTCCTGAGATAACCCATCTTGTCAAGATGTGGTAAACTCTTCATACATTGCTAATTCCATTGGCGAATATTTCATCTAGAGTTTTTGCATCTAAGTTCACAAATGAATTTGCCTGTAATTTTCCTGTCTTGTTCTGACTTTTTCTGATTGAGAATTGAGCGTATGCCCATCTCACCAAACAGACTGAGGAGTGTTCTTTTTTCCCTCTGGAAGACATTGTTCGGGTTAGAATTATTCGTTCCTACTATGATAGGTTGACCTTGCCCAGGAAGCCATCTGGGCCTCATATTTTCCTTGTAAAAAGATTTGTAACTTCGGGTGCAGTTTCTTTCATGGTTACCAGACTATTTGGGTTTTTATTCCTTCTTGAGTTGCTTGTGTTCATTCTGGACCCATACTGAACTCCTTCCCCAGATATTGCAGGCCCCCTACAAGCCCCCATTTCCAGCCTCTTCCTCTTCCTTCTCCATCATCAAACACCCTGCACTCCAGCCCAGCAGGTTCTCCTCGAGTGCCTCCCCTTCATCACACCCACGTTGAGGGTCTGGGCCGTCCCCCACAGCTGGAGGCGGGCTGTGCCAGCCCCTCCCTCGGCCACGTCCACAGCTGGTCGCCCTGGGGCTCTGGATCCCACCAGGGGGTCGGGAGCTGGTTCAGTGCTGGGTCCTGGCCTGGCCCCGCCTTGCCCAGCACAGGACTGAGGTTCCGACTGTCCACCTGCAGGATGCCCCGCGGGCAGCGCTGGGCTCTCTGCCACATGGCTTCCGGGAGCTGCTGCTGGGCCCTCCTGGATGGCACGCCGGGAGGACTCTCTGAGGAGGTGACGTCTCAGGTGGGACCTGCGGGGGGAGGGGGCTTGGCCAAGTAGAGGGAACTCTCTAGTCCTGAGTGGCTTTTCCAAGAGGCTTCAAACCGCGGTGTTGTCCAGAGGAGCCCCCTTCTCGGACTCCTTCCACTTCTGTGCCTACTAAGGTGGGAAGGACCCTCCCCTGGGGCCCCTGAGGGCGTGAGGCCCCGCCACACCTTGATTTTGGACTTCTGGCCCCTGGACTGGGAGCTGATTCATTCCTGGTGGAAGCCCCTGTTTAAGGCAATCTGTCACAGCGCCCGGAATGGACACATGGGGGCCGGCCCTGGCGGTGGTCCTTGGGTTCATGTCCTGACACCAGCCGCCCCCCACTGCTCTGTTACTCCCATGGGCTCACAAGTAGCCTGAGGGTGGGCGTGGTTTCCCATTTCACAGGTAAGGAAACAGGCTCAGAGAGCTTTTAGGGAACCAGAGTTGCAGCAGGTTTGTGGAAGATGGAAGATTTGAACCCAAGTCTGTCTGATTCGGGGGGTTCCTAGGACAGCCAGGAATGTGGATAGCAGGGTCCTAATACATCTGAGCCCCCTCCCATCACTTCATTTCTTTGTCTGGTGTTGTCCGCAGATGTCCTCGCTGCGCTGGCTGGACCCCCACACCCACATTTGGATTCTGTCCTTGGCATTTTCCTTTTCCGACATGACCTATGATCCTTTGGGAAGAGTGAGGCCTGGGGATCCCAGACCAGGATCTTGGCGCTTCTGGTCCTAGAGCCCTGGGACCCCTGGATGCAGGGGCCTCGGAGACCCCTTCGCCTCTCACTCTGACCAACCCCAGCCCATCCCTTGGAAGCACCTGACAGTTGCCCTCCGTGGCCTTTGGTTTCTTCTAGAGCCTCCTTCCCTTTGGCTCCCAGATTCCAGGAAGAAGTGCAGTGGGCAGGAGGCCCACTGGGCAGCAGAGTGTCCAGGGTCCAGCCACGTACCCCTTGGGCCTTCTGCGGATTTGTGGTGCTCACCTACTATGTGCCAGGTGCTTCTCAGAGCTCTCAGAGAAGAGAGCCCACCTGGGGGATGGGGCTTGTGCCCTGGGGCATCCGGGACAGCCACCGAAATGAATCCTCACAGCCCTGGCGGCCAGAACTCCAACTCAGGTCATTGGGAGAGGCGGTCCCCCAGCCTCTGCCCCCTCTTCGCATGGCCTCCCCTGTGTGTGTCTATTTTCTCTTCTTAAGATGACAGCAGGCATTGAATTAGGACTCAGCTCCTCCCCAGTGACCTCACCTTAACTAATCACTCTGCAGGGACCCCATTTCCTAACAAGGTCACATTCTGAGGCTTTGGGGGAGACACCGTTCAGCCCAGGACTGGAGGTCCTGGCCTGTGATGAGCCAGGGTGGCAGATTTTCGCCTCTGCTTCCCCGTCGTTCAGGGCCCTTTGTCTGCAGAGCAAGCGGACCCGTGACAGGGCGGCTGTGCCGGGCTGGGTGCCTCCCTAAGGTGAGCAGTGGCCTCAAAGCCTCATCTCAGATAAAAGCTCATCTTTAAAACAAGCCTTAGGCACATTATAAATAAATTTATTAAATTACACGTTGCCCAGATGGCGCTGTGTATTTTTAACAAATGCGAGCAGACTGAGCTGGCAGTGAGGGAGCATGGGGCGGGTGGAGCTGCAGGGGGGCTGCGGGGCGGCAGGGCTGCAGCCCTCCACCCGTGGCCACCGTGGCTCTGGCTGCGCTGAGGCGGCAGAGCCGTGGGGGACGGAAGAGGCAGCTGGCCCTTCTGGGCTCAGCATCCGGCTCCTCCCGAGCCATTCCTGGGGCTGCCGGCCCCACCCCAGCCTCCCAGGGTGCGGGGAGTGTTGAATGACCTTCACCAGTGTGGCTTCCAAGGGAAATGGGCTTCAGGAAGAGGATGCCCCCAGGCTTGAAGTCGCTGTTTTTTATTTTATCGGGGTGCAGGTAACCATGTTATGGTGTGGGTGCCGTGTTTCATGCCCCCGCAGTGCTGTGTAACGCCTCCCTCTCACTCCGGAACCTTTCCATCAGCCCCAAAAGAAACACGCTGCCCACTAGCCGCCTCTCGCACCCCCTCCCCAGCCTGGCAACCGCGGACCGACTTTCTGTCTCCATGGAGTCGCCTACTCTGGCCGCTTCCCGTGAACGGAATCCTGTACCGTGCGGTCCTTGGAGTCTGGCTGCCCTCACTTGGCAGAACACCGGCGCATCTGCCACGTTGTACCGCGTCAGTGCGCCGTTCCTCCAGTGGCTGAGTGACAGGCCGCCGCATGGCTGGACGTCCATCCATCATCAGTGGACATTGGCTGGGCATCAAACTCACTCCTTAGAGGAACCTACTTTCTACTGATCTAGACTGCTCGTGGCCCTGAAGAGTGTTCTTCCCGCTGGAAGGGGAGGCAGGGCCAGGCCTAGGAGAAGGAACTTGTGTGGGACATGCCCTCAGGAGTTGCGTATAGCCACATGTGTAATGGCTGCACCATTGCCTCGCCGGGAGCTCTGGGAAGTGTCCTCGCATCCTGACTTCTCCTGGCCCAGGTCACTGCAAAGCTGCCCTTCCTCACTCCCCGCCAGGTGGGTTCACACCCTGCCTGACTGTTTTGCCAATGGGTTTCAGCCACGGGCAAGTTCACCATGGATTCAGTGTGACCAAAGAAATGGCAGTAGAGCATTCTTGGGGTGAAACGGTTATACCCCACTTAATCCCCATGGTGGCAGGTCAATCACCAGAATCCCGTCCACTCAGAGCAAGTCTGCAGGCAGCAAGGCGGTCTCTGCCTCTGGGCCTCTCTGCTTGCACAGCCGTCTCAGTCCTGTCCTCAGCACTGCCACCCCTCCAGCCTCTGCTCTGCTCTCCTGCAGCCTTGCAGCCGTGCCACCGTGTCGCCCAGAGCACTGGGCAGAGCTCTTTATATAGAGTCAATAACAGCGTACTGCCCACACCGGTGCAGTGAGCTAGCCAACCAGGGCCACGTGAGAATCCTGGCCACAGGAACCTTCACTTTATCCACACTGATGCTACAGGCCATGTGTGTGTTGCTCGTCATTGCATCTGGGGGATCCAGACGGCATCAGCACATGCTTGCTGAGTGAATGAATGAACAAACGACAAAGCTGGCAGGCCCCTCAGCCTCCGTGTGCCCGACACCTGCCCTCGCAGCACCCCAGCCTCCTTCTCACCCCACTCCCTTCTTGCATCAGCAGTGCCGTGGGCTGTGAGGCTCTACAGGGCCGCCCAAGACCCAGGAGGCAGACAGGCTGCCCTGGAGACACCTGGCACGGGGCATAGGTGGGGTCCCTCTGTGCCTTAGGCCTCTCACCCTTCTGTTCGTGCAGGGGAAGCTGGGGGAATGCACCCCCTCCTCTCACATGGGCGCCGCAGCAGCTCTTGGCCCGGCAGGTGTCTTGAGAAAGAAGCTTGTGTTGGAATGTTTCTTCTGTCCGTGGAGGACTGGAGGTGGGGGGACCCTGGTGGCCGCACATTCTCTGCCTGTCTCCGCAGGGTCCACCAGGTGCCAGGACTGCTTTGGACTAAGGGTTCATGAGCTTTTCAAGAAACAGAGAGCTCTAGAAAACACATTTAAGGCTCAAAAATAAGAAAAGGTAATGAGACCGTTTAAATTATTAAACATTTGATTACTGTATCCAAACTCCAAATGCATTAGCAGGCGGTGAAGTGTGAGGACTGCGCTGAGTCCAGGGTGGTGGGCTTATGACTCTCCAGCAGTCCCGGCTTGCCCCGTGGGGTCAGGCCCCTCCCTCCACCTCTGCTTCTTTCTTCTCTACCTTCCATCTTCCATCCCATCCAAGTTCCTAACCTTCTCTTCCCCTCCAGCTCTTTGTCTTTTCCTTTTGAGAAAAAGAACACCTGTCAGGAGAGAGATACAGCCACCCTACCACAGGAACTACCCTCAAGGTCCTGTGCCGGGGGACCCCCAACAGCCCCCAGGGGCCGAGCTCTGATTTCAGTAGATCTTGCCCGTAAACACCGTTTCTCTCTGAAGAATGGATTCATTGTCACGTACTCTTATTACCTACTCTCTTTTTTAACGACAACATGGAGACCACTTTTCCACATCACTAAGTCCTTCAGCCATGATTTTGAGGGCTACACCGAATTCCGCAGCTTCTCTCTGCCTGGCTTTCGCTGTGCTGAATGTCCCTGCAGTGATCACGCTGCTGGCAGCCCTTTCCTGGGGGCTGCTTCCCTCCGCCCAGCCCCATCTCAGGCTTGGCAAGGCCTGCCTAGTTCGGGTTCTCGTTGGCCAGTCTGCCTTTAGAGAGAGTTTAGAGGAGGGGCCGGGAAGGATATTGTTTTACTTTCTCGGAGGTTTGTGTGGCCTGATGTCCCTGAACATCTGAGAAAATTGCCTTCATAAACCCCAGCACAGTGAAAAGTGATGCTGGTGACTGGGGTGTCCTGGCCGAGACTTGGGGTGTCCCAAGTGACAAGAGCAAGCTGCAGAGTCAGACCCCAGAGTGACCCCTGCGTGGGTCTGTATTCCTACACATGCCCGAAGCTGCAAAGAGAGAAAGCCTGCATAATGCCCCTCAAGCTGATCTTTGCAGTCACCCCAAACATCAGGAGAGGGGAACCTATGGCTTTTACTTTTCTCCATTATTTACATCTCCAGGAGCAATGTACTCTGGGACAGTGTTTGTTAAGCACCTTCCACTCTGGAAGGTGAGGCTCTCACCTGTCCCAGGTAGCAGCCACCTGTGGGACACCTTCCCGCTTTCAGTGCTGCCTGCGAGCTGTGCTTCCCTCGCCATTCTTCTGGGGGAAGGGATGAGAGAAATAAATAAGAGGAAGGAAATCAGATGTTTAGATGCCTTGTGACCAGTCTTGCCCACTGGTTTCCAGGGAGATGGTGCTCAAACCCAGCAATGGATGCTAAGATTCCACAGGTCCCCTCCACGTGCTGCTTGGCCAGCCTCAGAATTAGCCACCACGATCCCCGTGGAGAGCTGTGAGCTCACGCTGCCCATCTCTGAGTGTCCAGCCAAGCCCCAGCCCCCCTGTACCACTGGCTCTGGCTCTGCCTCTTAAAAGAGGCAAAAACAATAGACATGGTGCCTCCTGTCAGGATCCCCACCACTGTGCGCCTCTGACGTCCACCTGCCGCCCTGAGCCTGCACAGATCTCTCCAGAATACTGAGTTTGCTGTGCCCAGCTTTCAAGTATGTTCAGAGGCTTCCACTGAGAATGAGCCCCTCTCCCAGGTCTCACACTGATGGGATTCTGACAGTCATGTGCCCAGAGACGCCTTCGCTCAGCCCTGCCCGAGTAGATGCGTTACAGTGCATTACACACCCCAGGCAGGCGCCTGCGTGAGTCTCATGAACCTTCACCGCACTGGGGTTTCTTGTTCAGTCAATGGTCCTACCAGCTGGGAGCTCCACAGGGCCAGCATCGAATCTGTCATATTCCCCACTGTCATCCCATGGGACATGCTCATTCAATAGCTCAAATCGCTGTTATTTGAATAAATGGATGGATCCATCCACTATGGAGAAGTGGAGGGAAGGATGAATGTATGTATGTACAGATTGTGGGTGGAGGGATGGGTGGATGGATGAAAGCAAGCTGTAGTTAATAGGAATAAAGAAGCACAAATTCTGGCCACTGTTTGGAAAATGTGAGCTGGGTTTGGGGAGTGTTGCAGGACAGTGTCGCCTAGGAATCAGAGCCATGAGGACCCAGGGCAGCTTTACAGACTGGCCGCCGTGCCTGTCCCTCCTCTACCTCCCTGTCCTAGCTCCTCTCTGCTATCGGTTCTATTATCAATGGCCCTGGATTCTCTGATTCTAAAAGCATCCAGTCCATCTGGCTCCACCGATCACCCCCATGGCGTTGGGACAGACACCCTAGTTAGCCAAATCTCTAGTCCCTGGGCTGAGTCCTCCATTCTGAGTTGCTCAGGATAAATTGTACTGCCCATGCAGTTGGGCAGGGCCCTCTGCATCAAGTCTCGGCACTGGCCCCTGGGCAACCAGTGGACAAGCTGCTCCCGAGTCAGATGCCCACTCGTGTGTCAGTTTCCTGCCATCTCCCAGGGGTGGGGCAGCCGTGGCCGGAGCAGTTCCAGCGTGGGGGGCTGTGAGGTGGCATTTGCCATGCCTCCTGCATAGCACCCAGCTCGAGCCCCAGGCCCCGGTCTGCCCCCAGGGGTGGTGGCACGGGGGCTCGGGGCTTGCCCTCCACCCTCTGACCAGGCTCCAGCTCTAGCAGGGGGAGCAGAGCGCACAGTGGGCAGGGCCACGAGGCGAGGGTCTGGGATGTGAGCAGGCAGTGAGCACTATGGGGGGCAAAGGAGAGCCAGGTGATGGGGTATCACGGTATGAAGTACAGCGGTCAGGACAGCCTTGGGGCGAGGAGGTGAGGGTGGGAGCCGTGCCGACAGCTGGGGGGCATCACTCCAGGCCGCGGGACCACTGGGCCTGGAATTTGGAGGAAAGTTCAAGGGTCATGAGCCGGGAGAGTGGCACGGGGTGAGGTAAGAGGTGTGGCCAGGCCAGGTCACAGGGACCTCAGAAGCCACTGTGCAGGGTTGGCGTTTGCTCCCCGTGGACTGGGCGGCGAGGCCTTAGGCTGCAGAGGGGTGAAGGCAGGCGTGGGAACCGGGTAGAAGGTCCCTGACCATGTGCACCGGACAGGGTCCTGACAGTGGGTATGTGGGGTGGGTGACAGGTCGGCTTGGAGGGTGGCTGAGGAGCTGGCTTGCTGATGGCTGGGGGAGGAGTGAGAGGAGGGAATTCCCGAACACAGGTGTTTCTCCTGAACAGCTCAGAACACAGGGCTGAACCCCAGGGCCTGGAGATGGCTAACTAGGGTGTCTGTCCCCATGCCACCAGCAGAGGTCCCCTGGCACTGTCCTTCTGTGGCCCAGAAGTCTGCTGGCGCCCTGCAAATACAGGAGCCCTGCAAACGGCACTAGCCAGGTCGTGGGCACCAGGCAGGACTTTCCTGGTCCCACCCACACAACGCCCTGGGGCGGGCGCAACGGGGACTGCCCTGCATGCTGCCTTGTCCCTCCTGGCCAGCCCACCATGCTCCCATGTACTCCCTCTGCCTGGAAGGCTCCTCCCCCTCCTAGAGTCAGGGAGACACTTCTGGGCCACACAGAGTCCACGTGAGTGAGCTCTGGGAGTGCTTCCCGGGGCGTCTACTGCTGTTCGACACACAGACCCCACTCACGGTCCCCCACCGAGGGTTCACATGGTGGTGGGTAGGGCCCAGGGGTCCACGTTTTTCCCAAGTCCCCAGCTGGCTCTGAAGATGCAGCAGATCCTTCCACTGTGAGCAAAGCCCCTCCAGGGACCCACACTGCCTCTCACACCAGGCTGAGGGTCCACTGGGACCAGTGTCGCCCGGGGGCTACCCTTGATGAACTGGGAACTCAGGAAGATGCTTGCCAGCCTCCCACTGCCCTGCACCTCATCAGACCACAGGGGCCTTGAATATTCGTTTGACATGCTGTCTGCTGCCTATACACAGAGTGCATGGGCTTCCACGTCCAGGACAGCACGGTCCCCTCAGCATACCCGGCGCATATGCAGTTCTGCCCAGGGCTGCTTGGGTGCTCAGACACGTATTCCTAGACTACTTGGATCTGGGGCTAGGGATCCAGCTGCACCACACCCAGTGGATTAAGGAGCCGAGAGGCACAGGGTGTTGACAGTGCCACTTGGGGAGCGTTTAGGGGTCCTGTGAGCTGCCTTCCACCCCAGACCCCCTCCCATCACACAGCCTCCTTCCCATTTGGGGCTTCCTTCTCTGGGTTCAGCTCAAGCAGTCTAGATGTCTCAGAAAGTCCCCACCCGGACTCCGTCAGCTCTGTCCTTGGGCCGAGCCCTCCCCTAGTCCCAGTTCTTTGGCTGGAAGGAGAAACCAGGCCTGGCCAACGACCCGTCCCTCCTCCCTAACCAGCATTTCCCAGAGAAAGCAGGGCTGACCTTTGGGGGCAGCTGGGGCAGGCCTGGCCTGGAGTAGACTTTGCAGCCCCACTCGGCTCATCCTGAGAGATGGTATCAGGGCCTTCTCTGTACTGGGGATTAAATGGGACCCCAGAGAGGTCAGATGGCTTCCTGGGGTCACACAGCTCAGAGACGGCCGAACAAGAATGAAGGCAAGTTCCTTCTGGGACGATGCTGGGCTCTTTATGCTCCATAGGACGTCCCTGGGCTTCTGTCCCCACATTTGTTCTTTGCCCCCAGTTACCTTAAATAATACAGTGAGGCTAAGTGTCAGAAGTAAAAAATAAAATAGAAATAAAAATGAAGCCCAAACAACCCTGATATGATGCAGAATGTTCTTCAGAGAGAAAGGTGACCTCTCTGGGGCACAACAGGGCTCTCCTATTTTAGGGGGATAACCCAGCAAGTCTGTCATTTTATTTCAGTGAGCACAAAAGCTTTTCTCCCTGACCTCTAAGAAACAGAACTGATTTCCTCAGTTCAGACACCCCTCACTCTGGCCCAGCGCCCTCCTTCCCCGGTTCTGTCTTGAAGGGGCATAGCTCAGGATGGTCACGTGCTGACGGAGGGCAGCTCTGGGCGCATGGAGGGGACTTGGGAAAGCAGCGGCGCCCTCCAGGCCTGCTCTTCCCGGCTGCAGGTAGCACCAGCCCTGGCAGAGTCCCAGGTTCTGTCTGCCTGTGTCTGTCAGGGAAGCCAAGCCAGGCAGCTGCTGGTGCAGCCGGGCTGGAAGCAGACTCAGGCCTGCAGAGTGTGGGGCGGGGGGGGGTTGTGCTTGTTGGCTGAGCCACTGCCGTGGAGCTGTCCTCGGGGCTGGCAGAAGACCCCCGCCCTCCTCTCTCATGGTGAGCCCCCATTGGCGGCTCCAGCTGCCCCTCACATTCCCGAGGGCA
Source organism: Smutsia gigantea (assembly GCA_032199065.1). Classification (NCBI taxonomy): domain Eukaryota; kingdom Metazoa; phylum Chordata; class Mammalia; order Pholidota; family Manidae; genus Smutsia; species Smutsia gigantea. Next base: position 540,712 of record JAVSCE010011171.1, read on the forward strand.
ACAGCGAGCAGACCCCAGACTGCAGAGCGAGGCCGTGTCACAGCCTGGGCTGCTGACCCACACGGCATGTCAGTGGCTCCGTTTTGCAGATGGACAGTGGATGTGGTTGAGTGTCCTGGAGGCTGGCGGGATCTATGATAGCAAGGGGGCATTCGGAGATGGCCTTTCGGTGGCCGCGTGGGCACGTGGCCTGTTGAGGGGTGTCCAAGCACAAAAGCAGCTCACTGCCGTCAGCCGCCACCCCGCTTATTAGCAACGGAGAGAGGAGGAGCTGGTCTGCGAAGGCCCCCTCCACCAGCCCTCCACCGTCCGCCTCAAGCTTGTCCTTCTCTAGGCTTTTGCAGACGCCAGGATTGAGTTTTCTGTGGCTACTGTAGCAGGTGACCACACACGTGGTGTAAAGCAACACATTTATCATCTTGGGGTTCTGGGGGTCAGGAGTCCAAAACGGGGCTTACGGGGCTAAAATCAGGGCGGGGCTGGATCCTTCTGGAAGCAGCAGGGAGAGCCCATTCCCGTCTTTGTCTGCTCTCTGGGGGCTCCTGGCTCTGCTGCAGCCTCTTCGACTCTGACCCTCCTGCCCCCCTCTTACAAAGACTCTTGTGCGGACAGTGAGCCTACCTGGATCCTGCTGATCTCTCCCTGCTCAAGGCCCTTAACCATGTCCCCAGAGCCCCTCTTGCCAGGCAGCGTCACACAGTCACAGGGGATAAAGACGTGGGCGTCTCGGGGGCATTCCTGGGCTGCCTGCAGAGACAGGGTCTGGGGCAGCTGTGGTCCTGGCACCAGCGCAGGCCCTGGAGATGCTGCCGGGGCTTCCGGCAGCCCACATGTATCCAGGGCCAAGGCTCTTCCAGGAGCCACAGCTGCCCTCAGTGAGGGCTCTGGGGTCCAGAAACCCCTCAGGGCAGGGCTGCTGGGTCTTAGGGGAGGTGAGGAGTGGAGTGACCGTGAGCACAGCTGGCAGCCTGTAGGTTTCAGCCAATGACTGCACGTCCTTCCCCCCGATCCTGCCCATACCCCGGAAACCCAGGTGCCCGCCGCCCCTCATCCCTGCCCGGCAGTGCCTCCTGCCTGGTGTCCCGCCCCTCCCACAGCGCCAGTGCCGCCCCCACGCCCCACTGCCTGGGACAGGCGTCTCTGCTGTGTCCTGTGCCCCTCCCGCTGCCCAGGCACTATTACCAAGTGCGTGCACCTGCCCTTCCTGCAACAGTGTGGTGCCGTCTGGCTGTTGTCCACCGTGTCCCGGCTCGGGCACAAGGCTGGCCCACAGGGGCTCTGGAACCGTGCAAGATGAAGGTCGGTGCTGGAGGGTCCTGGGCCACGGGGCAGGTTGGAGAGACTGAGCACTGAGCTGCACTTCAAAGCCCTTTGAATCTTTTCAGGACACTCTTGGCATCCCTTCTGCCTAGAACAGTCTGGGGCTGGGTGTAAGGTTTTTCCAAAAGAGCCACAGAGCCTGGGTTGCAAGCCTTCACCCACAGGACGTGAGGGGTCACCCGAACTCCGCCTTCCACAAGACCATGGTCTCAGCAGCAGATTCTGGTTGGGGCCACGCAGCACCATCGAGGGGCCAACCCAGGCTGCCCGGCAGCTCAGCTGCCACATGGCAGAGGTGGTCGGCAGGTGGTGAGCAGGGCCGGTTGCATTTGAGCTTATGGACCCCAGTCCCAGCACCAGGGCTGTCCATCGTAGGTGGTCTGTACAGACCCATTCCTTCCTTCCATCCTCTGCTCAGCAGAGGTTTCCTGTCGTTATGAGCACAGCCCTGGTCTCATGAGGGCCTTCTTTACATAAGACGCATTTCGCCCTGGCCCCAGCCCTGGACACTCAAAGGTGATGGTCCCGGGATCCCCCATCCTTTCTGGCCTCATCCTGGTGGCCAGAGACACTGACGGTGGCCACCCTGAGGCTGGGTCCTCCACCTACCCGCTGGTGGGGACCCCACATGGGGGGAGTGGCACCTGCATTTCTCATTTGGGTGCTCGGTCATCCCTGTGAGCTCACTGGCCGGAAATGATACTCAGGAAAAGCGTGATGACTCCACAGCCAGCACAGGGCGACATCCACACCCCAGGAGGAGGCACAGAGCTTTGAGAAGGACCCACTTGTAATAAATCAGAGTGAGAAGGAAATTTAGCCTGTGTTCTTACCCACATTGTCCAAAGGTTTCACACGCACCTGCACTCACACTCACCTGTATTCATGTTCACACTCACCTGCATTTGGCTTCACACACCCACCTTATTCAGCAAAGCCTGGGGAGAAAGGGCAGATGTAACAGTCCCCACTGCCACCGCTGAGGTCACCACAGTAGATGGCCTCTGAGCTCATGGCATCCCAAGAGTCTGCACCATCACAGATGAGTAACATTTCCTTGAAAAAAACTGTCATTTCCATTTGGGAAACAAATCACTTCGTTAGTTGGGCTGAGCTGGACTGAGAACCTCTGTCAGCTGTTCTGGTAAATCCGATCCTGTGTAAATCAGCAGAGGGAGCCTTGGAGCCACTTCACTTACCTGTGAGCACGAAGCTGCCCCTTGGCTAATAAGGGATGGCGTGGGGATGAAGGCTCCCCCATAACCCACCCTGGCCCCTGCGGCTGTGGCCAGCACACACCCTCCCACCCTCACAGGGGACGCGTCGTCACCATGACTGGACGGACCATCGCCTGCCCCCATTCGGTCTCCATCATGCACTGGGTGAGAGCGCATGGATGCCGTCCAGGCCGCGGAGTCCTGGTGTCCCCAGTGACGTCTCCCTGGGTGTGGGTGTGGGTGTGGGTGCGTCCTACCTGAGACCTCGCGTTCTGTGCCTTTGACATCACCGTCCTCAGGTGAGGTGGGAACATCATTCCGAAAGCCAATTTACATGCAACTGGAATAAAAATTCAAAAGCAGTATCCATTCCACCTGCCTCTGGGAGGCAGGGATCCGTTTCTGGCAGCCTTTTGTAGTTCTGAGAATGCCCTCCATGGACAGGGGAGGCGGAACTTTGGGGGGCAAGCCAGGGTTTCAGGCGTCCTCCTGCCAGGGTCTGAATCCCGCCTGGCCAGGCGTGGTGCATGTCTTTACGCCCGCGGTCCCGTGCGCGAGAGGGGAGCTTACAGCTGCACGTAGCGTCCATAGCCCGGGTGGCTCACACAACAGACATTTGTGTCTCCAGGCCTGGGGCCTGGGAGGCTGAGACCCGGGGTGGGCAGGGCCGACTCCCCCGAGCATGTCCCCTGGGTGTATGGACGCCGTCCTCTCCGTGTCCCACATTCCGTCCCTCTGTGCGTGTCCGTGTCCTGATCTACTCTTCTTATGAGGACACAGTCCTGGGATCAGGGCCACCCTATGACCTCATTTTACCTTGATCACCTCTTTGAAGACCCATCTCCAAATACAGACACATTCTGAGGTCCTGGGCTCAGGACTCCAACATAGGAATTTCAGATGACACAGCCCAGCCCACAGCTGTGCTGGGCACCATTCACATACGTCACATCCCAGCCTTGAGTTCCCCCACAGCCCTGGGCGGCCGACCCCTCCGGTCTCTCCTCAAATCCTCACCCTCAGCCTGCTGTGAGTCCTCCGCCTGGAGCCCCCGAACTTGGCATCCCCCTGCCCCTGACCTCCCCCACAGCCTCTGCACCCTTGTCTCTCTGTGTCCCAGGACGTTTCCTCCAGCCCTAGAGTACTACACACTGGCAGGCACTAACTACAACAGCTCTTCCTCTGCCCAGAGCTCAGAATCCTAAGACATCGACAGCACGTGTTCACCTCCCACTTACGGACAGAGCACCGGTGTGTGCGCCACGGGCCGGTACAGCTCGAGCTCAGCCCTGCCGGCTGGTGACACACATGTGAGGAAGACCAGCTCCAGGCGGGGCTCTGAGTTGCCTGGCGCAGCTCACCCAGCCACAGGTGTCACGCTCCAGCCTGCACGTACGAGGCCCCCTCCTGACCGTCGTCCAGCAGGCGGTGACGCCCCTGTGCGACCCCCCAGGGCTTGGTCACTGCTGCAGCCCGCATTTCTCTTCCTCCTGCCTCAGTGTCTTTCCCCCGTGGGGCCCACTTGTGTCTCGGGGGCAGCTGCCCCAAAGCAGCAGGTCCCACAGAACGTTGGGGTGCAGACCGTGAAGAGAGCCGTCTGGGAAACGGAATGTTCCAGAGCAGAGCGCTGATGAGCAAGCAGTTCATGGGCATCCGTGGGCTGCCATGGGGAGCCACAGGCTGCAGCCAAGGGCCTCCTCGCTCACAGAGCATCTGGTCACTCCCGGGGTCCCAGGTGTGCAGGAACACTCATCACAGCGGCCTGGAGCCCCGGGTCTCGGACGCTGGCGCACCCTCTCTGTGGTCCGAGGTGTCAGTGTGCACCCGAGGTGAGGCTGTGGGTCCCTCACCCTTCCAGTGGGGTGGTTGTTACCAGTCCCGAGGTGCTTGTGGGCTGTGCCGTATCACGTCGGTGTCAAAGTTTCCAGACTGAGGGAAAAGGTTCTTGGTGACATGGGTACAGGGGCAGGGGTGGACTGACAGGACCCTCCCTATCTTATAAATGGGGAAACTGAGGCTCTGGGCGGGCTTGGCCCCTTCTTCAGGCTGCTGCTAAGGCTCGGCTGGGGCTGGAAGTGCCGTTTGCTGACCCCAAGTCCTCTGCTCTTTCTGCGGGCATGGCTGCCTCCCAGCAAAGTGTGGGGGCCCCTCTTTCCCTCGCAGGCACGGCTCAGCATGGCGCCTTTGCCCAAAGCTGCACGGTCCCCGATCCCCACCCCCACCCGCCCCTTGGGATGAGGATCTCCATCCTGTCCAGCATCAGGGGCTCCTGGAAGTGCCAGGTCAAACGGGCTCTCAGTGGGCATGAATGGGTCTGCACTCACGGACCCCGCAAGTCCAGAACTCACACCCCAGGATATGTGTCGCTGAAAAACTGCACTCAGGCTGGGAAAGCACAAGGCCGTGGCACGCTGCGCCCTCTCTATGCTCAGCTAATTCTGTCACCAGTCGCTGAGCCCCGGACACCTGCCAGGCTGAGTGCAGCAAAGCCCCAGGGATTTGATGTCGATGCTGAGAAATGTCAGGTGAAGAGCCCGTGGACACTCACCTTCCTCCACTCTGTCCATCCCAGAGCCCCTGTGCATTCCACCTGCCACCCCAGAATCTCTCCTGTCTCTGAGTTTCCAACATCTGTCATTTCTTTATCTATACACTGTAACACGTGAGGTATCATAAGGACAGCTCCCCATGTGCCCAGCAGGGGCCAGGCCTGCATGCTGAGTGGGGGAAGGGCATGGATTCCCTCACGCAGAAGGACAGTGGCCCAAAGTCCCCTGTCAGAGTGCCAGTGTGAACACGGGAGGGGCCACAGGCCAAGAAGCTTAATATTGATAAAGGAATGAAGGATGGATGGATGCATGGATGCATGGATGGATGGATGGGAGGCCTTAGATGACCATGGGGCAGAGGTAGACATCGGGCAGGCCTATTCTCCTGCCTCCAAAGACCTGCCCCCCCGCACTCCCTGTGGTGCCTCCCACCTGGGGAGGTAAGGATATCCTGGAATGATGTATGTTTTTCCGAGCTTTATTGAGCTATAACCAGCGTACAATAACTGACAATTCACATGTTCAGTGTGCAGTTTTATAAGTTCTGACATACGTACCCTTATAAAACCATCACCGAGTTCAAGGTGATAAATACATCCACCGCCCCAGACGTTTCCCCCACCCCTCTGTGACCCCGCCTGCTCCCCCGTTCCTGTGGCAGCCGTTGCTCACCTTCCTGCTACTACAGAATAGTTTGCATTTTGTACGGAATTTTACATAAATGGGATCACATGTCCTCTGGCTTGGTGTCTTTCACGCGGTGTAATTATTTCAAGATTTGCGTGTGCCGATAGGTCACGCCCCGTTTCTGAGTGACGTTCCGCATACAGATGCACTTCGGCCTGGTTTACACTCAGCTGCTAACGGGCTCTGACTGTCTCCACACTGGGGCTGCTACAAAGGTGCTGTGTCTTTGTTTCTTTTGGATAAACAGAAGGGGAATGGCTGGTCACACGGCAGATAAATGTGTAATTTTTTAAGAAACAGCCAGACAGTGTTGCACGACGGCTTCCCTGCCCCGCATTCCCGCAGCTGGGTGTGCGTCCTTGCTCTGATGCGGTCAGTTCCCGGATCTGATGCGGTCGGTCCTTCCCATTCGGACCGTTCTGGCAGGTGTGCAGTGGGGTCTTGCTGTCGTTTTGGTTTGCATCTCCTATGACCCAGGAATGCTTACGGGCCATCTGTATGTCTTCCTTTGGGACACCAGAGCTAGAAAGTTGTGGGGAGCATGCCCAGGGTGGGGCCGTGGCTCTCCTTGACGCCTCCCCTCTCCTGCCTTCCCTCCCCCTCTCTCTCTGACTTGGGGTCCCGTCGTGGGACTGCGTGTTCAGGCAGGGTCTGTGTCCCTGGAACCACACTGATAGCTCCCAGAGGGAACTGCATTCTGAGGCCCTGGAGGATGCAGGGCCCTGGGTGAGTGAGTGGACTTCGGATCCTGGGACATCCCAGCAGCCCTGCTCCCCACTCCAGGACTCCCCCTCAAGAAGCTGGCCCTCTGAAGGGGCCTGGGGTTGGGCTGGGACGGCGGCAGGCCAGCGGTGCCCATGGGTAGCACTAGGCTGAAAGCAGAGCCGGGTGAGGAGCCAGCCCTGCCCACAGAGAGACACGGGCTGCAGGCTGCTCGGGACCCCTTCCAGGGCGAAGCCTCCATGGCAGCCTGGTGATGGGACGGGAGCCCCAGAAGCAGACTGGGGGTGCCTGTGACCGCAGCTCCTAAAGAGAGCCCGCAGCCCCCTCCTGGGGTCAGGGCCACCCAGGGAGGTGCTGGGGCCTGAAGTTGTACCATTAGACATTTGAAGTAAATGTTCTAAAAAAACTCTTCATCAAGGACAGGAGCTCTCCAGGCCCCTCATGCACCCCACAAGGTCTGAGGAGGGAAGGGCTTCAGAGGGCCGGGCAGTGCGGCTCAGCGCAGCAGCCGGCCAGACCATTTCACTCGGCTCTTTCCACCATGAGCAGTAGGAGTTCCCTGCACACCCCTCAGCAGAACCACGTGAAGCTGCCATTTTCATAGATCAGAAAACAGTCAGATGGCGGCAGCTCGTAAGGTCCAATCCAACAGCCAAAACTTTATTGGCTGTGGGTGACTGAAGAACTAGGGGGGTGGGCCCCCAGGCTGCCGGCCTCTCCCCCTCGGCGTCTCCGTGCTCTCTGTCCTTCCTACCGCCAAGGAGCCCCCTCCCTGCTCACCACCCTCACGGCATCCCACCCCCAAAGCCAAGACACCAACTCCCCAGGAGACCTGGCAAGAAAACTCAGGCACGGTTCTGATTGGTCTGGCCTGGCCACATGACCGTCCGTCCCCCATCGCTATGGCCTGGGTAACGGGCCCTCTGGCTGGCCAGGACTGAGTCTCCTGGGAGTCATGTGCACCCTCCCAGACCAGAGGGTGGTCCTCCCACAGGCAGTATAGGGGACGCCCTGGGGAAACCCCAGAAAGGGCTGTGGTTTCCTGCAGATGAGAGTTGGGGCACATGGAACCAGGCCTTCTTCCCACCACCTGGGCCTCCTCTCCCCAGGGTCCCATTGACTCAGCCCACCATGCACCTGCCCAGCACAGCTCTGGGGCCAGGCAGGGGTCTCTGCCTATGTCAAGCCACTCTGTGCCCCCCACCCATGTAGCTGCGGAACCAGGCAGACCAGATGCCCTGCCACCCCATGCTTGGGGAGCAGGGAAGAGGATGTCCCTTCAGGGCTAGAGCAGAGGAACACCTGGGCAGCTCAGGGCGCAGGGGCGCCGTGCTGGCTGCTCCCCCTGTGCCATCACCCCAGTACGAGAGGGGGAGTGGGGCCCTAACTCTGGAGAAAGGGCAGGTGGGGCTCAGAGCATCCTCAGGGCACCAGTGCCCGGCAGGCGGGGGCTCTCAGTCACTGTCACCAGCTGCAGTCAGATACCTGGCCGTGCCTCCCAGCCCTCCTGTGACCTGCTGGGGTGCAGCACCAGGGCTCCAGTCCCAGGAAGGAAAAAGGGGGCTCTCCAGGGAGGGTGGTGCCAGAATCCACACCTTGGAGGCCACCCTGCCAGCTGCCTCGGTGCCTGCAGACCTGCGCTCTGCCCAGAGGGACCGCACCTGGCCGCACCTCCTTGCCCGTCACTCACTGCCTCTCTGAAAAGAGCAAGGTGTCCTGCCCGGAGGAGGTGCTGGGGGTCCATGCTCCCGGGGATCGATGGCCACCTCCCCCAGCAAACTGGCTCTGGGAAATTCAAGATCTTCCCAGCCGGGGGTTCTGCCTAGAATAGGAAGTTCCCTGGCTCCACAGAGCTTGGTGGATTTCAGTTGCCTCCAAGAACCGTCAAAAGTGTTCTTCGGAATGGTTTTTTGCTTTTCTGGGATATTAACCTGAGGCGTCGCCTGCACGGAGGCGTCAGGTTGCCGACTGAGAGGGCAGGGCAGGGAAGCTCTGTGTCTGTCATGGCACTGCCTCTCCCAAGCGCTCCCCTTGAGCTCACGGCCAGGAGAGCCCTCCTGGGGGAGACAGCTCTTCCTCTGGAGGGCGCCCACCTCCAGCACCCCCAGATGCAGGCCCGTGTCCATCCCCCAGTGCCTCAGCAGGGACCATGTCGTGCTGGGACAGATGTCATGCTCCAGCCACGTCCCCTGGCCTCACAGCCCTTTCTGAATGCACCCCAGCCTGCCGTGCTCCTGAACTGACCCTCTGGGCCCAGGACGCCCCTCTCTGTATCTCACTCTTCACCTTCTCTGGCCTGTCCCCTCACTGTGTTTTGGTTTGAATAGCCGGTCCATTTTATGCTGCTTGGGTTGGAAAAGATATTCAGCGTCATAACCCTCCTGCCACCCTACACTGAGCAGGGGCTTAGCTCCCGTCCCTGTTGCCTGCTGCCCCAGGAAAAATACCACGGGCCACCCCATTAAGCAACAGATACCTGTCTTCCCCCAGTCCTTGAGCCAGAGGGCCAGCTCCTTCTGAGGATTCTCTCTGGGGCCTGCAGGTAGCCGCCTCTTCACAAGAACATCTCTCTGTGGACGGTGTCTCTCTGAGTGTCCGAATTTCCTCTTCCCAGGTGGACACATCATGTTGAATTAGGGCCCCCCAACAGCCTCTTTTCACCTTGACCCCTTCTTAAAGGGCCAGTCTCCAAATGCAGTCAAATTCTTAGGTGCTGGAGGCAGGGCCTCAGCATACGGACTTCAGGGGACATAACTCAGCGCCGCGATTAAAGATGCCCTGCCAGCCACTTTTTCAGCGGTGGTAGCCAAGCGCGTTTGACGTCAGGCGGAGGAAAGCACCCTTGAGAGTGGCCGCTTTCGTAGCTCCAGAGGCATCCTGCCGAAGGTGAAGGAAAATGGCAAAGGTCCTCTGGCTAACCGAAGACCTGCCAGTGCCAGGGGTGGGTTGTTTGATCACGGTTAACAGGTGTGCAGCTGAGTAGAAAGTCTTTCTTCTCTCTGTCCAGGTAATTAATGAGGGAGTTCAAAGGCTTGAGGCTTTCCTGCTCAAATCAATTATGCAGATTGATGCAGCCAGAGGTCTGCAAACAGGAAATGGAGGGAGAAGAGATCCCTAAGTGACTATGATAGAGACTAAATGAGTTACTTGTTCACAGGGTGGGGCGAGGCTCGGTCTCTCAGGAATACCAGCAATTTCTTCCTCTTTCAAACTCAGTGATCACCTGTGTCTTTGCCAGTCGTGATCACAGAACACAGGGTGAGCCTGAGTGGATAGTAAGGCATTCATCAGGCTTCCATGCTGTGGGAGCGGGAGGGGGCCGGGGGGCTGGGACCGTCTTCTCGGCCTGGGGGCAGGGGGCGAGCAGCCACTGGCCTGGGACAGCAGGCAGTGTGGCTTTTCCACTCCCATTCGGGGTCAGCTGCTGTCAATACCATGAGACACACGAAGTATGGGTGGAAGGCAGGCAACTGTGGTGTTGTCTGGGTAAGAATACCCTGAAACGGGTGATGGTGAACATTTTAGGAGGGGCTGGGGGCTTCTCATGGTACCCCTCTTTACTTTCATTTATGTTTGCAGTTTTCCATTAAAAAAAGAAACAACAATTTTTAAATAATGCCTACTTCTACTTCTGTTTATGGCCATGATGGGAAAACAGAGCAGATTTACTATCCATAGGGAACAACCAAATCACAGACAAAGAATAAGAAGCAGTGGGTTTTAAGATGAGGCGCTGGGCAGCAAAGACGGCGACCGCTGGAAGACAGGTAGCAGGTGAGGTGAGGCTGCAGCGGCCCCACGTCCTGGGCTGAGCATCCTGGGCTGTGGCGCAGGGCGAGAGGCGCCCCGCAGGGGCTGGAGGATGCTCCACTAGGAAAGATGCAGTTGAGAGCACAGCAGCTAGTTTGCAGGACAGAGTACCAGGAGGAAGCAGCTGCAGAGAGGGCCCCTTAAGCACTCAGCAGGGCATCCATCAGTGCACACGCAAGGAAACCGTCAGAAGCTGGAGAGACTGTCACCCAAAGGTTGAGAGAACAGTCTGGATCTCACATGGGACGGAGAGGTGCTGCCTCTTTCCACCCACCAAGCCAGGAAAAAACCCTCATAATTGAGGGAGCATTGGGAAGAGTACTCAGAGGGTCGGGCCCCCATACTGGAGAACAATGAACCCCAGACCAATTGTGGCTTCTGGTCCCACCTAACAAATCTTAAAACAAAGACCTGAAGGAATCAAACTCTTTCCAGGTAACTGAGCCACACCAAAAACAGAGCTCAGGAGTATTTATAAGAATCCAAAAATACCCAGCGTCCAGCGAAGTGAAATTTGCAATGTCTGACATCTATTTAGAAATTCCCAGCCATGCAAAGATTTGGGAAAACACTACCCATAATGAGAAGAAAAATTAATTAATCAAAACTGTCCAGGAATTGACACAGATGTTAGAATTTGCAGACAAGGGTATTAAAGAATCATTATAACTATATTCTGTGGTTTAAATATATAAATCATTATAACTGTATTCCATAGTTTAATAGAGACATAGGTGATACTTTTTAAAACTCACTGAAATGTATGCCTAAAAATGGTAAAGACAATAAATTTTGTGTGTATTTAACCACAATTAAATTTTTTTAACTGAAATTAAACTTCCAGAGATGAAAACTACAATGTCTGAGATGGAAAATACACAGGATGGGATTAATGATAGATCAGATACGGCAGAGGAAAGAATAGTGAACTTGAAATAGAATCAGAAACTATCCCAAAGGAAACAGAGAGGGAAAGAGAATTAGCATTTTTTAAATTAAAAAAATATATATCAGTGAGCCACAGGACAACTTCAGGCAGTATAATATGTAAGGATGAATCCCTGAAGTGGAGGTGGTCGTGGTGGGGAGAAAGAGAAAAAATGTTTTGAGAAATAATGGTGGAAAGTTTTCCAAACTTGAAGTAAACTATGAACTCACAGACCCAAGAAGTTTAGTGAATCCCAAAAGCCAGACACACTGGAGAAAAGAAAATAGTCAACACACAGTGTTTTCAAATTGCTCAAAACCAGTGATAAAGGTAAAATCTTGAAAGTCTTGGGTGGAGCAGGGTGGAGGGTGAGGAGACACATTACATGCAAAGATCAAAAGCAAGGAATACAGCAGATACACTGTCAGAAATAATGCAAGTGAGAAGATAGGAGGAAAGTCTTTAAAAGTGTGAAAGGGAAAAAAACTCAGAGTTATCTTTTAAAGCAAAGGTAAAACAAAGACTTCTTCAAAAGGCAAAAGCTGTAATACTTTATCACTAGCAACCATCTATAAGAAATGTTAAAGGGCATCTTTCAGGTAAAGAAGAATGGAAATACTCAAAGGAATGAAGGGCACCAGAAGTGGTAACTGCATGAATATGTAAATAAATTTTCTTACTACTTATATATCTTTAAAAGTCATTGGCTTTAAACAGAAAAAATAACAGTGTAGTTTGGGGATTGTAACATATGGAAAGATGATGTATGCTAACAGCCCACAGTCTGGAAGGAGAGAAATGAAAGGACAGTTGACCCTTGACAGTATGGGGCTTTGGGCACCAACCTCCCTTGCAGTCGAACTGCATATAACTTTGACTCCCCAAAAACAACTACTAGTAACTTACTGTGGACCAGAAGCCTTACTGATAACATAAACAATTAACACACATTTTGTGTTACATATACTGTTTACTGTATTCTCACAATAAAAGTAAGCTAAAGAAAAATTTTTTCAATTTATTGCAAATCTCAAAAAATGTTTCCAATATATTCATTGAAAAAAATACATGTATAAGCAGACACACAGCTCAAAGCCATGTTGTTGAAAGGTCGTTGTATACTGTTGTAAGATTCTTACACTACATGAGAAGTATAGACCATTACTGGGCTGTAAGTTAAGGATATATATGCTATAAACGCTAAGGCACCTACTAAAATAACAAAGAATTAGAGCTAATAAGTTGACAAAGGAGATAAAAATGGAATCATTAAAAAATACTGAACCCCAAAAAAGGCAGAAAAAGAGGGCAGGGAGAATAAAATATAGTAGGACAAGTAAAAAATAATTGGAAAGAAGTTAAGAGTTAAGCTTAACTGTATCAATAATCACATTAAGTGTAAATGGCATAAACACCCCCAATTAAAAGGCATCAAGTTGGATGAAAAAGCAAGATGCTTCCTCAGGGCCACACTTTAATTATAAATACACAAATATGTTAAAAGCAAGAGGATGGAAAGGATTTACCACGTTAGCACTAATTAAAATAAAACTGAAATGGCGACTTCCGGGAAGATGGCGGTGTGAGCAGGGCGGCAGAACTCTCCTCCCAACACTATATTTATCTACGAAAACACAGAAAATACATCTATTCCTAAAAGAGAGACGAGAATACACAGGAAAGTGCACAGTGTGCAGCTACACCAGAGAGGACTCGGCACCCCAAGAGGCAGGTAAGATACGGAGCCGTGACCCGGCGGGACCCGAGCCCTCCCCCACCCCAGCGCACCGGCGGGAGGAGAGGATTCAGAGCCGGGAGGGAGTGGAAGCACACCCCGCGAAGTAGCCAGCCCCGGGGATCTGCGCGGGGAGCGCTGACCCACACTGCGCAGTGCAGCGGAGATTGGAGAGACAGAGGGGCAGGATCTGAGCTGGGAACGCGCCAGGGGGCTTGCAGCCGGCTCCGGGAAGGAAAAAAAAAAGTGCGCGCTTTCCTCAGCGGTCTTAAAGAGACAGGAGCCCAGCGGAGGAGCCGGATCGCCCCAGCAGACTCAGCCCAGCAGGCTGGGAGTCCGGGGGAGTTTCAGACGCCTGAGCTGGCGACTGAGGAAGCGTAGCCATACTTACACTTCTCACTGAGATCAACAGCCTCCTATTCGTTCCCACCCCTGCCAGAGCGATAAAGGGCCCTGCGGAGCGGCACAGTCACAACTGTGGAATAGTGGGGCAATAGCGCCACCTAGAGCATTCCCACAGAATCTCTGTCCGGTGGGCATTTTTTTGTTTTGTTTTGTTTTGTTTTTTGTTTTGTTTTTGTTTTTTCTTTTCTTTCTTTTTTTCTTTCTTTCTTTCTTTTTTTTCTCTTTTTTTTTCTTCTCTTTTTAAAGTCTTAAAGAGCCTAGCTGACATACGTGGCAACTATCAGTGACCAAATTATACAGCCATGAAAAGACAGAGGAATATGGTTCAGACCAAAATCAACCAGACAACCCCAGAGGGAGTCTGAAGGGATGGAAATGCACAGCCTCCCTGACAAAGAATTTAGAATAAAAGTCATAACCATGCTGATGGACCTACAGAGAAATGTGCAAGAGCTGAGGGAAGTGAGGAAAGACAATGCAGAAATCAGACAAGCAATCGACGGGCTTAACAGCAGACTGAATGAGATGCAAGAGACTGTTAATGGAATAGAAATCAGAGAACAGGAATACAGAGAAGCTGAGGCAGAGAGATATAAAAGGATCTCTAGGAATGAAAGAATATTTAGAGAACTGTGTGACCAATCCAAACGAACAATATTCGCATTATATGAGTACCAGAGGAAGAAGAGAGAGAAAAAAAGGATAGAAAGTGTCTTCTTTGAAGAAAATAATTGCTGAAAACTTTCCTCGCTGGGGAAGGAAGTAGTCTCGCAGTCCACCGAAGCTCATAGATCTCCCAACACAAGGGACCCAAGGAAGACAACACCAAGACACATAATAATTAAGATGGCAAAGATCAAAAAGATGTAAGACAGGGTATTAAAGGCAGCTGTGAGAGAGAGAAAAAGATCACCCTGCCAAAGGAAAACCCATCAGACCATCATCAGACTTCTCAACAGAAACCTTACAGGCCAGAAGAGAAGTGGTATGATATATTTAACGTGATGAACAGAAGGCCCCCGAACCAAGAATATTGTATCCAGCACGATTATCATTTAAATATGATGGAGGGATTAAACAATTTCCAGACAAACGAAAGTTGAGAGAATTTATGCCTCATAACCACCTCTACAGGACATCTTAAAGGAGCTGCTCTAGAGGGAAGCACTCCTAAGGCTAAAAAGATGTCACCAGAGAAAATAAAATCATAGCAAAAGAAAGCAGACCATCCAAATACTAACTAAAGGCAAAGAATAAAACACCTAGTATATAAAGAATGGAGGAGGAGGAATAAGAAGGGAGAGAAAGAAAGAAACATCAGACTGTGTTCACAATAACTTAACAAGAAAGTTAAGTTAGATTGTTAGATAAGTAAAGAAGCAACCCTTGAACCCTTGGTAACCAATCTAAAGCCAGCAATGGCAATAAGTACATACCCTATCGATAATCAAATTCTAAATGTAAATGGACTGAATGCACCAATCAAAAGACACAGAGTAACAGAATGGATAAAAAGCAAGACCCATCTATATGCTGCCTACAAGAAATTGAACCTAACCAAAGATATACACAGACCAAAAGGAAGGGATGGAAAAGATATTTGATGCAAAACAAAGAGAAAAAGCAGGTGTTGCAGTACTTGTATCAGACAAAATAGACTTCAAAACAAAGAAAGTAGCAAAAGATAAAGAAGAACATTACATAATGATAAAGGGGTCAGTCCAACAAGAGGATATAACCATTTTAAATATATATGCACCCAACACAGGAACGCCAGCATATGTGAGACAAATACTAAAAGAATTAAAGGAGGAAATAGACAGCAATGCATTCATCTTAGGAGACTTCAACACACCACTCACTCCAGAGGACAGATCAACCAGACAGAAAATGTAAAGACACAGAGGCACTGAACAACACACTAGAACAGATGGACCTAACAGACATCTACAGAACTCTACACCCAAAAGCAACAGGATACACATTCTTCTCAAGTGCACATGGAACATTTTCCAGAATAGATCACATACTAGGCCACAAAGAGAACCTCAGTAAAGTCAAAAATATTGAAATCCTCCCAACCAACTTCTCAGATCACCAAGGTATAAAACTAGAAATAAATTTTAAAAAGAAATCAAAAAGGCTCACAAATACATGGAGACTTAACAACACTCTCCTAATTAATCAATGGGTTAACAACCAAATCAAAACAGAAATCAAAGAATATATGGAGACTAACGACAACAACAACACAAAGCCACAACTTCTGTGGGACGCAGCAAAGGCAGTTCTAAGAGGAAAGTATATTGCAATCCAGGCCTATTTAAAGAAGGAAGAACATTCCCAAATGAATAGTCTAAAGATACAATTACTGAAATTGGAAAAAGAAGAACAAATGAGGCCCAAAGTCACCAGAAGGAGGGACATAATAAAGATCAGAGAAGAAATAAATAAAATTGAGAAGAACAAACAATAGAAAAAAATCAATGAAACCAAGAGCTGGTTCTTTGAAAAAATAAACAAAATAGATAAACCCTAGCCAGACTCATTAAGAGAAAAAGAGAATCTACACACATAAACACAATCAGAAATGAGAAAGGAAAAATCACGACGGACCCCACAGAAATACAAAGAATCATAAGAGAATATTATGAGAATCTATATGCTAACAAGCTGGAAAACATAGAAGAAGTGGACAACTCTCTAGAAAAATACAACCTTCCAAGACTGACCAAGCAAGAAACAGAAAAACTAAACAGACCAATCACCAGCAACGAAATCGAATTGGTAATCAAAAAACTACCCAAGAACAAAACCCCTGGGCCTGATGGTTTCACCTCTGAATTCTACCAGACATATAGAGAAGAAATAACACCGATTCTCCTTAAAGTTTTCCAAAAAATAGAAGAGGAGGGAATACTTCCAAACTCATTCTATGAAGCCAGCATCACTCTAATACCAAAACCGGGCAAAGACCTCACCAAAAAGAAAATTACAGACCAATATCCCTGATGAACATAGATGCAAAAATACTCAACAAAATATTAGCAAACCGAATTCAAAAATACATCAAGAGGATCATACACCATGATCAAGTGGGATTCATCCCAGGGATGCAAGGATGGTACAACATTCAAAAATCCATCAACATCATCCACCGTATCGACAAAAAGGACAAAAACCACATGATCATCTCCATAGATGCTGAAAAAGCATTTGACAAAATTCATCATCCATTCCTGATTAAAACTCTCAACAAAATGGGTATAGACGGCAAGTACCTCAACATCATAAAGGCTATATATGACAAACCCACAGCTAACATCACACTTAACGGCAAGACGCTGAAAGCTTTTCATCTAAGATCGGGAACAAGACAGGGATACCCACTCTCTCCACTGTTATTCAACATAGTACTGGAGGTCCTAGCCACAGCAATCAGACAAAACAAGACATACAAGGCATCCAGATTGGTAAAGAAGAAGTCAAATTGTCACTATTTGCAGATGACATGATACTGTACATAAAAAACCCTAAAGATTCCATTCCAAAACTACTAGAACTAATATCTGAATTCAGCAAAGTGGCAGGATACAAAATTAACACACAGAAATCTGTTGCTTTCCTATACACTAATGACGAACTAACAGAAAGAGAAATCAGAAAAACAATTCCATTCACAATTGCATCAAAAAGAATAAAATACCTAGGAATAAACCTAACGAAGGAAGTGAAAGACCTGTACTCTGAAAACTACAAGACACTCCTAAGAGAAATTAAAGAGGACACTGACAAATGGAAATTCATTCCATGCTCTTGGGTAGGAAGAATTAATATTGTCAAAATGGCCATCCTGCCTAAAGCAATCTACAGATTCAATGCAGTCCCTATCAAAATGCTGACAGCATTCTTCAATGAACTGGAAGAAATAGTTCTAAAATTCACATGGAACCACAAAAGACCCATAAGAGCCAAAGCAAACCTGAGAAGGAAGAATAAAGCAGGGGAATCTCGCTTCCCAACTTCAAGCTCTACTACAAAGCCACAGTAATCAAGACAATTTGGTATAGGCACAAGAACACACCCACAGACCAGTGGAACAAAATAGAGAGCCCAGATATTAACCCAAGCATATATGGCCAATTAATGTACCATAAAGGAGCCATGGATATACAATGGGGAAATGACAGCCCCTTCAACAGCTGGTGTTGGCAAAACTGGACAGCTGCATGCAAGAGAATGAAACCAGATTACTGTCTAACTCCATACATAAAAGTAAACTCAAAATGTATCAAAGACCTGAATGCATGTCATGAAACCATAAAACTCTTAGAAGAAAATATAGGCCAGACTCTCTTGAATATAAACATAAGCAACTTCTTCATGAACATATCTCCACGGGCAAGGAAAACAAAAGCAAGAATGAACGAGTGGGACTATATCAAACTAAAAAGCTTCTATACACAAAGGACACCATCAGTAGTACTAAAAGACATCCTACAGGATGGGAGAATATATTCATAAATGACATATCTGATATGGGGTTGACATCCAAAATATTCAAAGAGCTCACACACCTCAACAAACAAACAGCAAATAATCCAATTAAAAAATGGCAGAGGAGCTGAACAGACACTTCTCCAAAGAAAAAATTCACATGGCCAACAGGCACATGAAAAGATGCTCCTCATCACTAAGCATCAGAGAAATGCAAATTAAAACCACAATGAGACATCACCTCACACCAGTAAGGATGGCCACCATCGAAAAGACAAACAACAACAAATGTTGGCGAGGATGCGGAGAAAGGGGAACCCTCCGACACTGCTGGTGGGAATGTAAACTAGATCAACCATTGTGGAAAGCAGTATGGAGGTTCCTCAAAAAACTCAAAATAGAAATACCATTTGACCCAGGAATTCCACTACTAGGAATTTACTCAAGAATGCAGCAGCCCAGGTTGAAAAAGACATACTTACCCCTAGGTTTATCGCAGCACTATTTACAATAGCCAAGAAATGGAAGCAACCTAAGTGTCCATCAGTAGAGGAATGGATACAGAAGAGGTGGTACATATACACAATGGAATATTATTCAGCCATAAGAAGGAAACAAATCCTACCATTTGCAACAACATGGATGGAGCTAGAGGGGGTATTATGCTCAGTAATATGCTCAGAAGTAAGCCAGGTGGAGAAAGACAAGTATCAAATGGTTTCACTCCTCTGTGGAGTATAAGAACAAAGAAAAATCTGAAGGAACAAAACAGCAGCAGACTCACAGAACCCAAGAATGGACTAACGGTTACCAAAGGGAAAGGGACTGGGGAGGATGGGTGGGGAGGGAGGGATAAGGGGGGAAAGGGGCATTACGATTAGTACACATAATGTAGGGGGTGGGGCACGGGGAAGGCAGTATAACGCAGGGAAGACAAGTAGTGCTTCTATAGCATCTTCCCACGCTGAT